>CM016562.1:11673603-12273603 GCA_003412495.2 Echium plantagineum
AACATTATATTAAAAATGCATGTCATGCATGTGGAAGACGATAAAATCACCTTAGAATGAAATATTCACCTTCGAAGCAAATTACTTGATTAAATGTCTACTTGGAAGCATTTGTTGTCTTCTACATGCTAACTTTCTTCATCAATACCTTTGATAATATAAAAATTGATGAGAAAATGATGAAAATGAGGGGAACATGAGGGAACATGAGGGAATGGAATTGGAGAGGAGCTTGACTCGAGTAATGAACACACTAATAACAAAACAAGTGCCGAACTTGTTCACAGCTTCAACTACCACTGCTATACTGCGACTAAAAGGAACCAGCTCCCGTTTTCCGCAACCGAAACTCAGCTCCTTCAAAGTCAACTCAATGAGAGCCGTCGTTCAGCGGGTCGCGTCCGCAAGCGTCGAGGCAAGACCATAAAAAATTGTCGCCTTTCTCATAAATTTGTCACATTTCGCACAAATTTGTCACATTTATAACAAATTTCGTATTTTATTTCTTCGGTTGTAATCAGGTTGAAGGGCGAATTGTGTCTTCAATTGGGCCTGGGTTGCTTGTTCTCGTCGGTATTCATGAATCGGATGCTGATTCTGACGCTGATTATATGTATGTATATGAAGATTTAATGTGTATTTGTAAGTAGAAAAATAGTCACTCCATCCCAAAATGATTGTCCAGTATTAACGAACTTCATTGCTTGATGACACATAAATTTGTTTGAATCAAAACTATTAGCGATAAAGTCAGTTGAGGATAATAGCAGTGGGTAGGTTTGCTTATTGGCTTTTTAAAATTTGAATAGATTTGTGTATGTTGTATAATGTTTTGAGTTTAATAGTTACTGAAATATAGTGTTTCCAACCTGCGGTAATTTCATTTTAAATCGAATATGTGCATTTGGTAACTTCGGGGGAGTTTGTTAATCTTGACTATCGAACAAAAAAACTTAGAATAATGTAGAGATGTAGGTAGTGCAACTTCGATTTGGATCAAATATTAGCATGTTAATAGTAATGTTCATTTGGCATGTGATGCATATTTCACCAAATATTTTACAACTTATGTAAACATACTGGACTTGAAAATCGAAAGCTGAACTATCAAATAAAAAACTGGACAATTTGGTTGGATGGAGGGAGTATTATTTAGATCTGTTAATGGGGGTATACTTTTGGTGAATTTGGTCGAAATCACGTTTCTGATTCAGTATTTTAAATTGATTGCAGATGTCGGAAAGTTTTGAACATGAGATTATTTACGAATGAGAATACTGGCAAACCATGGGACCTCAATGTATCATTGTTTTTGTTTTCTCTCATTTTGTATTGCTATCTGTTACTAGTTATAAATGCTGAATATTTTATTTCTCAATACTTTGAATTTTGTATTTGGATGGGGAAGAGCCCGTTTCTTGTTGGTTATGTATATCAATGTGAAAACCAGTGCCATGTAGTTTTTTGTTGATTGCTTCATTTTACATGTCACAGGTTATGCAAAAGAATAACGAAGTTCTTCTAGGTACATGGGTAGACTGTGTTTTTTTCCATTCCTAGATCACGTGGAATATTGATTTGTTTTTTCATTTCTTTGGGATTCTGAAGTTGAAGTTTGATTCACTGTTAAATTATCTAAAGATGTTCAATGTTCATAACAGTAATTAGAATTCTCGTGTTTGTACAGTGAGTCAATTTACATTATATGGGGTTTTGAAGGGAAACAAGCCTGATTTCCATGTTGCTATGCCTTCAGACAAAGCAAAACCATTTTATGCTTCTATAGTTGAAAAATTCAGGAAAGCTTATAAGCCTGAAGCAGTCAAAGGTGATTCATTTAACTTGGATGTCTTGTTTAATTCTTGTCGTTATTACTCTACCTATAAGCAAATGCTTGATAAATATGTAAGATTCCTTTATGGATGCTCTTTTTGTTCTGAGGTTCGAATATCTGTTGCTACGAAGACAACTAGTGTCCCATTGGAAACAATATTGGTAATTGGTTTCTTGTGTCTCGTAGTATATTATTATCAAAATCAAACTAAGCCCTATCCAACTAAGAGAGTTCTGCTATATGGATATGGCGTCTCCATTCAGTGATTCAGACCTATGTTTGGTTATCTCTTCTGTTAACTTTGTAAGTTGTAGGTTACTTGATATAGTTCGATAGTAACCTGCCTTTTTTTCCTGCTTAAATCAATAAAACTCTAAGGTTGCTTTGTAAAATCTCTTGACAGACGCTAGCAGGGAAACTGTTGTTGTAGTCTTTTCTGTTGAACACTGCCAGTGGATTAGGGTAGGGTAGCTCACTATACCTCACATTGTAGGATTAGACCTGTTTCTCTCCGGTGTGGAGTGTTGACACATACTTCTTGTCTAACAATGTAACCGTTCCAGTTTGTTTTTACTTTTTTACACTTTGAATATCAAGGTCACTTAATGTTACATAAATAGGTAGTAGTTCAAGAAATACATAATATCTTCAGAAGATGTTAAGACTCAAATTAACACATATAGATGGATGGATTTCTCTGCTAGGTTAAGATGGTGTGACTTTTGCCAAACAATAACATTTATGTACCATATCTAGATGGCCACAAGACTCTTCAAACCTCACAGGTTCTAGCTCAATAAATTGATTTAGTGACAATTTAAGTTAATGATACAACTGTTGTGATTCTCAACACTAAGATTATGTCGCACTTTATAAATTGTTATGTGTTATAATTAAGAAGCGGCTGTTCTTCACCCTGAACCATTGTAAAAATGTATGCATCTTATGCATTCCACCTATGAGACAATCAAGTTACTTCAATCCAAGAGTTTTAGATTTTGTATGCATATCGTGCTTATCAGCCTTGTTACCAAGAACTAAGACTTCCACTTTAAACCCTTATTGAAATGTCATGCTGTTGCCTCAAAACCTATCATCTTGCATAGTTGTTTGCATACTAAGGATCTGTAGCCTTCTAAATCTGCATCTTAGCCAGTGTCGCATCTATAAAGGAGCACTAATGTATTGTGTCTTGTGTTTCTACAGATGGCATTTTTAGAGCAATGATGAATGTAAGATTTAATGGCTTTATATTTTATTTAAGTTTTCTACTCCCCACCCCTACCCTCATGCATTTTCCATTTGCGTGGAGAAAAATACCATCAAATGTTTGACACCATCAGAAGAATATAAAAGTTCCTAACTCCCAATCCATGTAATAAGGCCAAGATATTATTTCAACCATTCAATTATTTACAATGCAAGGACAAGATAACCCTTAATTCCTTATCAAATCTTATCTGGCTCAGAATGACAGATTTCTTATGATGTGTTTTCTCAGTTGTTTTTGCATACTTAGCAACAGCTATAAATCTCCATTCGACTAGTTTGAGACCTTCAAACTAACCTATGGTTGAATTTGTTGATCTGCTTAAGGTAAATTTGGTCAATGATGGCCCGGTTACACTGCAGCTAGAATCCACAGGACCTTCCAAGTGACTTCACATTGTGTAAATTCCAACTTCTCACTATTACCTTATATTCCCTTTTATGTGGAGATCAAATTTTTTGTAGACTTTGCTCTTGCTTTGTTTTTGCAGGAAAACACTTCCAGCGATCTGGTCTTGATTGAATTTTGTTTCTCACAAATGTTGATCTATGTTTGCCAACTGGAAACAAGGCACTATGGGTGAAGGCATTAACAAGCTGAGGATCAATCGACACAATATGCAGCAAGAGAGCAAATGGTATTTTTTTCTTATGATCTGTAATATTATTACCCTTAACCTTGGGTGTAGCATATTTTTTCTACATATTCAATGTTAATGTTTATGTTGTGTTATTGAACTTTGCACTAGTTTATTTCGATGAAAGTTTGCCAGAGTAGATCTCCAAGTTTTAACCATTTTCCAAAGTTGTTTATAAATTAATTTCTTGTATTTTACCAATGATTTCAACTTTGAACTCAAATCGACCGAATAGGTAATACAAACACGAGACTATACAGCATTACTAGCTATTACATCATTTCAGCTTGGCATGTATGATTTACTTGTATTTAATGTGTAGTCTATGAATATCATCTGTAGATAACTAGGTTCTGCTAACATTTATCTCTAAGGTATGCTCTACTGTGTGCAATGTGCTTAATAGTGCAGAAGGTAAGGCATGCGAGTACTACTGCGCAAGTTGGTAATTAAGTTGTGTAAGTGTCGGGGATTAAGGAGGTGGTGTAGTGTGTCGCCCACACTAATGGTGGCGGGGGTTGACTATAATTAGGATGGTGCTTGAGAGGGATCTTTTAGCAAGATGCTTTCTGATTTCAGTTGTCGAAACACCTCACAACCTTCAGTGAATTAGTTGAAATATGTATAGGGAGTTTTGAGTTAGAAAACAAAGCGCTTCCTTAATGTATGTTCAAGGTCAACTGGTCAACCAAGGCTTCTTAGATCTTACATTTTCGTAATAGCGAGCCTCTTTATATATTTTTACTAAGATTAATTAAAATGATAATTATGAAATCTAACTATATGATTTTCTTATAAATTATAAAAGCTAAAAATTTGTAATAAAAATATTTTTTTATTATACTCTTAAACTTTTCTTGTTATAGTAACTATAATACAATGTATTGAACAATGATTGTCAATAAAACCAAATTCTGAACCGAAAAACTAGAGGAATTGAAATTAGTGAAACCGGTCGAACTCGAACAATTTTTAGTTAGAAAAAATCCACCAGACTCAATTTGGTTCGACCCGGAAAATGGTTGTTTATGAACCGAACCGGGTTATTTTGTTAAACAAAATTAAGTACTACCTTCATTTCAATTTAATTGACGTTTTAATAGTTTGTGTTAAACTTTGACCACAAACTATTTTTTATTTGTTCATCCAAAAAATATAAAATTGATATCATTCAATTTGTTTTCCAAAATATTTTCATAATACTGTAATTTTTTCTAATTTTCTGTAATGCACATACAAATTAATTGGTGATTAAATTGTGTTTCGAAAAAACTGTGAAGTCAATTAAGATGAAGTGGAGTGAGTGTTGCTCCAAATAAACTTAAATCCCTAATTCGTGAGTCAATCGAATAGCCTAGTGGAAAAGGCTCAATGATAGTGATCAGAAGTCCTGGTTCGAAACTTACCTCATCGCTAATTTACAAAAAAAAAAAAAAAAAAAAAAAAGAAACCCTAATTCGTGAAGCTCCCATTCGCTACTCCAGCTCCACATCGCCCCCACCTTACTCAACGGACAAACGGCGAGACCAGGTCCCCTGCGACCTCCAACTCCGGTCCAGCCCAGGTATGATCTTTCTTGACTAATTAATAATTGATTGTTAATTACTGTTAATTCTTGCGAAATTATACAAATCCAACTATGATTACAGCTTAGGGCGTCGACCCACCCATGTCGTTCAGCGGGCATGCGACATTTCCTCCGATTCGGATGTGGAAGAAGATTATTCTGTAACCAAGCCACCTAGCACCTATATCACTACTGCTGCTAACAAAAATATACCCACAGGTAGTAAAATATCCTGATTTGAATTTGAATTTACCGAATTCGAGCTATCCGAACCCCCTTACCCCGCTTAGGATGAGAAGAGGCATTGGGGCATGTTGATTCGAATGTTTATCTGATGTTCTTTATGCAGACTCACTGCTGAGAAGAGCCCAGATGTACCAAGATTACATGAGCAATGTTCCGATTCCTAATTTACGAGGTTCTATCATTCCTTTTAGCTCGTGGACTGAGTTAGCCTCGTCAAAGTTTATATGATCAGCCACTCCATTACCTAACGAATATCCTCCTGAAAGAGTGGGATCGGATGAGAGTTGGTAGAGATGATGAAGAGATTTCGTTGGATATGCTAATCCATCCTTCAAAAGCCGAAATTACAATTTGGCTTCTTGAAGAAGTTCATCGTGGGACAACGTCTCCTGACCATCTATTGAAACTGTGGCTGGCTGATCCCAGGTATCATACTTTTATCGATCAAATGTATCCAAATCTTATCCCTCGCTTGGGTAACTCGTAAGCTCTCTGTTGCTAAATGGACATGGTTTATTTACATGCCAATTGTTCTCTAGTATGTACCCTTTGAATAGTGTAGTTTATAATGACATATCTAGCTGTTTTGCATCTATGTGTACGTTTTGAGGATGCATACTCTTATTCTATCACATATTTTATAGTACTAATGCCGAGATTGGAACACAGTAATTTGAATTGATTGGAGGAGAGGCTCCTAGTGAAAAAATCTGCCTATTGGTCCTTTGTAGGAACATAAGAAACTTTGAGACGTCCTTTCGCTACTGTATATAGTAATCCACCACTTATTTTATAGTACTCTATCAGGTCCTATTTTGTGCGATGGGTTGTTCACGCGAGGGTCGTGGTTGGTTGTGGTTAGTGGCGGATCTAGAAATTTTAAAGTTTCTGTTCGAAATCGACATAAATTTTTAAAGTGTCTACTCAAAACACTTAAATATATTTAAATATAAATTTAAATGCTAATTTTTACATTAATTTTTTCTTTAAATATATATAAATTGTTTTTTTAAATGCTTGTTCGACTGAACGAGCGCGAACAAGAACAAGTCCACCACTAGTTTTGGTGGTGGGCTATAAGATTTTAGTAGTGATAGTGGTGAGTGTGGGTAGGGAAGGTAGAGATAGGATGTGAGGAAAAAGAAGGGGATGAGGTTAATTTTTAATTCAATATTTTTGGTATTATCAAAAAGTGCCCAAAAAACTAATAAGCCAATTTTTCCAAGTTTGCCCTTCTTTTTACATTAGTTTAGGCTCTAAATTTGTGTTTTAGGGTGCAAAATGAAACAAATGTAGCACATGGTGCAAATTAAGGCTTATGAAAGTATTAGGGTACATTTTAATATTTCGACGATAATAAAGGGTGCAACATGGAAATAAGCCTAACTTTTATTTTCTCTTTCAGTTTCTGGTTGAGAAAATAGTGAACAGCTATGGATATTGAAGTCAATCATGGGGAGATATAATAAAAGTGATGTAAGTAAAAGAGTAGAAGTAAGTCAATATATCACGGATCTTTTTCTGTTTCCACCAAAATGGCAAATTTTTTATTTCTATGCATTTGGTAACTATAGACATTGCATGATTGCCATAATTGATGCTTTAATTGATAATATTGCAAGAATCTTGATTCAAGTCAATGGAACTAGCTATTCAGTAATTATATTGATTCACTAGACAAACTCGTATGCGGGTCATTAATGTGACGATTTCATACTAAGCAAATTGTGGGAGGGCATTTTGTTCCAAGTATTTCGCCATTGCCCGGTAGACTGTCTCGGTTGGATGAAGGCCATCGAAACTGTAATATTGTTTAGGATTGGGGCAAGCAGAACTTAGTGCACTCATGCACCCCATGCTGCAACAAGGAGCACCCATCACAACCAAACCTGTAAAACATCAAAAATAAATTAATAAATTATTTATTGAAAATGAAAGAAGAGTTTAGTTTTCTATAGATTTCGTTGTTACCATTGCTTTGTGGATTGGTGGTAACGTCTGTCATGGATTTGGCTAAATCTGCGTAAACGATTTTGCTTCCAGGGAGAGAAGCTTGGAGTTGAGGCAAGATTGCTTGTAATTTTGGATTGTAAGTAGAGCTTTCAGCCAAAGGGGGGATTCCCGCCACCAGCATGTTACGGACACCAAGTCCATACAACCCCTGACATAAGAAATAAAAAACGCGAAATAGTCAGTGACGGAACCAGGATTTTGAATGCACGCGCACCTATGTACTTGTCCTGGAGACTGAAACTAATACTTAAAGGGGAATATTGATATTTGTGGGGTGATTGATATTGATGTACCTTGATAAATTCTTGAATTTTGCTATGAAGAAAATCTTGAAAAGCAGAACTGGTGAATTCTCTACTTCTTGGAGATGCAGCATAGTAATTCAAAAAGTAATCATTGCTTCCAGCCACTATAAAAACAAGAGCATTGTTGAGTATTTGTGTAGCCTCATCTTGTCCCACAAATGATGTTAACTTCTCAATATATTGATTTTTGAAAATGTCAAGCTGTTTTGAAACAGGAATAACATTTGATGTAGCAGTGGTAGCTTCATCATAGCCTGAGCCAGCTGATGCAAAACAAACCCCTGTTTTGAGCTCCTCGTTGGACAACTTCGGATCCAAGAAAGGCGGCACAAGCTCCTTAATGCCAAGTGCTTCTGCTAGTAAATCTGACATGAGTTTCCCGTCCGAGAATCGGCCGGTCGGGACACCACCGGGGAAGGACATACCATACGGGGCATGGTTAGCTTTGGCATAAGAATTGATATAGTTGTTATTTCCGGTGTCAACTAAAGAATCACCAAATATCAAAATAGCAGGGAATTTTGGTAGGTTTGTATTATTTGGATTGATAGAGAAAGTAATGGTTAGGGTCATGCACATTTGCAGTATGAAAACGATTGAACATCTTGAGAATGCCATTTGATAATGAGAATTACTCTCAGGACACCAAATTTGGGATAAAAGAAGATATATTTGTGATGTGCCAATTTGAAAATGTGATTTGTGATCACTATATATACTTTTTCATGGAGCAAATTGAGAATGCCATAATTTATGGTGAAGCCAATCAAATATAATGTCCCTATTATAAATGCATGAAATCCGCCAGTTCTATTTAATTTCTGACTCATGCAAATTTGTTTTATTAATGCATGACATATATTTTGCCAAAAATACGCTCCTTAAAAAACAATTATAGGATTTAATTAGTTGAGATTAGGCTCGTCCAACGATTCTACATAAACTTAATGAGCATGCTTAAAAAGGTGTGCCTTATATTTTATATTTAGAATAGGAAAAACATAAAAAGCCAAAAAAGTACCAAATATTTCATTTTCTATCTCTAAAATTTTCCTCAAATATTATAGGTTATATTTACATCTTCCTCAAACCAGTTTTGTTCTTTATATCAAGTGTTGTAAGTTATAAATAAGGAATCTGAATTTGTGTAAAAGTTAAAATATACTTCCTAAATTTGATAGAGTAGTATAATAAGTTGATTTTAGGAAATTATTTTGACGAATCCATTGCAAATGTTTTAAGGTTGCGTCTGGTATAGTGGAATGAAATGATGTAGGAATGGAATAGACAAAGTAATGAAATAGACAAAGGAAAGGAATGAATTAATGAATTTTATTACTTTGTTTGGTATGTTAGCAGTAATGTGATTGAATTATCACATTTACCCCCGATTTTTCTAATTTGATTACCTAGTAGGAGGTAATCATCCATTACCCCCAATTTGGGCGGAATGGTTATTACCTCAAATGAGGTAATTCAATTAACTATGGAATGCAATCAAAATTCATTGTTAACTACCAAACTAAGTAATGCAAACTAATTTAATTTCATTCCTTGCTATCTCATTCCATTCCCGCGTACCAAACACAACCTAAGTCTTGACTCCAACAATTCATATATTTTGTGAAATATTAAATAATGTATACACGTCAGTGCGTCACGCATGGCCGGCCCTTACCCATAGCGGGGCCGTGACCACACTAGGCCTCCAAAACTGACACTTACAAATGAAAACATTAATCAAATCAAATTAGGATAGTCATCAATTGACAATAATAGATAAGAAGTATAAGTAATGTAATGTGTCATTCCGTAGTCCAAAGTTATTCTCCACGAAGTATATCAATTGTTGGGCGAATGGCGTGAAATTGCAACAAATTTGCCCTTTCCGTTGGGTGAACTGAGTCGAAGAAGACATACTCAGAGGCATTCTCGCAAACAATTGATAGTGGATTGCATAATAAAACCGATGTTTCAACTAGTCCTGTTCCGCAACAACCTTTATCAACTTCTCCAAAATCTGTTTTTTTTTAATATAGATAGATAATCAAATAATACAAACTATTAAAAAGTTTAAAAATGTTATTATGGTAACAAGAACTCCAACAAAAGAAAATATACGAACAAAACATTAACCATATCATAACGTAGACTAGAGATAGTCTATAGTAACAAATGATATTTTGCATCATCATACTCTAGAAGCTTTCTCATGGCCTAGATACTCCTCACACTATTAACAGAAAATGTTACTCCCTCGTGAGTGATATCTGCTTATGTATAAGCATTATTTCTAGAGCAGAGTAATAATCTTACCGTAGTTTTGGTTGTTGATGATGCCATTCATTGCATCATAGACATTCAAGAAAACAATGTTGGTGCCTAGAGTTGACCATTCATTTTGCATTGCATCCAAATTTGTTCGAACCAATATATTGAATTCTGCGGCTGCTTTTGAGATCGATTTGATGCAGCCTCGTTCTGTTTTTGGATGCTCTGAGAAACGAGTAATGAGTATTGGTAAACAACCCAATGGTAATAAACCTGTGAATCCTATTTTCCTTGCTCCTAGATCTACTAAACCCTGTAAAACAATTACATAATAAAAACTAGAATTAAAAATATGGATACGATCTTTAACAATAATGTGACAGATTGCTTGAATGTTATGTTAAAAGCATGTTTTTTGTTTAACTCTTATTAGTAAATAGGAGTAATGCGGAATGGTCAATAACACTTTATCCATTACCATTAACTTTAGGACAGACCATTATGTGTGAAACTGTCACACTAATGACCCTCACACACCTCTTTCCTGAAGACCATGAAAGAGGTGAATCGCGAAATGTACCTCTACTGATACCTTGCACTCTAATTCTTTATTACCAGTTGAGCTATGCGGGGCCATGTATATGTATAAGGACATAACATCATGTAAATACAAGAAACTCCATAGAAGTGGTACTTTACAATGAAAGCAGATTCTAACCTGCATAAAGTGTCGGATCTGTTTGATAAGAAAGTCCATATAAGTGGGAAGATCATAGGTCTTTCTTCGAATGGACGAGAGGTAATAACTGATCATAAAATCGTTAGTGCCTGAAGTTATAGTGTACAATGCATTTTTAACCAAAACTTGCATTTCTTCCTTCCCAATCGCAGCTTCTAGTTTTGATTGATACTCTTTGAAATTCTCTAATTGTTGTTGTAGCGGAATCACACCCTAAATCAACACAAAATTAACACACCTACATATATATCAATTTCGATCAAAATGAATCATTATAACTTACAAGAGCTAACTAAAATTGTCATGGCATGGAAGGGCCTATTGAAGGAAGCCAGGACATATTACATCTATATCACCATTTGTCTGAAATACGTCAAATCTAAAAAATCCCGTGAAAAATGTGTCATAAATTGTAACAGACGATTTAATATCTTTAAAATTTGCTAGTTATTTGTTTAATTTGGACAGACAGATATATAAAATTTTAAGTTATTAAAGAAAAGTAGATTGCGCGTGGGCATGTTCTGAATTGTTATACACACATCGAAACAGTAGTTGCGGCCTGACAGGTGATGTTTTTGAAACATTATCAAAAACCTACATAATAGTATTATGAATAAGAGTATTAAGTGAGTGAGAAATTGGAAAACCGTTAATTTTGGTGTAAGGGGGTCGAAGCCGGTCGCAGAAGATGCAAAAGTGACTCCAGTTTTGAGCTCTTCAATGCTAAGGCTTCGGTTCAAATATGGTGGAACATAATCTTTCACTCCCACGTACTTAGCTGCATTGCATATATAACAAATTCATTCAATACCATTTTTTATTTTCTTTTCTTTTTCTTTTGAGATTGTACTAAATTCTTAAGAATAAACTTAAATCAAATTGATGAATCCGTGACTGAAATTAAATGTGATGACTAAACATTCAAACGAAATAATATTACTGATTTATCTACTAAATATATTTTTTTTTCCGTGGAGTCTTAGCTGACTGAATGGATGACTAACTTAATAGCATGCAAACCAGATCATCCGATCAGGTAAATCACATTATTAAATAATGCAAGTCCTGTGTGACAGATTCGACTAAAAAATTGGTGATATATAACAGAAATTGAATTCATGACCTTGCCATTACAAGTCCAGTTATTCCACTTAACTTGCTAACTCATTCTGGCTAAAAGCTTTTAGACATTTAGATCACACAACATGCACTTAGTTCTTTCGTTCCAAATAACTTTGCTCTAACATGATTTAAACTAATTTGTAATAAAATAAGGTTGCTGAACAAACATTGTTCCAGCAATCGAAGATCAAATGTTACAATTAATTGGATTGCAAACTTACCAGTAAAATCACAAACAAGGCGACCATCAGTGAACCGTCCAGTAGGAAGTCGATTGGGGAAATTGGAGCCATAAGGTTTAAAATTGGCCTTGATAGGTGTTTTGATGTAGTTATTGTTTCCTGTATCTGAGTATGAATCACCAAAGGTAAAAACGGCTGGGATTGGTTTTGCATACGCTTCAAATGATGATGAAAATACATTGAGATAAAAAACAAAACAAGAAAGTGAAAGCTTGTAAAATGGATGCATTTTTTCTGCTGGCAAAGAAGCAATCTCCAAAATTAATGTATGGAAGTATGGATGTCTTAGAGAAACCTATATATATTATGAAGTAGATTAATACTACCTCCGTCCCTAAAAAATTGTCACATTTTGACTTTTGTTGGTCAAACATAACAAAATTCGATCATGAATTTTTATTAAACGATAAGAAAGAATATAGTTTTGTGAGACCTTGTTAGATTCGTCCCAATATATATTTTTGAAATATTCATCCTTTGTAATTTTTTCTCATGTAGAATAATAAATATTTATGTTTTAAATCGTGTTTTGTTGAGCACCTAAAATCAAAATGTGACAATCATTTAGGGATGGAGCGAGTAATTTATTTCATAGTTCATTTTTTAAATGCATGTTAGAAAAAAAAGATGACAGTTAAACAAACTGATGCCAGGAACTAGTAAAGGTAAATAAAGTTCTTTTATTCTGAAGTGGAGATCCAGAGTTTCGAGTCACTAGTATAATTAAATGCATGTTAGAAAAACTTACTACTCCCTCCGTCCCTAAAAGATTGTCACATTTTGACTTTTGGTGGTCAACAAAGCACGATTTAAAATATAAATATCTATTATTCTACATGCAAAAAAATTATAAAAAATTAATATTTAAAAATTATATATTGAGACGAATCTAACAAGGTCCCACAAGACTATATTATTTCTTATTGTTTAGTGGGAATTCATGATCAAATTTTGTAATGTTTGACTAACAAAAGTCAAAATGTGACAATCTTTTAGGAACGGAGGGAGTATTAACTTAATCTAAGTAAAGGAACAATAGAATAAAACACGAAGAACCACCATCGAAACAAGCTACAAACTAAATTGTTAAGATGCACATTCTATATCGAAAATCGATGTTTTTCCGGGTCAATATATAAGATCTTGCGTTACTCCTCTTATTGCCAATTGGTTTTAGAGTGAAACTCATTTGAGATTTTAGTCATCCTTAATTACTAAAAGCAAACAAACAAGTAAAACTAAGAATATAAAAGCACATACCAACAATTCATCGACATGTATATGTATAAACGCGCAATTAAAAGTGAAATAAAAAGACAAAATTAAAACAACAAGTTGTTAACAAGAATCTAAATGAAAAAAATCTGATTGTAAAGCGAATAGAATTATCTAAAGAAATAAGAGTGAGTGAGTGAGTGAGTGAGTGAATGAGTCGAAATGGATCAAGTATATATAGTAGAGGGAGGAAAGTGATCAATGGTCAAAATTGACCCAAGTAATCCAATGGTTCAAAACCAATGATCAATTATGAAGTGGGGCATAGTCAATTATGAAGTGAGGTCTAAGTCATTTAATAACTAGTCCCACGTTCAAAAGATCAATGGCCAAAATTGGTCCAACTAATCCAATGACTGAAAATACGATGGTAAAGTCAAATGATCATTGGCCAAGATTGACCTAACTAATTCAATGGCTCAAATGCAATGATCAATTATGAAGTGGGGCATAGTCAATTATGAAGTGGTGCCTAAATGATTTAATAACTAGTCTCGCGTTCAAATGATCAATGGCCAAAATTGGTCTAACTAATCCAAATGGCTCAAAATTCAATGGTAAAGTCAAATGATCAACGATCAAGATTGGCATAACTAATCCAATGACTCAAAAGCAATGGTCAATTATGAAGTGGACATATGTCAATTATGAAGTGGAGTCTAAGTCATTTAATAACTGGTCCCACATTCAAATGATCAATAGCCAAAATTGGTTCAGCTAATCTAATGGCTCAAAACACAATGGTGAAGTCAAATGATTAATGACAAATGTTGGTCTAACTAATCCAATGGCTCAAACGTGATGGTCGTTTATGAAGTGGGACATACGTTAATTATGGGGTTTAAGTCATTTAATAGTTGGTCCCATGTTGTTAATAGCTGGTCCCACGGGTGACATACCAAAATTTTATGAAGAAAACTTCATCATTCTTTATAGGGTTAATGGCATGAAAGATCACTCAAAGATACTAATATTTCCTAGTCGATCACCCTATTATTAAATGGACCACCTTCGATCACTGAACTGCATTTTTTTGGGCAAACTTGGTCACTGGGCCGTTTTGAAAGATTTTGGGTGCATTTTGTAAGTTTTTAGCAAGGGTAATTTTGTCCGTTCATATTTATAGACATTTAATCCTCGTTTTTTAAACTTTTTTTTAATTTTTTTTAAATTTTTTAAAAATCATTTTTTTAAACTTTTTTTTTTAGTTTTTTTTAAAACTTTTTTTAAAACTTTTTTTTTTAATTTTTTTAAAAAGAATTTTTTAATTTTTTTTTTAGTTTTTCTTAAAACTTTTTTTAAACTTTTTTTAACTTTTTTTTAATTTTTTTTGAACTTTTTTTAATTTTTTAAAAATTAAAATTTAAAAAAAGTTTAAAAAAAACTAAAAAAAAAGTTTAAAAAAAATTTTAAAAAAAAGTTTTTAAAAAAGATTTTTTAAAAATTTAAAAAAAAATTAAAAAAAAGTTTAAAAAACGAGGATTAAATGTCTATAAATATGAACGGACAAAATTACCCTTGCTAAAAACTTACAAAATGCACCCAAAATCTTTCAAAACGGCCCAGTGACCAAGTTTGCCCAAAAAAATGCAGTTCAGTGATCGAAGGTGGTCCATTTAATAATAGGGTGATCGACTAGGAAATATTAGTATCTTTGAGTGATCTTTCATGCCATTATCCCTTCTTTATATATTGAGGTAATTGTTTCAGTCTAAATTTTTTATTCTAAAATAATTACAATTATAGTGAGTTGATTGTAACAATAGACCCCATAAACGTGGTCAAATTGCACTTTCGTCCTAGTAAGTAAGTAATAGTGCAACTTGAACACACTTATTGACACTATTGGTACAATAAATTAACTCTCACCCTAGCAAATAGAATATATATATCTACATTTTCAATCTATTTTTTGACTACTTTATTTTAAAAAATTATCAATTAATCAATTATGTATTTTAATTAATTATCACTTTTACATTTTCAATATATTTTACAAATAATTTTTTATTTGTCTTATCTATGTAAAAAATGACTAAAACTACATTACATAAATGAAACGGAATTATTGGTGGTGCTAAAACGTAACCGACAATTACGTTTGGCTGAAATCGCTTTCTTTATTAACTGATAACGCTATTTAACATGTGGTTGGGTCTTAACTTTGAGGTAACAGATTATTTATTATTGGTATAATTATAGAGCAATAAATTTGTTAACACGAGTTGGTTGCGGAACCAGCCAGTGTCCATAAATTAAGTGATCAAAGAATTATTTTGTGAAGTCGTCCCAAGTACTCTACTCCCTCTTTTTTTAGAACTAGTTATAAGGGATGTATTTTATTGTACATTTTTTACATATTATTATTTGTAAAATAACTAATAATTATAAATGAAGTAAATTAAGTCAACATTAAAGTAGAAAAACTATTTTAAGTAAATGACTACTGTTTTTGAAAATAAATATATTATGCCATACTATGAATGTATAATGAACGTCATATTGGTATAACTATAGAGCAAATTAAGCCAACATTAAAGTAGAATAACTAGTTTTACAACGCTTGTTCGAAGCAGATAATAAATATATTATACCATACTATGAATGTACAATGAACGTTATATTTGAAAGACGTGTGTTATATGTCATTTATATGCACTTAATATAAACCGGAGAGCATATATAATTGACTATTGGTAAAATATATATATGTAATGACCCGCCCCAAGTGCCCCCCCTGAGGTTAGGCTCGTTATCGACTCAGTAATAGAGTCACCTCTCCATGGATGACTCGAATAACATACGTAAAAGATTTGAATAATAATACAATAAACTTGATTTTAAAAAATAAAATACTGTTATAAATCCATCGGGGTAAATCACCTTACGACTCAACGGTAAGAAAATACATGTCTCAATACAATACAACTCATAACGACTCCAAAACACTACAACGTAAAAGCATGACGAAGCAGTAAGACACCCAACGACTGAGAGAGATCATATGCCACCATCACACTCACTAAAGCACGAAGTCCACTTGCTCCGCCGCAACACAGCTAGCCTGATAAAATATAGTCCCCGAAGAGCCAGCTCCACAACTGGTGAATTCTAAATCACCGGTGGCTACCAACCCACGCACGCAGAACCACCTTGAATTTTGTTAAAAAAATTATATAAGTTATATTCCGTTCATTTTTTTTAGTTGGTGTTTTATATTTTCAAAATAATATTTTAATGGGTATATCTTTTTAAGTTTATATTTAATGTAATCAAAGTACAATAAGTATAATACTAATACATGATTGTAATTGTTGATTAATTTATTATTAAAGACATATGTGTAACATGTGATTGTTTATTAATTGACATGAAAATAGCTAGAACGATAACGAGAAAAATGGAGGGAGTATAAAATCAACAATTTTGAGGTGTTTTTCCTTGTAAATTGGTGGAAAATGCTTCAACCACTAGGTGTTTGGTAGCACGAAATAGAAGTTTCGCCGCAAAAGTCATCTTATTTGATCAACGTGATCGGACTCGACATCGAAAAAATGAAATATATAACTATCAATATTTTTTAACCGAAAAAAAATTTAATACATAGTTCGAACCACCACTCAGAAAGCGGTAAATACGCCCCTACACGCACGTGATATGAAAGCGATAAAGAATGCATCATAAATCAACATGAAAAAAGAATAACATATATCAATAATACACCACAACAACCAACACCACATACAACATATGCAGACATACTATATGCACCAGATTCAGACGTTCCCACTGTATAGTACTCTATCTAACTCGCCTGCAGGGAGACCACTCATACTCATCATCATATCATGGCATTACTATCATCGCCCGCATTTTCTCTGTGACCGGCTCTAAACTAGCATGGTGTTACAGCCATTGCCCGCATCATGACCGGCTCTAAACTACCATTGCATTACCGCCATCGCTCGCATCACCTCTGTGACCGGCTATAAACTAACCCACGTTGTCGGATCATGACAATAAGCAAACTCATCACATGCAAGCATCTCAACATATCAATCATCAAACCTTAGGTCCATATCTATCATCATGTCCATACTCAACAAAATCAATAATCATAACATGATTCTAAATCCATACATCACATACGCAATTACACATAACACATGTATATGAAAGTAAACAGACATGAGTAAGAACTCACCTCAAGCAAACATCACAAGGAACACTCACTCCTGAGCCAAAGATGCGTAATAAACTGAGTACCAGGAACCTAGTATAAAAACATATATCCATCAACCATCGCTCAGATATTGTCCCAACTTTCCACTAATTAATATAGGTCCTTATATTATAATAGTACTTTACTTATGACCCAAGTATGTAAAATCACAATTTTTCTCCTGCATCTTCTTTAATTACATAGTTATATAATAATAGGGTTTTAACGTCAGAAAAGACAAAACTGTTTATTTGAAGCTTATTAAACTCCTATTTTGCTTGATTTAAAATGTATTTCATTCATATCGCATAATTATTTATAACTTTGATTAAAGAGAATGAAAAAAAATAGTCACTCATTCATACATATGATTTCCTTATAAGTAAAAGTGAAAATATATATGATTTGTTTGTAATGATGGTAAATTAGATAATTAAGCAAAGTCTCGTCTGATCCATTACTACCATTTACTATTCACCCCTTTCCCTTCACCAACACTTAAACTAACTATTCAAATCCAACTAACGGCATCATATCACCAACACTCACTCAGTTTGTCCCCAAATTCAAACAATAGAAGAACCTTAATGCATCTAATCATTCTTACATCCACTTGTCCTATACTACAAAAACCAACTTCCCAACTCTTATTATTCATCCAAACATATAATTCAAATATGAGTACGGCAAGATTTGTAAAATGTGTGACAGTGGGAGATGGTGCCGTTGGAAAGACTTGCATGCTTATATCCTACACTAGTAATACATTTCCAACGGTACTATTATCTAATTTCTCATTATTATTTTTCAAATTCGTCGATAACTAATAAGTAAATTAATTGTTGTGTTCGCGATTTAATCTATAGGATTATGTTCCAACTGTATTTGACAACTTCAGCGCAAACGTTGTGGCGGATGGAAGTGTGGTTAACCTCGGACTATGGGATACTGCAGGTCGCCTTTCACACACCTCGACTAATTTTATTATAACGTTTTGGTAGCCGTCCATGTGCTAAATGATAATAAAACTACAGGACAGGAAGATTACAACAGGTTGAGACCTCTAAGCTACAGAGGAGCTGATGTATTTTTATTGGCATTTTCCCTAATTAGTAAGGCTAGTTTTGAAAACATAAGCAAAAAGGTACTAGTATTTATTCTAATTGACCTGATCACTTGATCCTCTACTATATGCATCTTTTAGTTTTCTTTCTCTCTAATAGAGTAATAGGGTCCTTGTTAATATCGTTTCTAATTTGCATATATATAGTGGATCCCTGAACTTCGACACTATGCGCCCAATGTACCAATTCTCCTCGTTGGAACGAAACTCGGTACGATTATTGACTTCGCCTTCTTTACGAACTGTTTATGTAATTTGGTATTAACACGATAATTTGAGCAGCGAACCTAGAATTAATACTTACAGCCGATTTTGAAATTGAGGAGGGACTGGGGGTCATGGACACTTTATTATCATCCCTCGTAACCTCTGTTGGGAGAACCGGAGAACATGAAGATATATGTCGAGAACATGTTCTATATTAGTATTGTTTTTAATTTTGTGTATACTGAGTATCATTTTTGGCATGTCATAATGTGTGTTCAGACTTACGCGATGACGAACAATATCTAAGTGACCATTCTGGATCAATTTCAATAACGAACGCCCAGGTACATATCCTCTATTTCAACAATTCCCTTCAATCTTGAAAAATGTAGTTATATTTCTCTTGTTTAAAAGGGGGAAGAGCTCAAGAAAACAATTGGTGCAGTTGCTTATGTTGAATGTAGCTCCAAGTCTCAACAGGTAATTAAATTAGATTAATGGATCACCGCGCATCTTTAGTTAAGACGAGCGCTACATAATTGTTTAGACTTGGATAACACTTAGGATGAAACGCTATTTAAACTACCATAACTGTTGGTTAGATCGGATTTAAAAACTGTTATGCTAGTTCTCTGAATAATATTGAGTATTATTTGATGTTGCAGAATGTGAAGCTCGTATTTGATACTGCAATAAAAGTTGGTCTCCGTCCACCAAAATTGACGAAAAAACAGAGCAAGCCAAGGAGCCTTTGCACCTTCTTGTAGGCTGCAATAATCATATACGTACATAGCATATTCTTTGAATCATCATTATGTATGTGCCACCCTAATGTATGTTTTTCGTTTTCTGTATATGAAATAATAATGATTACATGAGATGTTCAAAGTTCATTTTGGATTAAGGAATATACATGACTTCACAATTGGAAGTCAATGCACTTCACTTTACCTATTGCCCTTTCGAATCTAGAAAGTTATGATCCTCCTAAGAATAATTTTTCTTACCATTTTCTAAAGGACTATTATACAATTTATATCAAATTTAGGAATCAAATATAAAATTTCCAAGCTTTAGGGACCTTTCTGCAAAATCATTTTTATAACATGCATATCATTCGAATTAAAACAGAGCAAACACTCGTAAAACTGAGTAATATAGAAACATGGAGTATTCTCAATCACACTATTGAATTTGAGAATATCGACATCTTATTGGGCATATAAACTCTCTTTTAATTATAACCACAATATTATATGTCATGTGGGTACAATACCAACATTAACCCTTTACATGGGTATACTTATATGAATGATGAAATATCGATGTTAGGATAAAGACCTCTCACTTTCACCAACTTTAAGAATATTGTTAGATAGCTTATGTTATCCAAATATTCATTTAGTTAACTCTTTAAACTATTGTAGATTCTCAAATTCAATGTGGTGTTACGAATACTAAGGTCAACAGATTTTCAAATCTAAAAGAAAATTGAGAATACTCCTAAAATTTATATAATTAACCTTGTAAACTATTATAGATTCTCAAATTCAATATTGTGTTGCGAATACTAAGGTCACCATATTCTCAAATCTAAAAGAAAATTGAGAATACTCCAAAAGATTCGTGTTGACATACTATTACCAATCCAAAGTAAATATTATGGAAAATGGTCTATCTCCAGGACGTTGGGCAAAGAAACCAACAATGGAGATATTTTCAATGATTTTTTAGTTGACTTTTGCTGAAATAGTATAATTATTGTCAATCAAAGCTCATTTGTTTGCAAATTTTTTGGTGTTTGTACCTTTCAATTTGCTCTATTTTTCTTGATGTTTGAGAATTAAGAGAGAGATGATAAGAAACTAGAAATTGTGGGAAACGTATGATGGGGGACTGAGTGGAAATAGGGACATAGTTGCAATTACTTAATTTTATAAGGACTATTTCTAATTTAATGTATTAGGAGAATTCTCAGGAGAACAACTATTAGGAAAACCGTAACCAATCCGTGGTCTAGTGACTATTACTATGATGTTGCTGGTGATAACATTTCATTTCTTTTAAAATATAGTGATGTTAGTGCATTCTCGTGACCTTGTGAACACATTTATGTCTCAATTAAAACACGAACAAAGCCACAACGAGTAACACAAACTTTATTGAAGTCTTTGGTTAAAAGAGTTTAGGTTTCAACATCATTTAGTTCTGACAATAGACCCAAGTTAACATCAAATATTTCAAAATCGTGCTACATGGTGGCTAGTAGGGTTCATTTAAATGTTTGATTATCCCTTTTTATAATTTACATTTTTATTTGACATATAAATTTTTGAAATTTTGTTTTTTTATACACATAAAAACAGTAGAGTTTTGATGTGTAATTACGATGTTGGGGGTAGGTTGACCCGTGCAATGGAAACATCATAGAGTATTTTAGGATCATATGATTTTTAATAAATAATTCATGACATTAATTATGGAGAAACTCGTCTATAACCATCGTATCTTTTTTTTCGTCTACAACCATCCTCGTTATTATTACATGAAGCAAAATTATAACAAATATATAGAATCGAAAGAATATAATTTCTCCATTTATTTATATGACTTTTTAGACTTTTGATTTAGTTGATATTTTACAATTTCAATGTACTTTTTGCATATTTTTTATTGAATTTATTTAACTAACCAGTAATACAATGACAATCAATTGATATTTTACATTCTCAATGTACTTTTTAACTATTTTTACTTTTTCTTGATCTATGTGGAAATGTATTGAACATTATATAAAGAAACGGAGGGATCGAGTATTGATGAATAAGAATGTAAAAGCAAAAAAGTATACTCACATTTGTATGTGGGAGGATTAAACTTAGCTTTCTTTTTTAATGAAAAAACTTGTCTACTTCTATAATTGTATCTTACTAGATGTCAAGATACCAAATTGTTCTGCCATTAAACAAGAATCAATAGATCGTGATAAACTATGGTTGCACACATATAAACAAATAAGAACGCCAAGGTCGTGATGATCCATATGGTCTACACTACGAATTTTGAAGACTATAAATTGTTAAGATTCACAACTCCGACACATCTACTAAGAACTTCAAATTGAAATGGCCAATAAGCATATTATTTCTCTAATTATATGTTATCTACTTCTCATAGTGTTTATAGCACCAGGTTGATGATAATTTCTCTCTATGATTCTTGCTTAACTTTCTTAGATATTGAATTGTTATATTAGAGTTTATCTATACGATGCTCAAACAAAATTATGAGTCTTACACCTCCACTCTTAAAAGGCTTATTAATTACCATATTAATTCTTCACGTTGTTATTATCTTTTCAAATAGTCGCATACCAGCTATATTTTATGTTAAATTTGATAGTTGTGAATTTGAAAATGACTAGATTGCCTCTCCTTAAAATTATTTGTTATTAAAATATTCACATGAAATACTTGGTACATACTAATCTAAAGATTAAGAAAATCCAAAAATTATAGCATAAATATAACATATAAGAGAAATTTAATAAATTCAAATAATAATAATGACTAAAAATAGCATTTTGTATTTGAAGTATATTTCTTCTATATATATGTAGTATATTTTAAGTGAATCGCGCGCATAATTTTGACCTAATTAACACATGGTAAAACAAATGTTAAATACAAGCGGTATAATAATAAATTCACATATGTATCCTTAACATACAGAGAAGAAAATGGACTTCTTTGACTAAACTATTTAATATTCTTTTTTTTTTTTTCAGGAGACATGTTTGTTCCAAAGCCATTGGCTACTAATCCTTGCTGGGAAAGTTGTTTGACAGATAATTGGGATTTTTGTCCAAATGGTTGTTATTGTAGGGGAATTAATCCTGGCAGTAATGAAGGAGTTTGTTCTATTTTGGGTGATCATCAATCAAAGCCCTAATAGTTCATTGTCTATCCCTAATGAAAACAAAAGATGAAATTGTTATTTCTAACTGCTTAGCTTCCACATATCTCTATCCTGGAGTACACGAACAAAGTTTATCTTTAATTGTTTATACTCCAGAGATCTGAGAAGTATTACAACTACTAGCTTTTGTTTGTGTGTGATAATGAATGGTGAAAAGTTCAAAATAATAAATGAAGTTATTCGGCAAAGGATAATATATATGTCATATTTGTTTTGTAATGTTTAACTGAGAGCGAATTGTTAATTTTGTCCCAAATAAGAGAGAATTGTCATGGTTCGGAAGGTGATAGCGAGGTGGACTTTGATCCACATTAGTGTCGTCCTAGCAGTTAAGTCCTAGTAACTTATACAAAACAACGGAGTAGTAAAATTAATGTCCCTCGATAATGTCAACTTAAGATAGAAACACTATTCGGGTGTGTGTATAACGACTCACGCACCACACCTCACGGGATAACCCCCACCACCCCAATTAAAATCGAACGGTAAGAAAATCACACCGAACTACTTAACCATGGGTGTGTATATGTCCACGACACCAATTTACCGAACGTATTAAACATGCGCCGGGGTCTCTCTTTTTTTGAAAAAGACATACCAAACGCATGCATGAATAATGCGCTCGATATCAATAATGAACATGAGCCGTGGAAATAAGAGTAGGGAAAATAAAATTTATTAACGTTAACTATGAATGCATCAATAAACGCTAGAAAGTACAAAGCTTACGAGTGGTACGGTTATGATTGGATTAGATGATTGTGAGATGAGCTACAGTTTCTTCCATCCGCACGTTTGGTGAGGAGTGGACATGAAGCGATCGATGACTACTGCACCCAACTAATACCATATCCACTACTACGAACTACTTATGAGTTATGGCTCTCTTCATTTAATTTGTTTTCATCATTAACAAGTTACTCACAAATTAATTTGTCTTTTTCAAAAAATAAGAAATTTCTTTCGAAAATTTGAAAGAGGAGAAAAATATCCTCGAGTCAATCCGTTTATTATTGCTCTTATTTTGCCCTCATTTACTCACCACCGCTCAATCAAACCTTACAACAAAATATCTCGACTTTCAAACATCCATTTCTCACTCCTATTTATTTCAACAGCAAATTATGCCCTTAGATTATTCCTGTGCTTATCTACTCACTTCAAATTAGACTTCTCTATTAATTAATATGCTGACTTTTTAATAGTAACAAACAATCAAAATGTTCAATTAATAGTTAAGTAATACTCCTATAGCCGATTTGTGCAATATTGTAGTAGTATCTGACCCGAACTTCTAATATACTTTCTCTATTTGTAACGAGGAGACAAAGTTCTCAGAAAAAGATCCAATAACTCTGTATTCTTTCATTTATTTTTATTTATGCATTTATTAGAGCTTTCACGTTCTCCCTCTGGCTATACTGATCAAGATTCCACTATAAGCCTTGCATGTTCATCTCTTTAGGTTTTAATTATGAATAATGGTTAACAAGTTATATAATTATGTATGCCCTCCTTTGATATTCATATTTTCATGAAATATTAACACTTGGAAGTATATGTAATTATGTATACCATCTTTAGATATTCATATTTTTATCATATACAAATCTATATACCGTAGTTTCAAAATAAAATTCTAAAGAAGTTATTTGTAAAAATGTAAATTTTGATGACCTCTTTAGGATGGAATAAGGAGTATTCTTACTATTGAGTATTACTCCCTCTCCGTCCCTAAATGATTTGTACACTTTAACTTTTGTGGTCGGACTTTAAAAAAATCAATCAAGAATTCTCATTAAACGATAAGAAATAAAATAGTCATGTGGACCTTATTAGATTCGTCTCAATATATATTTTTGAAATATCAACTTTTTATAATTTTTTCGTATGCAGATTAAGAGATATTTACGTTTTAAATTATATTTTGTTGACCATGAAAGTCAAAATATACCAATCATTTAGGGATGGAGGGATTATTACATTTTTATTATCTAATTTGATTTGAACTTAAAAAAAAAAGTTGAAACTAAAATGCATAGTTGAACAAGAGTAGGTGAGGAGGCTATAAAAGGAGATGTCATCTTCACTAAGTAGCAGTTTCATCAGTACCATCTCAAGAATATTATGAGCAACAAACAAAAATAGATCTTTCTGTCCTCTCTTTGCCTTTAATTTCAATTCATGGTTGTTTGAGTTGTAGCTATACTCGACTCTGCACACAAGAACAACTTGTTCCATTTTTGCCCCTTATATCATCATGGCTTCATCAAATAGGCACTGGCCTAGCATGTTCAAATCTAAACCTTGCACCAACACTCACCACCACCAATGGCAACATGACAACCCTTGTAATAATTCTACTCTCCTCTCATCGAATGCTTCCCTCAAAGCATCATATAATTCAGGTAATCATTCAATAATCTACAGTATTTTTTAATTTGTGCCCTCGCTCGAGCACTATACTACTACAGACTTTAGCTTAGGTAACATCACTAGATATTAACGCTTATTTAATTTGTTTTGATTAAGGTTGTGAGGAGAGGAGCCCCGAGCCAAAGCCGAGATGGAACCCTAGACCGGAGCAGATACACATACTTGAAGCTATCTTCAACTCAGGAATGGTGAATCCGCCGAGGGATGAGATAAGGAAGATTAGGGCTCAATTACAAGAGTATGGTCAAGTTGGAGATGCTAATGTTTTCTATTGGTTCCAAAACAGGAAATCAAGAAGCAAACACAAACAACGCCAACTCCAAACCAAACAAGCTCATCATCAATGCACCCAACAAGCCCACCTTTCAACTTCTCCTCTAACATCCATTACTACAACCATCATGACTACTCCAACTTCATCTTTATCGAACTCCTCCGATAATAAATCTTCCCCGAGTTCATTTGGATCCAAGAACTTGATGGATGTGTCGAATAGTTCTCCAACTAGTTCAGTGAACCAGCAATCTTTCCTACAAGCTCAAAGCGAGTTCTTGGCTGAACCATTTTCCTTTAAAGTGCAAGATCACACAACTCCTCAAGCATCGAGCGTTGCAAATTATTTCACTCAAGGGTTTTTCTTTCCTGATATCATGGCAGCACCTAGTCTCTTTTTCAATAATGAATTGAAGAATAATATGATGAACCATCAAGAAAACCAAGAAAAGGTCAATAATGTTGAGAAAATTAAGCTTCAAGAAGAACATCTTATCTTTCCTTCAACTACACCTATTCCATCAACCACAAGTCAATTTCATCAAGGTATATATTTAAACCAAAAGATTGTCTACTACTCTACTTGTTCTTCCTTTTCATATTCGGGCGATGATGAGTAGATACCATGTATCCATTAAATTAAGTTGATTAGTAACATTATGGCTAATTATAATGTAGTCACGATAATTGTGTCCTTAATAATTGTTGCACGGATTGACATTATCGTACGTTGAGGAATAGGCATGCCGGGGAGCAGAAAATCAACAGTGTTGATCAATGATGTGGCCTTTGAGGTTCCAGTTGGACGTTTCAATGTGAAGGGGTGGTTTGGTGAGGATGCAGTGCTTTTTCAATCTAGTGGTGAGCCTGTTCTTGCTGATCAGTGTGGTATTACGCTTCACCCTCTCCGACATGGGGCTTTCTACTTCCTCCTTCGAACCCAAACCCCAACCGCGCCTCCATATACTTCTCATCAGACCACAATTCACTTGGTAATTCATTTATGTGTCTTTTTTTTATTAGAATTTCATTTTATTATTGCATTACACATTTACACTAGGTATGTTATGATTTATTGCATGTATATGTAGTAATTAGTAATACAACTAACAACTGTTTGGTCATTTGTTTACTTAGCTTGTTTTTTTGTGCATTGCAGAGTTAAAAAGACTTATTAAAGGGATGAGGACTTCAAGAAATTTAATGGGATGGCTGCCTTCAATTCTCCTCTTAACTAGTTCTATGTTTACTTCTTGTTTTATATGGCAATGTACTTCGCTGGACTGTGCTAGTAGCCAACGTATGGGACGAGCGTTGAGTACTTTAACGAACACGTAATATAAAGTGTGCTTTAGAAATATATGCAGGCATGCTTTACAAAACATTACTCCATTTGTTCCCTAGCTACATAGTATAAATCTAGATTCTAGACAGACTATTAACGCCCCAAATATGTTAAGGGATTGAGGATGATTTAGTGAAGTTTAATCTTATTTAAGTTGACACGGGTTATTATTTACTTACGTATTACATTATCATCTAACATTATTCTAAATTTCTAACTGCGAAACGTGAATGATTTCTTTTTTCCAAACATGAATCGTGATCAATCTATATATCAAACGCTAAATATATATACCAAATGGTAAGACTATGTTCGGATATAGTTGCATACTTGCATATAAAGCCGGTTTAAGAATTACAATCAAAGTTCATAGTTGCACATATATATAAATCGAAAGTAAATAGATTAAGACAGGATCCGTCCATAAATTTTCGAGGCTGCAAAAATTTAAAATGAGGCCTTTTATACCAATAAGACTTTTTAGTTGTTGTTTTCTAGCAAAAAGAAAAAGTAGTAAAAAAAATACACTTAAAATCTAAAATGACAATTGATTGAAACTCTATCATTCGATGATGGACAATTTAAAATTTACAAAGTAAGAAAAAAATACATAGGAAATATAGAATTTCAATTTATTACTCCCTTCATCCCTAATTGATTGATACATTTTGACTCGTCTTTAGTCTAACATGGGTATTCACTTGTGCAAATTATCCAACCATATACTACTTATATAATTCCAATCTTGTCTCATATTCCTTGGTTTTGCACAAATCATAATGTTAGACCCAAAAGTGGGTAGACTTGATGTTTCACGTACATTCTCTTTTCAAATCTCCTCTGTAAAAGTTCAAGTGTAAACATCTCTTTATAGAAGCTTCATTTTCTTATTATCTGCACCAGAAATTACTACTGTTTCTTGATATTCAATACTTGAGGTTGAGGGGTTACAAAATATTTTACGTGCCAATCGATGAGAACAGTTGGGCTAGTAAATAAATGAAGTAGAAATTCATGTTTTGATTGATTGATTTGGATATATCATTCTGCAAAATTCCTAATCTCTTTAAATTTTACTGTGTTTTTGAATGAAAGATCACTTCTGATAGTCGTCAAGAATCATCATTTGGTACCAAACAAACAGAGATTTCAGAGAGTAGATAGAGACAAATGCTGATTCCTGATATATGTGGGCAAGTATTGGATTCAGAGTATTTAAAGTTGGGTAGAATAAGACAATTGATGGATTCTTCAACAGTAGAATATCATTGTTTCTTGAATTCAATCACTGTTGATGACAACTACAATTGCATGGTCACACGAGAATAAGAATGATTGTTATGATGTCTAGCCAAAGCCAAACCCGAGGTTAAGAATTTTTTACTTGGCTTGTTCGATTATTAAATGAGCCTTAGAGTGTCTCGGTGTGCTTTGATTAGGATATGCCGAACTCGATCCGGTTTCCCTATGATCCAAATTCAATTAATTGAACACAAATTTAATTGACTTAATCAATTAATAAAATACATTAATATTTAACAAGGCAAATAAAATAATTAAATTGCAATATGGACTAACATTAAGAAAAGAGATATTCATTACAATATAGGACAAGCTTTAAAGTGCCAAAGCAATTATAACAAAATGTTCGTGTTACAGGAGTAATGAGATTTAATTTTCTTTGTATACAACTTATTACACAAGCAAATCGAGCTTCGAGCCTCACTTCAAGAGAACCAATCGTGTTAGCTCGGCTTATGCGTATCTCTACTTGCCGCTCGTAGGCCCGTCAATGGAGTCATAGTATGTGTCGAGTAGTTTTGCCTAACTGATATCTAGACCTAAACAACCTATAAGTGAAATTGATGTGCATTTACCACCTTTAATTAATGATTTAAAGTTGTTGTGGAGCAAGGCATAGATATGTATGATGGCTTGAGAAAAGTGAGGTACAATTTGATGGCTATGTTGTTTGGAAGTGTGAAGTATAAGTTATTTTTAATATCATTAGTAGCATCATATCAATGTGGGAGTATTGGGAATGAGAAGATTACTCTCGTTCAACATAGATGGTGTGACTATTTATACAACAAATTCCTTTTCAGTTGATGTTGGGATATGTTTAGCTATATTTGTTTTGATGTAATCCCTCCATCCCAAAATGTTTTGGACATTTCACTTTTTCCGGTCAAACTTTGACCATAAATTCATATTAGCCGATTAGAAACAATATAGTCACACAAAATTCGTTTCAAGATATATTTTTGAAATATCTAACTTGTTATCATTTTTACGTGCTTAGAATTGGAAATATTTACATTTTAAGTCATGTCGTCTCAATGACTAATAAAAAGTAAAATGTCCCAAACAATTTGGGAGGGAAGGAATATATTGGAATATATGTTTACCTACATTTGATTTATGTTTGTTGAACATAGTCCTCTCCTAAGTCCTATATATGAGGAATATATGTTTGTGGTAATCCTAACCATCCTTCAAAAATGATACTCATATTATTCAATTTTCAACCAAACAAATTAAACTGATATCAACAATTTCATAAAGAAACACATAATATTCAACATCTCAAATGGTAATGAAGGTCGCACGAAAAGCATTGTAATAGTATCAGAAAGGTGACAAATTATTAATTCATATATATTGGTAATATTCTCTATGGCTTATAGGGCAGATGAGGATTATGATTATCTATTCAAGGTGGTGTTGATTGGTGATTCGGGTGTCGGAAAATCGAATCTGTTATCAAGATTCACAAAGAATGAGTTTAGTAGTGAATCGAAATCGACAATTGGTGTAGAATTTGCAACTCGCACCATTAGTGTCGATGACAAATACGTCAAGGCTCAAATATGGGATACCGCTGGTCAAGAAAGGTAAATATATGTCGCGTAAGTTTTTGTTATAAATATCGCCTTAGCCATTAAAAATCAAACTAGACAAGTTGCCTGGCATCGGGGACGTATTCTCAAAACTTGTTTATTCAGTTCTGATTCATTTATATAATTGTCGAAGAATTATATGTTTTGGACATGTATATTTAAGCATTTTGTGTTGTTTCTTGCTCGTTGGATATTAGATTAGTCATTCCTATATTGCAAGGAAATTTGTAACAAAATCTCAAAATGTGAAACAACCAAATTATAGGGCAGATGACTCTTTTCAGTTTATTTAGAATAGCATATTAAACACGAACTTGCATATGCCCCTTTTGTTTGACATATGACGTTTGTTGGAAAAGGTATCGAGCAATCACAAGCGCATACTATAGAGGAGCAGTTGGTGCTTTACTAGTTTACGATGTTACTCGTCATGTAACCTTCGAAAACGTAGCAAGATGGTTGAAGGAACTCAAAGACCATACAGACCAGAACATTGTCATTATGCTTGTTGGCAACAAGGCTGATCTTCGTCACTTGCGCGCCGTTCCTGTGACAGAATCGAGCTCATTTGCGGAGAGTGAGGGAACATTCTTTATAGAAACTTCAGCCCTTGAAGCCTTAAATGTGGAAAATGCTTTCACTGAAGTGCTTACACAAATATATCGGGTGGTAAGTAGGAAGGCTCTTGATATTGGCGATGATCCCGCAGCGTTGCCTAAAGGCAAAACACTAAACATTGGAGGCAAAGATGATGTATCAGCTGTGAAGAAAGGATGCTGCTCCAGTTAGACAAAATGCTACTCCAAATTGTATGTTCTGACCATTGTACTTACTAGGTTATTCATATGAACCTTTCTAGAGTTTATGCTTCAAGTGTAACAAAAGTATGATGTAAGATGAAGACAAAGTATGATTATTCTACAAATTATCTGAATATTCTGACCAAGACTCATGCACAAATTGTTCATCTTCCTGATATAATTTGTGTCAATTAGCTAATACTTCGTTTAAGCATCCATTTTCAGAACAAGCATCCATTTTCAGGACAAAATGTTATACTCCAAAATAACATTCAACCTCCTCTAACTATCAACCTCCCCAATAACCTCTAAGAACCCTTGGCTGTGCACAACTAAAGTCAAGAAAAACAGCACTCAGTACATACAAAACACTGTAAGACAATGTGTATAGGAAAGAACAGCGCAAAAAGACAGATGCAAGAAATAGACGAGCATCTTAGAATCTGGAAGAATTTATCACCATTGCTATTACTCGTCGTACCACAAATCGTAATGTTAGCACATTCGTATAGCTTTTATATTGGTCACTAAATGTTTAAACTGATGCACATGACAACTGTCCCCGAATGGCAGCACTGATGAGAAAACACTAACTGAGCTATTACTCTGAGATACATCACCATAACCGCATTGGAATAAGCCACCAACTTAACAGCAAGCAGAACAGTGCAAGCAATCACATGATCACAAACCTCATCAATCAGAAACATATAACTAATTGAGAAGCTCATATATACTAGTTGAACATTCAATTACCACTATTCTTCTTAAAAATCATTCATCAGGTAATGTGTATTCAAATAGACAGAAAAGTAAACATGAAAAGAAGTGAACCACAAGAACATAACATTTTCTTGTGAACTTTGACAACGTCACAACATGAAGATTTTATAAATTAAAACTTAGAAAGGACATTAATATCAGCGTTCTGAATCATTTGCGTCCTTCGACCTTCTTCTGCTCTTTAGCTGCATGAGTTATCCATAGAAAGTTGTCAGGTTATAAAGTAATTTGCAAGAGCTAATAGACGTTAGGGCAGGTAATAATTAGTTAATTATATGATCAAACAGAAGAAAAAATTAAATATTAGCAAATACGCCACTAACCAGCTTTCTCTTCTTCTCGCTTCTTTGCAGCTTCTTCCCTCTGTTGACGAATAAGGGCCAATCTCTCTGCATCATTACACAATTAAGAGACGAGAACATAAAATACGTTTACTAAGGTAGAATTCATCCACACTGAATAGAAACGGCGTTCAAGTCAGAATTGCTATGTAAATATAAAAAAGAATGTGTATTGGAATTACATATGATCTTTGACAAATTTTGTACAGAAAAATCAGATATCAGATATTAATGACGAAGTTCTGATGAGAAAATATCAAGGAATAAAAGAGAGGGAAGCAGAAGGACAACGATGTGGTTCACCTTCGCAACATGGTTGAAGAGTATGGTAGGAAAAGAAACACAATATATTGGTATACGGCAATAATTTTATGGAGAAAATCTGCAAGTCTATGTAAATCATTGTTGACGAGCATGCCAGGAAAGGAGACACATGAGGTTTACACAATATTTAGTCAATCGAAACACCAAACTGCTTAAAGATTGCTCAATTTAGAAGGAAGGTCTTCGCACAATCAAATTAAGAATGAGCAAACAGAACATATTTGTATCAACAAAGACGTTAATCCAACTATGAGTTCAAGCAGGCCTCAGCATGGTGCCTGTGATTTGTCTAAAAATTGTTCAAATAGAATATTGAAGCTTACCTAGGTCTTTTCTTGATTGATCGGTTTTACCTTGTTCTTGCAACCTCATGTACCTCTCACGAGCTTGCTGTTTTTCCAGCTCTTCTCTGAAAGAAGTATGCAAACAATTACATAAGAAGAATAAAACAAAAATGACCTTTAATCTGAAGAAGAAAACTAACCTTCAATGTTAAAAGAAAAACTAACAAGAATATCATAAATTATATAGTGTGCCATACTAATGAAAACTATATACTATAAACATGTATTCCACTTCGTGCACTAGCAAATGATATGCACTATTTTTAGACAATCATCGCTTACCTCCTAATTGATTTCCCACCATACCATCTCTTTAATTGAAACAAGTGCAAGCCAATGAAATAACATTGATGATAAATATGTTATGAAGCTAACTCACTGGATGTTTGACTAGAGCTTTTATAGGTATCTTAGAATTGACCAGGTGCAAGATAAGAATGAAGCTAAAAACAGATCTCTAGAGATATTTCAAAAGATAGATAGCTCTTCTTGATAGTGTTCTGAAACTAGCTTATCTCATGTTAATAAAGCAATATATATACTGAAGAGAGAAACAAACTACAGAACTGATAATACTCATTTAAACTTCTTAGAACAGAAATGTTACATGTTTCTTCCAAAACCCTTCATTATATAAAAAGCTATAGAAACGTGGGTACCTTTCCCGTCGTGAGAGCTCAGTTGTCTTCTCAATCTGCATTATATAAATTATACACCATCTAAGTATCTGAGTGACCACATTAAATATAATCTAGATCACCTAAATATAACCATTACTCACATCTAGATCTCTAGCTTTCAAATTCTTCGGCTTCACCAGATTGGGATTCTCAATCTGAATAATACCTTGAGTTCCCTTCCGCTTCTATGAACAACATGTATAAACAAAGCAGTGAGCAATAAGTTACACATCTATAGACACTGAAAGTCATAAGAATCTATATGCTACTAACCTCTGAATCTTCATCAAGTTCCTCTTCTGACTCTTCTTCAGACCTCTCTTCATTTTCTTCAACTTCAGCTTCTTCCTGAAGTATTATGTAATACCATATAATAACGAGAATAATTAACAGACGAATTAAGGATGCATATGGACATGAGGCCAAAGGTGCATTTCAGAGGCCATTTGGATAAACTTGATTTTTATGACCATCTTAGAACCCATGTAAGCCCTACTCAACATATTTGATTGTTTAGAATAACATTGTTATTTCTTTTCACGTGAATCATGATGTTATAGGATGCCAATGATTTTTTTTTCGATATCTTTACACTATTGAACAATAAAGTTTCACTTATTAACAAAAAGTGTAATGGTCACTATTTGAGGCGAAGGAAGTCTTTTGTAAGTCGTTCACTTATAAGTTTCATGGTCTTTTTTTTACAGATTTGAGTAACAGGATATTATTATAAGGGTGAGAGGAAGTATTGTAATTGTAAATCATGTAGAATGCCAAATAAGGACAGTTCATGGTATCTTTTTTTACCTTTTATATGACTTTTAATTGTTAGGAGTTTTTATGTCTTTTAGTTGGTCAACTCCCTCCTATCCTAGAAGGTTATCCATCTTGAATTTGATAGTTGTCCCATATGTGAACTCAAATAGTTTTATATATGTTATGTAACATTTCGTGAAAAACATGGGTCAAAAATATAGTATTTTCAACATACTTTACCACTAACATGATAGTAATTTTGATTCAAATTGAACTAATGGGTCAATTAAGACTACAAAATTTGTTAAACTTGAGCATTGAAAAACAAAGCGGACATCTTTTAGGAATGAGAGAGCATTAGTAATATCCTAGTATCTACATTGATGACTCAACTGCGTTAGTACATTGTAACCATTAGTAAATGACTTCATAGACAACTTTCATCATGGTGCAATATGTATTGCCTATTCATACTGAAAAAGTTGAAAAAATTACCCGTTTAAAGGTACGAGGACGAGAAGCAGAAGTACCAGCAACTGCATATCATTAAAACAAAACAAAATCAACACTGATGACATAAATAAAGCGTTGAATACTTGTAGCATCCTATTTCGATTGTGTTTCAAGTCAAACCTCTGATCTCTACATCCATGTCGCATATACGGAAAATAGAAAAAAAGGACTTCAAGATAAACAGCGCTTATGACCTTGATTCAAACATTGTATCAAGGTACATGCATTATTCATAGAAAATAGATGATGTAAGAAGATAAAAGTGATTTTAACTGTAAGAAGATAATAAAAACATCTCTTGTCAAAAATTTATACATTTAAATGTTTAGTGAACAACAACAGTTAATACACCCTAATAAACACCAAATAATAACTACATAAATAAACAAAAACAACAAGAATAACAAAAGGACATCTCAAATTAATTTTAATCATCTCACAACAAACTCAACACTTCCAAGAAAAGATAAGCTAGCACACAGCATCCAATGGAGATAATAGCTATTTCTGTCTTCCCTTTTCCCCAAATCATATACTATATTTCCCAATCACAGTATTCACACTTAAACTTCACAAATTGATTAATAACATAAGGGTAAATCAGTCATAGCAAAAAACTGACCCAAGCAAAACCCCTTATCCTCTTCCACCGCTCGAAGATTGATCTATTGTGTTACTTAGATTTCAGCGGCCAAGGTCTGAACCATCGACCTTTACCCTTACAAGTGTGTGGCTAACCACTACACCAACCCCCAATATTTTCTACATGGTATTTATTCAAAACAAAGTTATGTGTCAACTAAACCGAACTAAACCAATACTTAATCTACTAAGTAGGGTGGCTATATGAATACGACATCATTACATAATCTATAATCAGATAACAAGAAATTAGACAATTAAAAACAATCTCAATACATAATCGATAATCAGATCCAAATCACACAAAAAATTAATAAAACATTCCCAAAATAAAAATAAAAAGTAATCAAATAACACAAAATTAGCCCAAAAAAACACAATCTAATCTATCAAACAAACAAAAAATAACATTAATTAATTTTTCGAAAAGATAGTGTAATTACTCAAGTCCTCGGTGCTAGTGAACTGGCGACGGCCGGTGGGTTTGCCCTTGAACTTTCCTCGACCCATCTCTGTGTTTTGAGCTCCAAAGATGAGTTTCTATAGATTTGGGACAAATAAACCCTAATTCGTAATTATATTAAACGGTGCTGATTTAATTTGAAGAGTTTACAATATATAATCAACCCTAATGGCTGGTGATGCTATTAACTTCCTAGGCGGGTGAATGCACGCGCTTAGCTTTTTCGTGGCTGAGGTAGGCTTATAGGAAATGTTCCTTTTCTTTTGGTACTCTCGACTCGAGTCTCGAGAATAGATTCGTCTGAGAATTTCTTCTAAAAATAATTTCCAATATTAAATTCGAGCATGAAAGTGATATGTTATTTTAATAAAATATACATAAAATTGACAAATGATATATGCACTAAAATAATAAGACATGTTCCCTCTTTAAAGCCGTGGTGGGGTCGATCTTTGCATAAATGAGATTTTAATAACTGAATAACAAAAAAAGGTAAATCAAATTTTTTGAGGAATTCCAATCGATAATTCATTAAATAGTAAGTTTATAATATACCACCAATCAATGCAATTGTAAGTTAAATTATATCAAATTATATGTGGTTTGACACTCTAATTAATAATCTATTATTATTTCAACAAAGCAAATGTTATAGCTAAAGAAATTTTCATTGGAATTTATAGGGATAGAAGACCACTCGTCAATAGTTGAGTTGTTTATACACACATCAAAACAGTGCCAAATAGTGTTTCTGAAAGAATATTTTGCCCCTCCTATTTATAAGTGTATTGAAGAAGTTTCATACAGGGGTAAAATAATAATTTCACTAACAAAAAAACACTATTTGGGTGTGCTCATAGTGTTTTAGAGGAGAAATCTTAAGCATCTTTTCAAGTCAGGAGTATAATCGAGATGTATAATAGTTTACCCATAATTTCACACAAACCTCGACGTTATACAAGCTTTGCTTTTCTACTACATCTGAGCAAAGCCTGTATGACAGAGTGAGCCTGCTTTTGAAAACAGACACCACCGCTATTAAACAAGCAGAAATCGATATAAATACGGTCACATCCCCATGTTGATGAGACTAAAACATGCTCCATATGGCGATTTACTTAGACCACCTAAGGTTGACTGCACCAAAAGTCTAGATAGGAAGGAGAAAACAACACTTATTAACATGCATTAAATATATTTCTCTATGTTAGTAGTAACCATTTGGATGGTCAACAAGGTAATCCTCATATGCTGGAATTGCTCCAAAGTCGAACTCCCCGCTGGTAGGAGGCACATTACTTGTTTGGGGAGCTACATTATTTGTTGGGGTAAGATGAAGATTTGCAACACCTTCCTTTACACTAGCTTTTGCCCTCCCTTTAGCATTGTGTTTGTCAGACTGAGATTCAGCAGTCAGCCTTCCCATTTGCTTCTGGAGATCAGCCACCGAAACATTTGTTGCAACCTTACCTTTGGGACTCTTTTTCTTCTCAACAAACTTGAGCTCCAATCTGTATAAGGCACATATGTCATATTTAGTGATCTCATATTCATAAAGGTGCCACTCATATTTCTCCAATGGCTGTGGATCCATATAATACGATCTCTTCAGTCCCCCATATTCATTCATCAATTGTTTCCTTGACTCGTGCCAACCTCGCCCATTATAATCTGGCAAAGACCTTTGCTTTCTGTTACCGCTCTCAAATGCTCTCCTAGGCTTATCGAAGAAAAGCCATTCCCTGATTGTTTCACCTTCAAGAACTTTAAGGTCAAAAAGTTCTGCAAAATCAGTAGACAAAGGTCACAAGGAGTTATTCGTAGAAATCCCAGATATAAAATAACGACAGAAATGGGAGTGGCAATGAAGGAAGAAACGTTATCTCTTTTAAATCCAGAACAATAATACGGAGTATAATACAAAGTAATTAGAAGCAAACATTCAAATAAAGCTGCAGCATACCTTGAGCATTCCATGGGGATTTTGCAGTTGCTGCCCCCTCACATTCAGGAATTCCAACATCTTTCCCCTCTGCTTTTGCACAAAGAGCAGCAAAAAGCAAACTATCCTTTAAACCAATTCCCCCTGGTCGCAGGACTGGAGCCATACCAAGGCACCCCTCACTGGGTGCTATTGCTTGGTGATAATCACTGCAATAATCTTGAAAGTTTTGACACCAAACACGGGCAGGCCTTGTACAATCCCACAGTGCACATTTTGCCCCTAAAAAAGCTGATGGAGGGGGGGAAACATCTTGTGCAAAGTGAGACATCTGCGGCATCCCATGGTTCATACAAAAATTAGTATCATCAAATGCAGGCAAGAACTGCTGGTCAAGATCTTGAGATAAGTTGAACGCATGATAGTCAAAGTGGGTTGCATTGCTCATATTATTTACTCCCACATGGTGGAGGTTGATGTTATCAGATACCATGTTGATGCCTAATTGAGAACCTTTGCAGTGATCAAGAAACTGGGTACTCTCTTCCTGCTGTACATGAGGTACAGTGATACCCTGCAATAAAACCAAATAGAAAAATAATATTTATTTAAAGAAAATTTAAGTGAAACACAAAACATGAAGTACATCTAGACAGTCATTGAACATCTAACTGTGGCTAGAGGTCCAACAGAAATAGACCGGACGCCGACATGAACAAGTAACATTCAGTTCACGTAGCTGATGCAAATATATCATTCAACTAAAGCAACATCAACGCCTAATATGGACTTGTCACACATTTTTTGAGGAGCATGCGTGTTTGTATTGATAACAGGAAAGAAACTTGCTAGTATCAAGTGCATATACAGCCCACACAGTCAATTAACTTGTGAGTTAATCATATCACTGGTATTAACAGATTCTGATCAATGAGCCAGGAAATAATATAAAATCAGAAAGAAAACTATAGGAGTAGCATGAGAACAAGTCTCCTTGTGCGCATGTGTGTGTATACATCACATCACTCTAAGAAAACAATAGACATATATACATCAATTTATATTGGATTTAAAGCGGGCATCATTTATCGTGGGGTATCAAGTTAGGATAATCTTGTGTTTCCATCCTTCAAGTAATATACAATATGGAGTAATGTGGGGTATCAAGTTAAGATAATATTCTGTTTCCATTCTTCAATAGATATACAATGGGGAGTGCAAGTACATATATTATTAATACGATGGATTTAAAATTCAAAACGAGAAGATCAAAGCTATATGGTGAATTTCACAGTGGGTAACTATAAGCCGGCATTATAACAGATTTTTCTAAAGATGAAATATAAGGAAGATCAGTATCTTTTTGAGAAAACAATATAAACAAGGAGTACATTCAATTGACAAAAAGGATGTAAAAAGGAGATCAAAGGTCAAGTGCATCTCCAATAACCGGAGATTGTGTACCCTACACCGGAAATGATAGCTGACACAAACGCAAAAGAAGATTGAACTTATCAACATGAACAATTCTTTCTCATGCAACACTAAAAAGGTCAACGAGTTACTAGGATACAGCACTGATAAAACCGAGGACTTTTCTTGTCCTTCCATAGACAGGAGTCGACATAAGAGGAGATTGAAAACCTCATATAGCACTTTATTGACTTCCCACTTGTCTAGAATGTTCGAGAACAAATCGCCATCATTGTAAGGTATTGCAAAAAAGATCAACTAAATATAAGAGACTACAGAATTACTAGGCCCTACTGCCATAAAAAAACGGTATTGCAAAAAAGATCAATTATGGCTGCCTTAACTTTAAAACATGTTATTCAAACTTTTCATTTCCTCGATTGTCCTTTCAGTTCAACAAATATAGAGAAATGGATCAGAAACTTTCTTGATAAAAGTAAAAAGGGTTCAATGCTTGGACAACCATCCTGTACAGTATGGTCGTACCTTCTCCACATGGCAATAAGAACATAATGAGTTGAAACAAGTTTTACCTCATGGATAGAAAAACTTTCAACCTTCTGTCCATCGGGTTCAGGCTTTGGAGCAGCTAAAGCACTAGTTGCATCATCTTCCTCGTCACATAGATGTAACAGTCTATAAATGTCTGCTGAGAATGAGCCTAGACTCCCTCCCTGTATCAATCATCCATTCATTAGATACCTCAATGCAATGATCAAAACAGTTTTACAAACTAGTATAGTCTACACAATTCACTACCACTACCATGATCAGCAACACCACTATCATCATAGCCATACTAAAATATCAAGTTCATAACAGCTAACTAAAGCATCTCAGAGTCAATCCTAATTTAGCTAACCCCATTCAGATCAAAACAGTGATACCCAAACATCTCAATCATAATCACAATTTGACAAACCTCAATGACTAAGATTTCCAGTGTGACACTGATCACAATGCCACAATCAAAAGAGTCACTGTAAGATGTTACAACTCAACTAGCATATACCAGTTCCACATAAAAAAAAAAACAAATCTAACTGCTGTAACAAAAGAAAATTTCTTTCAGGCCAAGTGAAATCTTCTTGTTTAAGGCGCACTCTTTAAGATCGTAATATGTTAATTTACATTTGTAGTTGTCATGCAAAAATCTTATTCTGATGTGACAAAAATGTTTCTCATACAAGAATCCATGTCTATAACCGAGTGCAACACCTTCCTCAAATAGATCTCTGCATAAATAAATATAGAGCCCTTAATAGTAAGTCGTTCTTCTCCAGTTTCTACCTGCTGCAAGGAAGACGCAGGAGATGGCTCATTGAGCTCAGCTTTCCACTCACGAAGCATCTGATGAAGCTGCTCTTCAAGTACAGCAACCTCAACATTGCGGCTCTCTTTCCTGGCCTCTTGCAGATCGCTGAACATCCCTTGCAGATCATCCACACGATTCTTTGCCCGGTCCTTGAAGAGCTGGTGCGATGCAGACTTGGATGCACCGGCCTTCAAACCTTTAACCATCAGAATCCAAATCCTACAACTTCACTTATTCCTGTAAAACGATGAACACCAAGAGAGTTAATTTTGTCCCAAAATATTAAAATACAACAATTACCACAGAAAATAAAACAATCATTACATAAACCTGCATCAAGCCCATAAGAAACAAAAACAGGATAACTTATTCACTGATGAACATGTATGTTCCGTTTGGATTAGGCTGAAGAACATAGTCGAATGTTTTAAAATATTGTTTGTACAATATTTATTTGTCATGAATCAATGTGAACTAAGTCGAATATAAGTAAAAATACTCTTCACCTTGGTTACACCCCAATTTGGATGGAAACAAGGTGAAGCACTTAACCTCCATTAACCTTGGAGAATGCACAAAATACAATGTCAACCAAAGTGCACTTATAATTTAACCTAAATTCACCCCAATCCAAACGCACCATTAGAATCACAATTAACCAAAAGAAATTAAGCATTATCTCACTAAGAGAGGTCGGCTATATAAATAGTACGTCTACATTATATTAATATCACAATCAATAGTTGAAAGTATACTGATAATTCTATTACATGCAAGTATAAACCCTAATCAAGTTTAGATACACCCTAAAATGTAAAACTAAAGCAAAAGAAATAAACACAAACACAATTCGAAGAGTGAAACCAACCTAATTGGGAAACAAATACTTCATATAAACATAACAACTTACTTGATTCACAAGAATAATCTTAAATAACAATTTTTTTTTTGTAGAAATTGGTTTACAAAAAGTGATTTCAGAGCTTTTTTTTAGGCTAAAATCATAAGTAAATTGATGGAATTATGGGTATAGAGACGGAAACTAGATTAAAAAAACTGTAATAATTGATTAATATAAGGATTGGGATACCTAGAATTTGACGATCGTTGAGAGAGTGAAGAAACAAAATAGGTAAAGAAGTTGCTTGGTGGTATACTAGGAGAAAACTTATTACTCGAATTTTTATTATTATTATTATTTTAAGTATATATAAATGTGGGAACCTAATAATTGCAATTTATATTTTGTGAAGCCCATGATCTATTTGTGGAGTTTCATGATTTTATTCTCCTAAATTATAGCTAATTAATCACCATATATTTTTCCTTACTTTAATTATACAAAAATAAAGATAAAAATAAAATATCTTATATATTCAGTGAGTACCTATAAATTTTTGAAATTTTTTCATGTTTGAAACTTTTTCATGTTTTCGTCTGATTTTTTACGAGCATGTAATAATGTTATTTTTAAAATTTATTTTTTTGTGTGCATGCTCAACGAATAAATAAAATTATTAATTTTCATAGACATCGACTGTATATGAATAGCTAGTATGTATTAATATCCAATTTCATTTATGTGTTTAATTAAGATTGAATTTTACATTAGAGTAATATGATGGAGTATAATTTAACCAATCTAAAACCTTGAATTATAATTAGAAAGGTATTAGAAATTTTTATAATGAAATAATTTAGTATTATTAGTATGCTCTCATATATAGATGGAGAACCATGAATTATTTTTCTAAAAAATTTCCTAGGAAAATAGTAGGTTAAGATACTTATATAAAAAAATATTTTCAAAAAAATTGCCTTCAAAATTTGATGGAAAGATTTGTTAAATAACTATGCTTAAATAAATTATTATACATATGATGATTTATGTAAAAGAGTCAAAATGCCTTGAGATTTTGTTAAATGAAGAAAGGCATAAAGTACAAAAAGCCACAACCACATATTGTAGAATCTTGTTTGTCAATATTCATTCTTCTCTGCAGACAAATGGGTGTAAAAAGGCATAAAGTAGAAATCAAAAACTCCTTATTTATTACTTTTCTCTTTTGCAAAGAACAAATTCTTCCAAGTATTTTAAACGTAGGGCATACGAGATAAGAAAAACACAATATACAAGTGGTGATATTGTGAAAATGGGCACAGTCAGAGCCCCATCCACTATTGTGATGCTAGCCAGCCGAATAATGCTCGGCTTGTTAGCTAATGAGCTAAAACTCAAACTCGATCTGGCACCTTATCGAACAGACAGAGTTAACTAATAAGCCATGTATTTAAAGTCGCAACAGCTTGGGATGTTTTGCGCTTTGATTACACACCGTGACACCCCTACAACCAAGTGACAATATTCTTGGTTATGAATATTAGGGCTCATCGAATGAGGCAATTGGTATGTCATCCCACAGACAAAATCCAATCACTGGTAACATGAAGATCAATCTAATAAAAATAACAAAATACTGGAATGAAAACATGATACAAAGGGTACTGTACTGTATTTTGATTGGATCTAATGCAAGATAAATAAATAAAATAATTGATAATGTTAGAGTGAGAGATTCAGCAAGAGAAAAAAGGATCACCAATAACTGAAAATTTCATCCCATCTTTGTATTTCCTGTGTATGTAGAAGTTTATTCCGGAGGTTAGTATACAAAGTAATCGGCCTTCAAGTTTTCATGCCAATGTCAGACTTCGGATGCAGTATCTGTGATGCAGTGGTGAACTATGCAGCTACAGCCATATACCATTAACCGGTTCAAAACGAGCAGAAATAATAGAGAAAAGAAATTTGTTTCAATTAACATTGAATCACAACTCCTAATAGCCGTGAAGACCACCACGGTGTAGAGTTGAAAAAATGCTGCATTGGTGACAACGTTAGGCATCAAATACAGTTAACTTTTTATAATTCATCTTTATCCACCGTGGAGAAATCAAGCTGCTGGTGGTGATGTATTCCCTTCTTGAGGGTCCTTTTTCAATTTAAATACCCCAGAAAGTCCTCTTCCTTTGGCAAGTTGCTCAATTTCTTGAAGTTTTTGTTTCATGAGCTCTACCTCTTCTGCCAGCTTTTCATTTCTTTGACTCACTGCCTAAAATTTACGACATGATAGTTTTAGGCCTCATATTACTTACAAGAATAATTACGGGTGCAGAATTGATAAGTGACACGCACGACCACACACATGAGTGCAATCAGATGTACCCTTGAGAAACACTTTAGTGGTGATTTTTCTAAAATACTTCTAGGGACAAGTCACCCCGGCAATGCCAGGAGTCCAGGACCGAAAAAAAACACTGGTTGATTTTCCTTAAGCACATGATTCTAAGTCTGACATAATTGAGCATAAAAGAAGAGGTCATAAAGAGGGAAATAGGTATGTATATCTTACCCAGATTAATGCCTAGAGACTCTTCCTTCAAACATCCAAATTGAAAATTGTTCTAAGGTGTTTCATAATTTGAAAGGTTTACATTCCATGAATATTCTTAATACATTAATGATAATAGAGTCATAAGAAAGATAGAAAACAGTTTCAAAGAACAGTGTTAGGCTGACTATGGTTCAAAATTTGTTAATCATCAACGAACATAGATGGGTAAGCAGAACTCCATAACAAATATTCAAGTGAATAATAGTACCTCCAGTTCTTGAAAAAGGAGCCTAAAAGATAAATAAATGTAGTGCATAACATTACCTCCAATTCTTGCCTACGAATTTCCTCCTTTTTGGCTTCTGATCGAGCACTTCTTTGAACCTCAAAGATAAGAACTGCGACTCCAACCTAAAAATTACAATATCACCCATGAGTCCCTTAGTTTTCGGGCATATGACTTCGAAGGAAGGAAATAAAAGTGATAAGTTCTTCACTAAGGCAACAAGCTTTGGAATCTGAGACATAATGACTTAGTCTAATCATCATAAAATAGCCCGTCTCACAACAATAAAGCATGCCAAATAGCAGTTTGCTTGAAAGTCAAAGATCCAGACCCATTATACAGATCCAGCTAACGTGAAAAGGAGCTCTAGTGATGTTCAACTTTTAAATATGCTTCTAGCTCTTGAGGAGAACTAAAGCTTGAATGGTAGAATCTGTATAATGTTTGATCCCAAGCAACCCACCACCAGCACTTAGACTTTCAGAATTTTCAGCAATTTAATGACATATGTTAGTTGAAGATCTATGGCTTTATGCAAGTCCTAAATGTGTGCTGTTTCTAGATTTACGTTGCCAGCTTCAAACAAACACAACCTTATACTTTCTCTAAGTTCAGATGATGAAATCGGAAGAATTTAATGAGATGTCTTGTGGGTGGGTCTATCAAAGAAAGTCTCCCTCTTTAGGAGTAGTTTCATACAACATAAAAGGGCTCCATAAGGAAGCAATATCTAAATTCAAATAAGTCAATTATTAAGGGAAAGTGAGCAGCAGAACTTTCAACTTCATAAATTTGGAATAGATCCAGCAAACACCCAAAGGTAAAGGCATGTTCCTTATAATAAATATTGTCCTTGCTTAAGAGCATGAAAACTATTGTAATGTTGAAGTCCGGTATGCTAAGAAATAGTCCCTAAATTGAAAACTCATCAATCCAGTTTTTAAAAATCTGACATGTTAACGAATAGTCCCTTGCTAACTTGCATGTTATGCCTAACCAACAAGTATTTTGATCTTGAGATAAAATTTACTCAGACCCATGACGAATATACATGTATACAAAGTTGTAAGTACTTCTTTGGAATTTCATAGAGTTCTACACAACAAATTAAGATATGAACAATATTATTGAACTTTAAGAAAATGTATCTATGTAAAAACTTGGATGTGGGAGTAATTTGATTTTATGATATGAAATAGAGGTTCCTCGTTCACATAAAAGTATTACCCACTATCGATTAGTGTTAGAAATGAAATTGGGAAATATATGATACCGAGAAGACAAATATCTCCCCCAAAAGGTCCACAGCAGCTTGGACGGCTTTTTCCTCGTTTAAAGGCCTAATTTCCGCATCAGTTGCATGACTATATATTCGTCTTTGCATCCTTGTGGTGATCCTGTGATTAGACTACAAGACAAGGGTCAAACTGAGTCAAAGAATTTAATTTCTTGTAAGGATATAGATATACAGAGATTAAGTATGTGATATAAGATATTCAAAGAGTAGTCTTATGAATTAACAATAATGGGCAGATGAAACAGTGATCCTTGAAAATGAGATTCACTAAAATCGTTAAAAGTGAAGATAGTAGTATTTAGTACTAAGAGAATTCTGCAATTTAAATGCATTAAGAACAAAGTTTACTTGTAGATTATAATGCTATCTAGAAAATCTACAGCCACGGCTCTGATGAGAAACATAGTTTGTACTCCAAGAGAAATTTATCCAAATGTATAGCAATTACAAAGTTCCAACCACCAATTACAAAGTTCCCAACCAGTTTTATATCTTCTTGGATATCTAAATAATTTGGATACCTATACTGTCTTCTCAAAAAAGAAGTGCAAACATCAGATGGATTGATGATCCAGAAGATTAGTTGGGCAAATCAGACACCTCTAAAAGCACTATACATTAGGTGTCAAATGTAAACTATCCTAATACAATTTGAGATGTGTTGACGGTAGTACTACTCTACAAATACAAGGAAGCATAAAGTTCACTTATGTGAAAGCACAGGCAGCTTACAAGAATTACATATGAACAATGACAAGAAATCATAGGTAGTACGTAAGCTCTGTTAAACTATAAAATCCTTCTTTGATGACTCAGTTTAATAAACCAGCTCGCAAATTCACAATTAATGAAGTACAAGAAAAAAATTTAAGGCTCACTTATTCTAAGTCTCTTCTTGTACCTGCTCAATCAGATCCAAATTCTTAAATGCATGATCACAGGAGAACTACAGCGTATCACAGGGTAAAAGGTTGTGTACATTGCGACACCCCCCTACCCCTACGGTCCTATGCTTCATGTTGTATGTGTTGTATAACAACGGAATAATAACAGTTTTTTTAAACCCTAATCTTGATATGACAATGTTTTAACAGATAGATGAACCCCATATTACCGTTAAGCTTTAAACTGAAACCACGATCAATCTAATAGAGTGGAGCCTTTTCTGAAGGTAAAGTGAACACTATTCTCATCCCGGGCTTATGAATAGAATCCTTTAGAATCGCAGAAAGCCTCTCATATTTTAAGTAACCATTTCCATGCCAATCATGGTCTCTCATATTTTCCTTATATATATGCTAGTTTGCTAACCAGTGTTCTTGAATTAAATCAAAGCTCTATCCAGATTATTTAAATCTCATTCACTAAAGATTACATGAATTTCACCTCAAACTCTCGAAGACCAAAAGAAACCAAGCGAAGTCTTATCCCATTAAATAAGGTCCACAATACAAAAGTCTCCATTCAGTTCTATGGAGGGGTCATTTCATCTGTTGATCTCATACACTCTAAGCCTTTGATACATTCTCAAACACCTCAAACAACAAAATTTGACAATTTTTGTCTAAATATCATTTCTGAACGAACTTATTACCATTCTTTCTTTACCACAAGATAAAACATCACAAAACACTACCAAGACAATCCATATGTACCACTAAAATAATTAATTTTGGAACAGCAAAATAAATGAAACAGCCCCACAAAACAAACAAAAAATAAAACCGATCATTTATAAAACATGGCATGAATCAATCAACATCATTCCAACAAGAAACTACCTAAAAAGCCAAATGATGAATATGTACCAATAAGACGTGGGATATTAACCGCAATAACCAAGTCCCCGTTCGAGTCCTTGCAATGACAAGACTGAATTTTTAAGAATATGGAATTGAGTTGAGAATAAATAGAAACCTGAGCAATGCTGATAATGAAATTTCTGAACTTTGGATGTTTTCCAGCTTCTGACTTAATCCTAGCGGCTATAGGTTTACTCAACGTCTTCAAAGCAAGTGTCCCTAACTTCAAAACTGGAAGCATTATTATTTATAAAAACCCTTTTCTTGATTTCTTCTTCTGATCCCTTCAAATCAATGATCACAAAAATGTATACAAACAGCTTGCTAAACCCTTTATACAATTATGCATTATGTGATGTTCTTTTTGTGGGTTTATATGTATAGCCTATAGGTGTGATTTGTTTGACTAGTTCAATGGAATCTGTTTCTTGGGGAGAAGGCAAAATGGGTCATGGGTGGGTGTCTAGAGAAGGTGAGAGGGAAGCAAACTATCGAAATGGTCAGTGCTCAATGACGTGTAGCTTTGTTGGATGAGTAAATCATTATTTACAGTTTGGTGTTTGATCTGTGTTGCCCTATGCCCTGCCAAGGATGAAATCACCAACTTGAGTTGCACACCAATCGGCTCTTACCATTTGATCATTTGGGAGGAAACTAAATTAGGGTAATTTGCGGATTCTAACATAGGCAAATGGCTTATGACATCACTCACGTTTAAGAAAAAAAGGTCAGTTGGATTACTCATGTTTCAAAAACGCCAGTTAGATCATTAATCTCCATAAGTTTTCAATTTTTTCGATTTCTTTTTTTATTTTTCTTTTCGATTTCTTTTTCGAACTTTTCTCAATTTCTTTTTGCGGTTTCTTTTTCGATTTTTTCTTAATTTTTTTCTCGATTTCTTTCTTAGATATCTTTTTTTATTTCTTTTTCGATTTTTCTTTTTTTTCTCAATTTCTATTTTCCCATATTTTTTTCATTTTTTCTCGATTTCTTTTTTCAGTTTCATTTCCGATATTTTTTTCATTTTTTTCTCGAATTCTTTTTTTCCGTTTTATTTATTTTGGTAGTTGTTTTGGCTAAAGGTTTTGATTTGGTAAAAAAGTTCGGTTTTCTAAAAAAATCTCAAAACCGAACACCTTTGCCAACAAACTATCAAAATTGAAGTCTTTTTTACACAAACAAAACTTCTAACCAAAACAACTATAAAAAATTTGCTCACTAATGGGAAAAAAATGTTAGGAAAATATAAAATAAATCAAAAGAAATTGAAAAAATATCGGAGAAAAACAAGTGAAAGAAATCGTAAAAACATCAATAAAGAAATCGAAAAAAATCGAAAAAAAAGTGTAAAAAAAATCGAAAAAGTAATTGAAAAAGAAAATCGAAAGTTTAAATTGAAAAAGTAATCAAAAGCTAAGTTTAAGAAAATAATTGGAGAAATAGATGGGGTCAATATGTTAATAATAATGGAGTAAATATGTGGTTAATGTGTTAATTAAACTTATTTAGGAGTATTTAAGAGTTAACTTGAGGTGTATATGAAAGAAAATATGTGTTTGGACAAAAATACCCTTCCAATAAGTAACATGGTGACCTGAATGAATGACTTTTTACACATTAGTCTAATTGGCGTTATTGAAACATAAGTGATTTAATTGGATTTTTTTCCCAACATTAAATGATTTCAGAAGCCATTTGCCCATAAGATAATGTTGCTGATTTGTTATACACACCATAATAGTGAATTATTATTTACTAAATGACTATTTAGTCCCTCTATTTGAAAGTGTGGTAATTGAGAGAGGTAAAATAATAATTTCAATCCTAAAAATCACTTTTTGGGAATAGTAAATTATTATTCGAGTGGTACAGTGTTGCCCATAATGTTGGTATATACAAGGATTTCACTTTAAAATAAAATTCATTTGTCAAAACTCACAATTTCATTACGAGCTTAATATGTTAATGTCTATATCACTAATATATGTTCATGTAGATCAAATTTTAAGTTCTTTTGTTACAATCAATACAATAATAATTCAACTCATTCACATAAATTCAGAGATTAAAAAGCCGTAAGTTGCTATCTTATTTATTGTTTCATAAATTGCTCGTAGGTTATATTTCGCTATCAACAAGAATGGTAACATAAATATGACCATAGTGTGCAAAACAAAAAGGTTGTTAGGAAAAAAGAGTTAGTTGATCATGATAGAACAAGAAAAGGTCCTTATATTTCACAATGGTACCAACTTATTAGATGAGCAAACGGATTAAGTTGTTGATGAGCATAGCTCAACTAGTAAATAATTATAGATCAACAATTTTGCCTCTTCAGACAGGGAGAATTACTCTAGTCTCCTCATCAGTTGAGATACATTTAACTATTTATCTTTTTCATATACTTTAAGTGTACAAAAATTATTAGTGTGACGGTTTTAAAGTTTGAGTAAGCGGACTAAGTTACATTGAAGAAAACAATTAATGAGTGAAGGTTGATAACAAACCTTTGGTCAATTTGGTTTTAGTAATTCAAACAAAATTTGATTATTTGGGAAGGATTGTTTCAAATTGGAGGTTGTAAAAGATGCTGACACATTTGTTGAACTAAGGGTCAGACCCCACATTAATAGCTCAAGCTTCCTGGTCAACCCCTCGTTTGTTGCAATACTTCGAATCTTCAATTTTGTCTGGAAGTTGCTAGAGCAATTACATTGTGCATGTGTTTCTAATATAGCTATGACCCATTTTTAATGAATGGATTCAAGATATATGCTGGTTTTGTTGGCTCAAAATACACATGAGCAAATGGAAAAATACTTTCAGACATTAAATAATGTTTGTTAGAAAAATTCAGTAACGACGAATCGCAAATTCTGAATCTTTTGATCACTAACCAGACCTTGGATAATGTAAAATGAAGCTACTTATTCACTCAACTAGGGACTCGAGGACAATCTATAATTACGTATGTATACATATCGTTACTATTTTATATCAATTTCTTCCTTACTCCTATATTAAAATCATGGTTTCGTCTCAACATCGCTGACTAAAAATGATAGAACGGCACCTCCCTAAAGTAAATTATCTTGATGCCCTAATGATACTGGAACTTAGCATGAACGTGAGTTATGAAAGCCAAAGTTTGCTGGCTTATTTAGTTGTGCAGTAATAGCTTGTAGGCCGGTCTTGGTGGGTGGCTTATCTCTTTCTTCTGTTGCAAACCATCCCTTTTCTTTTTCAACATTTAACAGACCACCCTCTTTAAACTCAGTCTTTACACTAACAAGGAATGATTCAAATATCATAAATTTCAACATATTTCCCTTATGTTGTTGAAGTTTCACTTCCTTCAATAGTTTGAAAATTACCATTCTCTTGAATACTTACATCAATCGAATCTTATGTATAGTTCACATCGTTCATTCGTCGTAGTCCATATTTCGCATACATAAGGAATGAGTTGTGAATTTGACTTCTAATGTAATATGCAAGAAAGTTGTAAGTAGCAGAATTTTCAAGAATCGGATACATTTTGTTATTTGAGCTAAAACAGCAAAAAAAATGGCGGAGGCAGAATCAGATTATCAAAAAATTAGTCTAGAGAGTACACCAACATGGGCAGTGGCAACTGTTTGCTTTGTTTTGATATTTGTTTCGATATTGATTGAACATGGTCTTCATCTTTTAGCAAAGGTAAGTAGTATGTTCTGTTTGATGATTTTTCACAAGTTCGTGATCATTCAAAAAACTGTAGAAAATTAGAAAATTAAACAGTTTGTGAATGTGTGGCAGTATTTTACTAAGAGGAGGAAAATGTCACTTATTCAAGCACTTGATACGATCAAATCAGGTCAGATCGTCTGTTTCACTTACTATAATAATCTATTTTAGTCGAATGTAACAGATGATATGAACTCCCAGAGATAGAAGGGTGAATCATTTGGAGTATGATACGGAGTTATGATTGATTTTGTTAGTTTGTTTGTTAATGCAGACTTAATGCTTTTGGGGTTCCTTTCGTTGTTTCTCACTGTCTCTGAGAAGCTAATTGCAAATATTTGTATTGAGAAAAAAGTTGCACAAAGTTTCAATCCTTGCAAGAATATGGCAGGAAACGAAGCGGAGGAATCAAAATGTGTTCAGCAGGTATAGAGCACAAACCTCCATCCAATTCAGGATAAAAAAACGAAAAAAACAACATTATATGTATGTTGATTATTCTTGATTTTGCTACTGGATTGACTATCATTATATAATCATACAGGGGAAGATGTCTTTGATGTCTAGAAAAGGTGTGCAGCAACTTCAGATGCTATTATTCTTTCTGGCTTTCTTTCATGTTATGCTTTCTTTCCTCACGTTCAGTCTTGGCATATGCAAGGTAATTACTTTGTTGAAGACAATATTATTCTCTCCCTCCCGGATTAATCGTGTTAGCAGAATTTCGGTTGGTCTATGTTTAATTAAACTTCATTGGTTTCTTTAGATGAGGAGGTGGGGATCTTGGGAGGCAGAAACAAGGACATTGGACTACCAATTTTCGAACGGTTAGAATTATCATATGTAACCAACTTGCAGAAAGTCAAAAGATCAAATGTTTTGAGTTTTGACATTTTATTCTTGGAAGTATAATAAGTTCATCCATTTTGAAGTTACTAGAAATTATCTGTTTAGTAGTGAATTTCCAAGAAACTGATGAGTGAAAGCAACTCCATATGAACAGATCCACGAAGGTTTCAGTTCATTCATCAAACTTCATTTGGAAGAAGACATCTAACCAGTTGGAGCGAGCACCAGTATTTGCGATTGCCAGTTAGTATTGCCAAAAGGAACAAAAATTCCTTTTATCATAATTATTTTGTTTATTTCTGCATTTGCTCGACTTCTAAATGTTCATTCTGGTTGTAGGCTTGTTTCATTCGGCAATTCTATGGGTCTGTATATAAAGCAGACTATCTTACTCTTCGACATGGGTTCATAATGGTATAGCAGAGCAGTCATCCATTTCTTAACAAACCTTTTTTCTGCTTCTTTAAGTTGGTATCAGAAGAGTTTATCGTCGCTATTCAAAAATAAAAAATTGTACTTCCCTGTTAATTATCTTTAATTGGTAGGCTCATCTGTCAGAAGGAAGCGATTTCAATTTCCAAAAGTATATAAGGAGAGCACTGGAGAAGGACTTTGGTGTAGTTGTTGGGATAAGGTACTATACTTACTTGCCTTGAGAAGAATACTAACTCTCTATGTCTTTCTGTATAAACACTTACCGATTCTTATATTTTGCAGCTTATGGATTTGGATATTTTCGATGCTTTTCATATTCTGTAATGCGTATGGTAATGCTTACGCTTAAAGCTCTTCTTGTATTCCTCCACCGATAATTGGAGCTACAAGAAATAAATTAACCGTTCCATTCTGATATTGATGCAGTGTTTCACAACTACTTTTATCTGCCATTTATACCATTAGTGGTAAGCTTCGACATAAAAAAAAGGTCTATAAATAACGCGATTATACCTGATTGTATTACACTGAACAAAAGTTTTAGAAGTTAAATTAAGAGCTATAACTTCCTCATTGCAGATGTTGTTGGTTGTTGGGACAAAGCTACAGAGCATTATAACGCGAATGTGCTTAGATAGCTATGAGAAGTCTCATGTAGTAATGGGAACCTTACTAGTTAAGCCTGATGACCACTTCTTCTGGTTGGGCAGACCTAAGTTATTACTTCACCTTATGCACTTCATCTTGTTCCAGGTAACTATCCAAATGCCTCAAATCTTTAGTCCTGCATTCTCATCCGAACGACCTATTTATAATGAACAAAACTCCCTCCATCCCTAATTGATAATCAATGTCATTTCAGAATTCGTTTCAGCTGGCATTTTTTGCGTGGAGTTGGGTAAGAGTCCCGAAAGAAATAAAACAATTCAACTTGTAGAAAGTTTCATCAAAATAAGTCATCTTACAGTGACAATTTTCTTATAAATGCAGTACAAATTTGGTCTAAGATCTTGTTTCCACAGAACTACCCAAGATATAGTTATTAGGCTTGTCATGGGGCTGATAGTTCATATTCTTTGTGGATACGTGACGTTGCCTCTATATGCTCTAGTCACTCAGGTAGCTACAAATACATTATACGATCAACTTTCATAACTGAATAATCCCATTCTATGTTGATTTCTTTATCGCGTTTAACCAACTTTAGCTGCAAATATACAGATGGGATCATCAATGAGGAATGCTATATTTCCAGAGAGTGTTATAAGTGGCCTTAGGAGATGGCGGGGACGAGCCAGGAAAACTGCAGCAAGAAAGAGTCATTCCCCAGCGAGAACTTCATTGGGCACTGCATTAGATGCTTCATTCGATGATTCACCATCATTGCGAAATCTTGATATCACACTACCTATGGAATTGGGTTACCGCACTAGTAAGGATCCAGAGGAGGCAGCGGCTGAAATAAACGAAGCTCCAGATCTAGCCTGGAAGTTTGGGGAGTTGGCATATTCCTTTAAGGGCTTTCAGTTGGGTAGAACACATACTGTAAAGATAGGGAATGTTCACATGGAACATAACTAATTGTCTTGGTTGATATACAATATAATGCACAACTGATTTAAATAGCATATTAGCATGTAGTATAATTACACGCTTTCGGCTTTACATAGGCTCTCGTTTGTGCCTCTCAGCGGATACTGCTCTAATATCTTCATTTGAATATTTTCTGAACGATTCAAAGTGTCTACTTACATGATCATAAGTAAACAAATAAATGAAACATACACCAACACTTGTAGAATAATTTCCTTCAAACGAATTTGCTATACACCCAACAATACTAAGTACTTGAGAGCAATCGTTTCACAAGATACAATTCATAATTTTGCATTCCCACAAGTCATAATAACATTTCATTTATTGTGTGTCACCTACTCAAACTCCATTTTAAAGTTTGACTATTGACATAGTAGATGAAAACCCTTCTTTAGTACCAGATCTACTACAGTGAGAACAGGATTTGAAGTAGTGGAATCCTAATTGAATGGCCTGTTGGGAGCAACTTGAACAACAGTATCTTGAGAAGACCCTAGTCCCTACATACAATAAGAGCCATTAGAGCTAGTTGCTATTACCATCCCACCAACCTCTTTAATGTTTGGACACCAATCAATGCTCTGCACCTTATCATGTAGGCACAGATCATTACTACATGAATTTAACTGTAAGATTCCCATTTACATGAAAAAAAAGACATTAACATATCACACAAGAAAAAGTACAATCCATATTTGTACTACTACTATTAACAGCACTGCCACCATCTACAAAAACCAACTTAAAATTGCTTCATTACAAAGAATTCTCCTGAGAGATGGTACTTTTAGGAGCAAAATCACCATCAACAAACAGTGCAATTCTGGTTGCATAATTGATGAATCATAAGTACTTGTACTAATAAAATATTGATGCAGATTCTTTTATGGACCCCAAGAAATGAAAAATCTTGGTAGGAGTAATTTCTAAGGATCAAACAGCATCATTTTCTTGGTGAAAAACATCCTCCAATGTATTACTGGCTTCTCCCTTTTAATGTCATCAAAGCAGACTTTGAGACTTCAAGCTATGCTTCCGTGATCTGAGGCGTCCTCGTAGTAATAAGGAGTTAATTTGCCATCTTTATTAGGCTTCTTCTGGTTTCCGCCGCCTATTTCTTCCAACATCTTTACAACGCGGGACATAGAAGGGCGGTTGATTGGGAGAGGGCTGGTGCAAAGGAGGCCAATGTTGAGGACTTTGCGTATCTCCTCCTTGAAACAAGAATCGAGTTTTGGATCAATGAGGAGGTCGAGACCCTTCTGGTCCAGGGTGGCGCACACCCATTTCACTAAATCCTTTTCACCATATTCAGGATCAACAGGCCGTTTACCAGTAATCAATTCAAGAATAACCACACCAAAGCTGTAAATATCGCTTTTCTCATTCACGCGAAGGGTGTATGCATATTCTGCAAAGCGAACAAAGTTTCCAAAATTAGAAGTAGTTCATCAATTAGAACAGCTGATGATAGTAGAGAAAGTCATGAAACAGAAAGCGAGTGATCTTGATCATGAAAAATGATCCTAATAATTACTACTATCATCCGATGGGTAATGAGCTGTCTAAGAGGTAACTCCTCGCATAAAGTGATTGAAGGTATATATTAGCAAGCAGAGTAAACTATACAAGCTATAGGCAAGCAAATGAATGAAATGATCATCATTAACAAGAACAATTCAACTGGCAAAAACAAAGTATGTTCACAAAATTTTATATTAGTAGTGACCTGGGGCGATGTAACCAGAAGATCCTGCAATGCCAGACATTGATTTGGTTCCACCCTTTGCGTTTACATCAACAACCTTGGCAACACCAAAATCTGCTACTCTAGCTCCAAAGTTGCTATCCAACAAGATATTATTCGACTTCACGTCTCTGTGAACAATTGGAGGAGAACAGTCGTGATGTAAATAAGACAACCCCTCTGCTGTGTCCATGGCTATCTTGTACCGTAGAGGCCAGTCCAATAAGCCACTCTTACTACTTCGGAGGAAATCACTAAGACTTCCATTAGGCATGTACTCATAAACAAGCAGTTTGCAGTCCATCGTGGTACAACAACACCACAACCTCACGATATTCTTATGCCTTATTTTCCCTAAAGTCTCAACCTCTGCTTCAAACCCATCATCCCTAACACGAGCACCCTTTTCAAAATCAGAGTTTTCATCTGCTATTTTTGACCTTCCCCAGAGTTTCTTCACTGCAACAACATCACCATTGCTGAGAACAACTTTGTAAACCTTCCCTGAAGAGCCACTTCCGATAACATTATCTTCATCTAGAAGTTCCATTATCTCAGATTCCTCAAATCCCAACTTATGGAAAGATGTCAACGTCCATTTTGACCTATCAACATCCCTCTTTGCTTTCCGCAAGTTCCTGTACTTGAAGAAGAACCAAGCAATTCCAACCAAAAACACTAATCCGGAAAGTATAAAGATTGACTTCATCAACCAAACAAAAACCATGTTTGTAGCTTCACTTTTTCCATCACACAACCCCTCAATATCCCCACAAAGACCAGGATTACCCAGAAAACTACTCCTATACATCACCTTAGCATACAACGATGGAATATCCCCAGAAAGGCGATTATTGGACATATTGAATTGATTAAGCCTCAAATTTTGCAGACTTGACGGAATTTTCCCTGACAATAGATTACCTGACAAATCAAGATAATTCAAGACAGATAGTCTCCCAATCTCCTCGGGAACGCTACCTGAAATACGATTATTCGCCAAATTCAGCTCATACAACTTCTTCCAAGACTGCATTCCACTTGGAAGGTCCCCAGATAATTCATTGTTGTGAAGATCAAGCTTTCCCAACTGCTTCAGTCTAACCAAACTAGCCGGTAATGGCCCGGAAAATCTATTATCATTACCTGAAAAGTCCAACAAACTATCAAGAAATCCAATTTCTTCAGGGAGGTTACCTGAAAAATCATTTTTGGACAGAAACAGGTCAGACAAATTCGATGCACTAGCTATAGTCTTTGCTATCTCCCCTGAAAAAGAATTGTCCGCCAGGTCTAGCAATGACATATGGGGCAAACCCCATATCTTCTCCGGAACTTCACCCGAAAAGTTGTTGTAAGCAAATCTAACCCGAATCAAACTCCTGCATTCGCCTAAACTAGATGGAATTTCACCGGAAAGCGAATTATCTATCATCAGTACCTCCTCCAAGACACCCTGTGCACACAAATTTCCAGGAACTTCACCCGTAAATTCGTTCTGCGAAACATCAATCCACACTAAAGGTGAATTTTTGCCAAGATCTTTTGGCAATTCCCCATGTAACCTGTTCTGGAACAGCCTCAGTTCATATAAATTTGGCGAATTCGCTAAAACCTCTGGCACTTCACCTTCAAGTCTGTTCTCATACAAGTTGAGCGACTCAAGTCCCAACTGACACAACTCAGCAGGAATTGGCCCAGTCAACTCATTCATCGACGCATCAAACAACCGCAACTCCGACACATTTGACCATCCGTTGACCGGCAGAACACCAGTCAACGAGTTATTATACAACTCAATTTGCACAAGACTAGTCATCAGGGTAATCGAAGGAGGGATTGACCCCACCAAAGCGTTGACCGACAAGTCCAAATCAACAAGCCGCCCGAGTCGACTCAGTGACTCCGGAATTTCTCCGACCAAATTACAGTCTGTCAACCACAACACCTCAAGGTTCGTCAAGTTCCCCAACTCGGGCGGGACTCGACCCGGTGAAAACGGGTTGTAAGACAAATTCAGCTGCTTCAAGCTCGTAACATTCCCCAACTCCCCCGGAATATTCCCTTCAAGCAAATTCGCCACCAACCCAAGAACCTCAAGCTGCTGGAACCGCCCAAAACTCGCCGGAATCTCGCCGGAAAAATTATTCGCAGCCAAATCCAAGAACTTCAAATGTGGTAGATCCGCAACTGACTCAGGAAGCTCCCCCGTCAGCAAATTCTGAGCAAGACTCAAATACGTCAACGAATGACACGTGCCAATCTCGGTGTCGACCAAAGTAGAGTTAACATTGTTATTATACAATGATATATACGTAAGATTATGGAGTCTGCATAACAATGAAGCTGGAAATGGTCCAAAGAGGTTGAGATTAGAGAGATCAAGAGAGGTGACTGAGTTGGTTTGTGGGTCGCAAAGAACACCTTCCCATTTGCATGGAGTCTCATCAAGTTGGTTCCAGTTGGCTAATGAGTTATCTGGGTCATCAAAGGAGAGTTTCACTTGGTAAAGAAGATGGCCTTCTTGGTTTAGGGAAAGTGAAAATGGGAATGTGAGAAAGATGAAGATGAGGTGGAGTTGAAGTAACATGGTGAAGCATATGGAGTTGGTGTTTTTGAATGTTGGTTGAAGATGGAGGAGGAGGAGGGGTGGGGGTTGGGGTGGGGGTGGGGGGGGGGGTGAAGTGAGAATGACACTGACAGTGTTGGAAATAGAACCAGTGTTTACCATTTATATACTACAAACTTTATCTACTATTTATATCTATATGTGTATTGTAGTTTTATACTCATATTCCATATGTTGTTTGGATGTTTTTTCTTCATTTAAGGAAATCTTGAATTTGATTTTTATAGTGGTTGCATTACACATGTTTTTGTTTATAATGATTTGGAAAGATTTAAAATTGTGATAAAAAGGAAATTTGTGAAATGTTAAAATAACGCTAATAAAAGAGAATAAAGGAAGTGTAGTGTAGCAAGGTGAGTGAACTATGTATCTTTACAAATTGTTATAAAAATATATCACAAATATTAAAAGATGATAACAAGAGGGGCTATACTTTGTGGATTATAATATCAACATGTACAAAATATATCGGTAATAAATATGAGAATGTTGATGAGATTGTGTGATTTTACATATAAAACATAATTAGAAATAACGTGACAGTTTAATATACGAGTGAGTGTGTCATTGTTCTACTTGATATGAACAATTTAAGATGGTATGGTTATGGGGTGCATATATTTCCACGGCGTTTATTTCCACGGAGCGGATTTTTTCCGATTTTACCCTTTACGACGGACAGAAACATCACCATAGCTACTTTGCAATCACTTTTTCACACGTTCAGTCTTCCTTCTTTTTTGTCGAGTTTAAGGTACAAACGGGAGGAATCGTCACATTACATAATTGGAGATGACCTTTCTACAGGTTCTGTATTTCTTCTCTTTTGTTGAGTTTAATACAAAAACAAACAGAAACGTCACCATACATAATTTAAAATACGTTTCTACACGTTTTGTATGTTCTTTGGAACTATAACGGATAAGTAGTTGTAAACTTTATGTTGTTTATGTTGTTTGGATTTATCGTCTCTTCAAACTTTCCTAGTATACACGATTGATGTTCAATATGTATTTCAAGTTGTTCTTCACGAAAAATTAAAAAAAATTACATATCGGTTAGGATAGTGTATATATAATTCATAAGGAAAGTTAATCAATTAATTAACACGACTATAAGTGTAATGGATGAGAAGAATCATTATTAAACATATTATTAGTTAATAAAAAATAATATACTAACATATTCATGACGTTCCAATCTTTTGAAAGCGTTACATGACTAATCATATGAGATGTTATGATCGAATAGACCGACTGAAGTAATCATTCACAATGCGCCATCGAAGACATTCTTTATAAATATTACTATTTTTCATACAAACATTACATGACATGGGAACACCTAATGTCTTCAAAAAGGTTATATAAATTTGTTTTAATTATTTTATAGATTAAAAAAAGTGGACATTACCATCAATGCCAAAACATGTGAAATCATCATCAGTAGTACAACTGCACAAGTGAGATTCACACAATGTATCACGAGTTATGACAATTTGACATGTTTAGGCACATAATCACCTTTATTTTTGTTTCAATTATTGCGAATGATTTATTAATCAATTAATTAACACGGCTATAAGTGTAATGGATGAGAACAATCATTATTAAACATATTATTAGTTAATAAAAAATAATATACTAACATATTCATGACGTTCCAATCTTTTGAAAGCGTTACATGACTAATCATATGAGATGTTATGATCGAATAAACCGACTGAAGTAATCATTCACAATGCGCCATCGAAGACATTCTTTATAAATATTACTATTTTTCATACAAACATTACATGACATGGGAACACCTAATGTCTTCAAAAAGGTTATATAAATTTGTTTTAATTATTTTATAGATTAAAAAAAGTGGACATTACCATCAATGCCAAAACGTGTGAAATCATCATCAGTAGTACAATTGCACAAGTGAGATTCACACAATGTATCACGAGTTATGACAATTTGACATGTTTAGGCACATAATCACCCTTTATTTTTGTTTCGATTATTACGAATGATTTATTAATCAATTAATTAACACGTGAAGGAATATGTCGGGTGAAGGCATGTGGAATTGTCATTTAGAGTTTCTAACGGCGATATATTCACTTGTGGCTACGACATAAACATGACAGTTACACGCATTGTGACTGATTAGACATTTCTTGTTGGGCGGAATTAACTGTTAATAATTATGGTTGTTGGTGATGGGTTTCTTTATAACAACCCAAATTTCATAACCATTCACATTTTTTACCACAAACATTTTATATTTCTCGATATTTAGAACTTATTAACTCCAACAACTCCAGTGACTCCTGGAACTTCAGGAACTCATGCTACATCAAGAGCACGTCCCCCGAAAAGTCCGGGCAATATCAGGGGAGGAATTTCAAAGCCTAGTCGGGGTCGTGGTCGGGGACGTGGTCGGGGTCAAGCTCAACAGCTTGGTTGTCTATAAATGTCTTCCTACGCTTCTGATTTAATCCCATTCATTATTCCATGTGTCCGTGGATTCACAGATGTTAAGAAAGATGGAAATTGAGGTTATAGGGCAGTGGCACTGCAGATTTATGGAAATGAGAATAAGTGGCCTCTTGTGAGGGACGATTGTGTCAAGGAGTTAATGCAAAATCGTGCTTTCTACGACACCCTATTGGCTGGGACGAACACCGCTTCTTTGATCGCGCAGATTGCTCATTATGGCACATATGCCCCGTTGAACAAGTGGATGTCCTTGCCGGAAGTTGGACATATTATTGCTACTGTGTATAATGTGGTCTTTCTCTCTTATTCATTGTCTGGTGGAATCACGTGTTTTCCCACATATGTCAAACCAGGTAATGGCCCTCCAACGGCAATGCTGGTGTTAGGACACGTCTCGGCTCGTTCGCACTTTATACTGGTACGTTCATTTTACTTCTTTAACCACACTTTTGAATATGATACTTAACTTAAATTTTTTTAACATGTTGTTTTACTTTTCCAGCCTCATATGGACGATGTTCAGATACCTATGTCACCTCCTGCATTGTACTGGGAAGCTGCCCATCATGCTAGTGCTGACAACCTAATTGCGCCTTACAGATCCAACATTGCCTTCTACATTCAATTAGCTGATGCCATGAGACCACCATAAATTGTTTTCTAATTTATTTTCATAGGATGTAATCTCTTATATTGTTGTCATGATTTACTTATTTAGAAGAAAAAAGAAAAAAAAAAGAAAAAAAGAAGAAGAAGAAGAAGAAGAAGTCGATTGTTTGTATTCAAACTCAGGCAAGGCCTGCATATAGTGAAACACGGTGGAGTCTCGGAATGAGACACACTAAGACTGGATTAAGCTTAGGTCGAACCAGTATAAAAAATATTATGAGTTGTTTAATTAATTGTCGCTTTTTTACGTCTACGATCCCATCATAATATGTGAAAACGTCATTGCAAATTATTTATGGTGATAGTTTATTCTGTTCTTTCCTTAAACTCAACAAAAATGAAGGAAGACAGAACGTGCTGAAACGTCATTGTAAATTAATTATGGTTATAGTTTCTTCTGTTTCTGCCTTCAACTCGACAAAAATCAAGGAAGACATAACGTGTGAACAAATTAATATATGGTGTATATGATGACGTTTTCGTCCGTCGCAAAAGGGCAAAAACGGAAAAATCTCGCGCCGTGGAAATATCTCCCGTGGAAATAGGTTTTTCCATGGTTATGTGACATCCAATTAATAGTCATAGATGGCGTAAAGGCAGAGATAAATCGAATGAAGAATAGCTGGATATAGACTGCATCGAACAATTTAAAGTTAAGAACGAAGGGATGAGTCAATAATGAATGTAGAAGCATGGTTCCTCAGCTAAACTAAAGGGATGGGAACCAGGGTTCCTATACTATCTGTTCATTCATTTATTTGGTTTGTGTATAGAACATATGATTTGGTGACTTGTCCTAGAACATGTTTGCTATTGATGTAATTGAGTATATGTGTGAAAATGCGAAGGCAATGAAGGAGGAGCCTAATAGAAGTAAGTTGGAATATAGGCTTTAGTATTGAGTTGTTGCGCGCATGAACAGACGCATGATTTGTTTAAAGACACGAGAATAAGCAGGCGGGTGGGCAATGACTACTGTTTATACCATAATTTCGTTTGTTGTTTGTGTTTTGGTAATTCGCATTATTCCTTTATGTTATTATTGTCTCACCTTCTTCATATATCATAATTTTACACTGGGTGTACATTATTTGGAGGGCCGTTGGGGTATGATTTGACTTATGGTGCGTTTGGATTGGGGTGAATCTAGGTGAGGGTAAATATTTAAATTAATCTAGGTTAAGAGAATGTAGGTGAAACTATTATAATTCATGTTTGGATACCCTTACCCTTCTCTAGGTGAAACCATATACTAATAACTTAAAAAATAATATTCTAAAATTATTAACTATTAAACTGACATTTTATATCCTTCTCTCTGTTTCAACGCAAAACACCCCGTCCCGATGTTACTTGTTTACGAGTAGTACCTGTTAATTATTATTTGCTCTTTTATTTCATCTCTCATCAATATTGACGATTAAAACTATGAATTGAAAGATTTTTTATATATTATAATTTCACATATATAAATTCTGATTCAAACTTAAGTTTTATACTAAATTAAAAATCGAAATTTATTAACTGCAGGGGGGAAGGGAAGCTGTCACCTATGGGTTGCAAGACTAAGGGCTTAGAGAGATGGCGAGGTAAAGTAGTTAGTTTTGACTAGCACGTTTCACGTATAAAAATGAGACACTTAATATATCATAACGAATTGAAATTAACAAGTTTATATATATATATATATATATATATATATATATACATGTATATATATATTATGGAACTGGTAACAAATGAATTTAAGTCACATATTACACATATAACTAATTGAAAAGATTTTAATTAGGATTGAGTGTTATCAAAAAAGTTAATATATTATATATATAACTCACGAATTAAAACTGAAAATAACAAAAAGTGATTTTGATTACGTCAACAGAATTATATATGGGGGGCCAATTTTTTTTTGGAGGCAAGAAGCAATAGTACGAGGGTATTACTATTCTTTTGGGAGGGAAATAATTGATGGAGGAAAATATTATTAACTGGTATTTTAGTCTGATATAATAATAATAATAATAACTTTAAGTCTTTAATTCCTTAACTTAACATTACCCACCGATTTGGGGTGAATGATTTGAGGGTGAATGTGTTAACTTACATTAACCTAGATTCACCTACATTAACATATTAATTTTCTTTTTTCTGGTTTCAAACGAGGTGAATGATTAAGTTCACCTAGGTTCACCCCAATCCAAACGGACCATTAGAGTTTAATAAATTGTGAAATACTCCCTCCATCTCTATATTTTAATTTTTGTGGTCAAATTTTAAAATTTTGATCAAGAATTGTCACTAAACGATAACAAATATAGTCATGTTGTATCTTGTTAGATTTGCCTTAATAATAGATATTTATGTTTTAAATCGTGCTCTGTTGACCATGAAAGTCACCATGTACCAATCATTTAGTGATGAAGGGAGTATAAATATAGCAAATTTTAATCTATTAGAGGTAAGATTTTTCTTTTTTGTAAAGTAATGACGATAACAAGAAATTCCTAATTGATAGACCATAAAAATAAATTATCACACAAAATTATTTTTAATAAGATTTGAACCTCAAACCTACTTATTACAAGTTTTGGTTTGACATTGAATGAATGTTAATTCATGACAATCAGTGTCAAAATATTTCTTAAAGAAATAAATAGTTAAAGTACGTTTTGCATATTAATAAACTATCTCATCATTAACTTTGTTCATTAAATTAAACTTATACTGTATCAACAAATAAATCATACACTGAACTAATTTTGTTGAAGCTTGAAACATTATTTGAGTAACAATTATACAAATTCAAATTGAGTAATTTTAGTTAATTACTAAAATCAATAACTTTAATTGAGATTATCCCAATTTAAAATAGACTCAACATGAATAGTTTATCCCAAATTTTCATTAAAATCGAAAATAATTTTGAAATGATATTTGGACAATTCTATTTGTTAGTTTGACCCAAAATATTAAAATTAACGGAAATCATGATGAAATTATCAATTGAGATATTTTTTGAGATATACATGTTCGAATAAATTATTGTAAAACATGTAAGATCGAATGTCGAATGTTGTTAAATATATAATATTGGATACATCACCAATCCTCATTTTTATTAGACCTTATGGATATGCATGGAATATGAACTTAGAGTGATGGGATTACATAATATAATTCGGTTGAAGATTTGCAAATAAAGCTTGAATATGAAGATGGTCTAATCTCTACTTACAAATAAATTAATGGATGTGTACCTCACAAAGCACTAAAGCAACTTCTTTAATCTTTCCAAATGTAATGATGATGAGGCCCTAGAAACATTTCTGAATCCAAAAAGATTCTGCAAAATTAAAGTTCTTGCTTATATAACATCTTATCAATAAACAGAGAGCTTCTAAAGTGGAGCTCACACACTCAAAATTATTTCTTTTTACCAAAAATAAAAATTATTTTACTGAGAAGAAATTAAAATAGACAAACAAAAAAGAAGATATAGGAAAAGGAGCAGCCCATTTGAATCCGTTCCTCATGACATTCATCATTGTCGTATTATCTTTAAACCCCACATAGTCCCATGCCACCTTTTATCTCTTCACTATTTTTGTCATTATAAAAGACAATCGATCATTTTTTCTGAATAAATTCTTCAATAATCCAAATCTTGCTTTCATGTACATTTTAAATCATTGCTGATTGCAACACCATCACTTTACCACAAAAAAGAGGTGTATTATAAAGTGTTTGGTTTCAACTCTTCAAGAGTATATTTTATATATAGATTGCATTTTTTTGTCAATTATAATTTAGTTGACAAGATTTTCTAACAACATAGTCAATTCATTTTTGAATATTATGTAATTTCAAAATTTTTAAAAAAAAATTATACCATTATTAGCCTATATTATACAATATTTTCATATATTAATTTGTCTATGGATTAATTTTATGCATTAATTGATATACAAGATTAAAACTGATTTAAAACGTTTGTTCCTTGCTTTAGTCAACAAATACTTTAATTTATTAAAGAATAATAAAATTTATTATATGCCCTACATAATATAGATAGTTATAAACAAAATTAGTTATTAGTTTATTAAAGATCAATAAAGTTTTACTATACATAATACATGTAATATGTTATTAGTTGATCTTGAAGCTTGAAAGATTGAAAGAAGATGAGTGATGATTACTCCCAACTCCTAATCCATTTGGGACCCTTCCTCAGTCCTCACATAAGGCCCTCTTGACAGACTAGATAGCTGCATATTGTTTATCAACGTTGTGGATTTTCTATCGTCTCATCAAATCAACAATAATGCTTCTTAATAATATTTCTCTTATTCAATATTGAATTATTATTATTTATATCAAACGATGATTATAATATTATTACTGATAGTTACTATAGATACACAATTAAATTAGAAAATACTTATAAATAAGTTTCAATGAAGTAATTCTGCAAAAATATAACTAATCATATTAAACAATATGATTAGTCAACTCAAGCGCAAAAGAAATAAAATGCGAAAATATATAAAAGGTGGTCGATCAACATAATCTAACCTTCAAAAGATCAAATAATAAAAAAATATACCACCACGATGGTGGTTATCTTATCGAACGCTAAGATAACCCGATCTATTAGCAACACCTATTGTAACTCATACACAAACCACATCATTCAACCAGATTTGAACTTGATCCTCGATAAATAAATTTTCATGCACAAAGTGTACAAGCCGGGCGCTTTGATATGCTCCCCAACAGGCGTCAAATTTTTTTTGTACTTAAAAATAAAACATAACGTGCATTTTGTTCGTTCACGTGGAAGGTTTTCTAGCATAAAAATAGTTCCTCCATCCCATACTTTTCATCACTTCCCAACTAGCAAATGTAAATACTAACATATAAGAGCATATTATATTTTAATTTATTACTGTTTTTTTCATAATAAAAAGCAATATATAAAATCAGATCAATCAAAGAGGATCCGAATATCTACTCTACGAGCCCACTGAAAGTGATATATCTAGGAGGGGATTGTAAATAATGTTGCATCCTCTTGTATTTACTCGATGCCTTTATGCTGACATCACATTATGAATATTCATCTAAAGTCTGTGTGTAATCGAACTTTGAGAAAGTTCAATAAAGTTCGACTCGTTTACAGGCCTAAACTGTCGTCTACATTGTTGCCTGAAGCCAATAATTTGAAAGAAATAATCAAAGGATAATAATGGGGACCTATCGCTTTCTTTTCACTTAAAGATGGAATCATCGAATTAAATGGCAATTGGTTAGGTGAAAATGAAATGTACAACAGTACTATAAAGACATTGAAAACTTGTGAAGATGATAGATAGAGACCGAAGGCTCGCTCGTTACAACATAACAAAACAATGCCCCGTGCACTACAATACGGACACTATGAGGCTAATGAGGTCCAGCTATCATTCTTGCACTACCATACTGTACTTGTTTAGATACTAAATATTCCATAAGGTTTATACTTAATTGATATACTAGATCATGAAATCGACTTAAAATTATTTTTTTCGATCAAATTTCATACATCTTTTTAACTGTTGAAAATTAAGAAATTTGACAAAATGATACAAAATCAACACATTTTATTTTTTATTTTTTAGCATACCCATGATCCTTTTTTGACTTAAGTAGCACCTATCCATGTAAATAGACTAAAATACCCTTCTTATTTGATCTTCTTCCCCAAATCTCCGCAAGTCCACCCTCACCATTCTTTTCATCATCTCCAAATCACCACCATCATCTCACCAATAACCGTCCCCCACCCTATGTTACCCTACCCTACCTCCCACTAGGATCAAAATCCTACCCTGACTCCTAATTGAAGTAGAAACACGAGAGTTTAGGTTAAATAGCATTTTTCAATACACCAAATTAACTTGAAGCACACATTTAGATTTATTGCAAAATATCACAAAAGAGGGATGAATGACTAATTTACACTCCTTATGAACTTAGAGATTTTTTCAAGATTTTTTTTTCAATTTCTTTTCGACGTTTTTCCCAAAAAAAAATTCGAATTTTTTTTCAATTTTTTTTTTCGATTTCTTTGCAATTTTTTTTTCTTTTTTCCGATTGTTTTTAATTTTTTTTAGATTTTTTCATAGTAAAAAAGGTTCGATTTTAGTAGTTTTTTGGCTAAAAGTTTCGGTTTTGACAAAATCAAACTTATTTCCTATCAAAATCGAATTTTTGTGCCAAAATTGAAAATTTTAGCCAAAACAATTAACAATATCGAAACTTTTAGACAAACTAACTACAAAATTCGAACCTTTTTGCCAAAATAATTATCAAATTCGGACCTTTTTGCAAAACATCTAACAAAATCGAAACTTATAACTATGAAAAAAAGTCGAAAAGAAATCGAAAAACAAAGTCGAAAAAAAAATCTTAAAAAATCTATATGTTTGTAGGGGGTAAATTAGTCATTTCATCCCCTTTTGTGCTATTTTACAAAAAAATCTAAATGTGTGCTTCAAGTTAATTTGGAGCCTCTGACCTCATCGCTAATTTACAAAAAAAAAAAAGTTAATTTGGAGCCTCCAAAGGTGCTATTTAACCTAAAATCTCGTAGAAACACATACCCAACTCTCAATAACTTCGAATCCCTCTCCTACCATCATTTTCTAAGTGAAAATGAAGATGTGGGAATCGCGGATTTGCAGTGGGGCAGGGGAGGGGTCTCAATTTCATAGTGGAGGACAATTATTAGTGAGATGATGGTGGTGATTTGAAGATGAAAAGAATGGTGCGGGTGGAATTGTGGAGATTTGGGCAAGAAGAAGAGGGAATATTAGGGGTATTTTAGACTATTTACATATGATGTTGTGCTCTCTTTTCATTTTTTCTTAAAATTTGGTCAAATGACATATCGATTTATTTTTAATAGGTTAGATTATCCCTAGAAGTCCTTAGGTCAGATTGTTTCACAAACAACTTCTTTTGGTCAAGTTGTACTTTAAATTTGACCCAAATATGTTTTTAACAAAGGTAAAATAGGACTTCCTCAAAATTGAAGTTTAAGACTCAATTATATTGTTAGTCGGGTGGGTGGGGAGGTTAGGAGTGCCTTAGGGCTGTAAACTGACCGAACTATACCAAATGTAGTTACGTTTGAGTTCGGTCCGCAAGGGGTCTAACCGGACCGAACTATTTGGGAATCGCACCCAACCTTACGTTCGGCTCGGTCCGCAATATGCGAACTTATTGTGGACCGAATCAAACTATTAGCGAACTGTGCAAACATGTTCGGTTTGGTTGCAAAAAATCTTCGATCGAAGGATATTTGGGAGGATGCGAACGAGATAACTCATGAGTAATGAGTAGGAAATCAAGAGATATAGAGTGGAAGTGATTTTTATGATTTAAGTTAGGTTAGACTAACTAATGGACTATGTCTATGAAGTATATATAATATATTATATCAATGGAGTAGTGAAGTCTAATATGTTGACAGGTCCGACCGAACTATTTCGCACCGTTTGGTCCGATCAGTCGAACATCTATTTTTAACGTTTGCATATGCGTACCAAGCCACGAGTCGAACGTTTTCGAGCCGAATAATGCGAACCGAGTCGAACGTTTTACGTTCGCTCACAGCCCTAAGGAGTGGGGAAGATTAATGCTTTTTTCTTTATTAGTTAATCATTCATATTGTTAAAGAAATCTAAATTATTTTTTATTTAATATTGTGCCAAAAAATCTAATAAATGTCCTCACAAGATGGAAACTGGGTTATTCAGGGGCAACTGACCTAAACGATTGTTCATGAGTAATTTGACCTATTTTATATAGTCTGAATCTTTATTTAACCGATTCACTATAGTTTAAGGAATGGTATGAAATTTTGCATACTTTTTCTTGTAAAATCATGGAATTCATGTTTATTATTGGCAAGTACAAAGATTGAGATTTTGAAGTGAAATTTTGTAAATTGAAATAAAAGACATTGAATTTAAGTTTAAAGAAAAATACAAGTGCGAAATTTAAAGTTTATAAGAGAATGTGATGCTAATAAGTCACAAATAGTGAGAAAGAATACAAACTACCTTATCATCAACATATCTTAATTTGTATTCAAGGCATAATATATCCTTTATTAATTAATACATCCTTTATTACTATCACAATCATATAATTGGTGAATATATATTTTGTTAATTAGACGGCTTTTTGCGTTTTAGATATTAACTTGAATAACATTTAAAATGTTTTTAAATGCTTTTTAGATGGTATTTCAAAAATTATTGCCTAAATATATACTTTCTAAGTGTTATATTGAAGACTAGATCGTGTGATCCCACAAAAAATAATAGAGCTACCCCTCCCATTTCATCATCTTCTTCCTCACATCTTCATCATCCCACACCCCATCCTACCATCACGATCATCTACCACTTTTACAACCAACATACACGACCACCAACCACTCTTAATTCTTCCTTTCCAAACCTTTATCCCCAACATACTCTTCTTCTTCACAAATACAAACACTACCATCAACCACCACAAAATTCATTCACACCTCACCAATAACCCAGCCTACCTCCACCCAACCCCCAAATTCGAAACCCTACCCCCACGCCATCTAATTCGAAACTATACCTTTCTACCTTATTTTAAAATCCAAAATGGACATGGGGGAACGGGTAAATTTTCAGTGGGTAGGGGGTGAGAATTCTCATTTTTTAATGTAGGGCAGAGGAGCTCATTTTTTGATGATGTTGGGGGTGGGCGGACTCATTTTGGAGGACAAGGAGGGAGAGCTGGCGAGCTCGTTTTTGCAGGAGGAGGGGGTTTGCGCGGTGGGGTAGAGAGAAGAGAATTTTGGTATGTAATGGTGGTTGATGGTGGCGGTATGATAAAGAAGAAGAAGAATATGACAATCCATTTTAATAGGGTGGAAGACGATATGTAATCACGAAAGATTTGGAATAAAACATAACTCGTCATTATCATGTTATATAAATGGAATTTATCATATTGAATTAAATTCATTAATATATTACTTGAATATTATTACAATTGTGTGTCCTGTTTAGAAAGAAAACAAAGTAGCCTCTAAAACTTTAAACCTAATAAATATAATTTAATAAGGAACCGGACTCAAGCCTAACAAAAAAAATTGTCCAAAAATGAAATATCATTTCATGAAATCAATTTGTCCAAAAAAAAAACTTTAATGGTCATTATAACAAAAGTAATACTACATACTATATGGTAAATGATTAAATGTGAACATTATCAAATATGTATGATGGAAGGTGTCATTACCCCAATAATCATATCTGTACAACGACCAAGAAACAAGTTGATAAATCAAGTAAGAAAAAACAATATAAGATGGTGGCAGTGGCGGATCTATGTTGGTTCAAGCCCGTTCACTCGAATATGCATTTGTTACAAAAAACAATTATATATGCTTTTAAAAATAAATTAATATTTGTGTTTAAGTTGTAATATATTTGAGTGTTTCGAATACCTTTTTTAAAATATATGACATTTTAAAAACCCATTTTATAATAGAGAGAGAGATCCGCCACAGGAGGATGGTTACACGATCAATGCAAATTTGATATTGGGTTCCAATGATATTTGTGTTTAAGTTGTAATATATCTGAGTGTTTCGATACTTGTGTTTAAGTTATAATATATTTGAGTGTTTCGAACACCCCTTTCAAAATATATGATATTTTAAACACCCATTTTATAATAGAGAGATCCACCACCGGAGGATGGTTACACAATCAATGCAAATTTGATATTGGGTTCCAATGATATGTTTCCGAAGATTTCAAGAAGCATTGTTATTCAAAGATTCTTTTGCCAATTGAGAGTATCAAGTCATTGAAATACCCATCATGTGGAATAAATCAACACCATAAAATGAAGAAACACTAAGGCTTCCAAGTAGGGCTGTGAGGAACGTAAAAGGTTCGGTCCGGCTCGCAGTATTCGGTTCGAAATCAAACAGTTCGATTTAGTTCGGTTCGCATATCAATAGAGAATTTTTCCTTATTTATACTCTAAAATTCTAAAAAATCACTTCCACTTCATATCTCTTTATTTACTAATTATTACTCATGAGTCATCTCCCTCTCATCCGCCCAAATGTCCAATCGCATCGAACATTTTTGCAAACCGAACTTGTTCGCATAGTTCGCAATAGTTCGGTACGGTTCGAGCTCCTGCGGACCGAACTCAAACGTAGTTACGTTCGGTATAGTTCGGTCCGTTTACAGCCCTACTTCCAAGGTTTGTGAAGAGTTGAAGACAAAATGATGACACAAACTGTGGAGAGGCCCAACTGATCGAGAAAGGTATAACTCTTAAGGTTGGGCCGACATGACTTCATGGTCTGATAAGATTGCCTGATTTGAAGCGGTCCGAGGTCAACTTTCAGCTTTATGAGCAGCCCGCTTATTCTCTAGACACAACTTCTATTCGATATTGTGTAGGTGGGACCTTAAAAAAGGTGAGTCGGGTTGGTCATTCGATTGCCATGTAGCTATGACACTACGACATAAATCAATCATAGTCAATATAATGTTTGCTTAAGTTAGTCGGAAGGGGTACAAATCTTGACATTAAACTTTATTTGTTTGCAAGTGCTAGCAAAGCCGACTCTAAAGTTACGAAGAAAAATATCAGACTTGTTTTAAGTTTATTTATGTTTCGGCCTTACAAAATCTAAAGACGAGCATGTCAAATAAGAATGTGATATCAAGGGCTCGATCATTCAAATAATCAAGTATGATAAGTAAGTGTAACTAATGCTTGAAGTCATAGCCTTTGGTTGGTAGCTGATATTTAGCAATTTGAATATAAATTCACACCAAAAATTGAATCTCCTTTTCCTCCATTGCTGAGTGTAGTTGATTGGTAATGTTTCCTAATTTTCGTTAGTTGGTCTACTGTTCAAGCTATTGAATCAATGAATCAAAGACAAGAAAGGGCAAAAACTTTCAATAACAGAAAACAAACATTAAAATTCAAAAGCAACCTTTTATAGTTAAGTATAGCAAATGTTAGCGGTTCAATGACTCAATAGATTTATTGCTTAAACTTTAAGGGAGATGTTTTAATTGATTGAAAATATTATTATCATTAGTCGATTTAAAATGAAAGGGGGTGAAAGGTGTGACTTAATTCGATCTCAAATTTAATTGTTAAGTGAATATAGGTTCTTGAATTTTATCATTAATGTTAATTAGATCCTGAGACTTTGTATTCCTAATTTAAATCCTTACATCATTTTTGAGTTGCTCAATTCTTAACTATATGTGTAGAATTAAAAATAATTTGATAGCTTAGTCTTTTTCATAATATATTATACTACTCCTTACTTTTCATAATTTTATATATCTTAATTGGTTAATTTTTGTTAATATATATACTCCTTACTTTTCATAATTATTAATTTCATTTTAATATTATTGATTAAATTTTAATAGTTAGATTTTGAACAAAAGTAAATTATTTTTATTATGTGAAAATTAATTAAATATTGATTTATTTATATAGAGGGATATAATAGCCAATAATGTATAATTTAATGTCAAAGTACCCTACTGACATACAAAATAGAACTTAGAGACCTAAGGCCTTAATGGGGGTAATACAAAACACTAAGGTCTAGATGGTGTATAATATAATTGTGAGGGCCACCTAGCATGCTATTCGAAATGATTTTCTTAAAATATATTTTTACAAATTTAGAGACGGTTAATATTTTCTATATCATATCAATTCCAGTTGAACTTTTAATGTAATTGGTAAATATTGAGCGATTTATCGAATTTTCGAACAGATAACGAGTTACCCGTCTCGTTAAGAGCACTACCTATGATATCTATTTTTATTGGTGTGCGAATTGCACAAATAGTCCCCGATAGTGTCACCAAGTTGCAGTTTGGTCCCCAATAGTGGCACCGTTGCAGTTTAGTCCCCGAAAGTGGCCAAAAAGTTGCAGATTAGTCCCCACGTTAACTATTCCGTTAATTTTTAACACCAACACGCGATGAGAGGTCAAATTTGGACCAAAAAATGAATTTTTAAGACTTAAACTCATTTTTTGTATCTCATGAAAATTCATTACGAAGTTGAAATGCAAAATTTTATTAATTTCTAACACTAATAATGAGTTTGTGTCTTCAAAAAAACCATTTTTTGCCCCAAATTTAACATTTTATGGCGTGTTGGTGTTAAAAGTTAATGGAATAGTTAACGTGGGGACTAATCTGCAACTTTTAGCCACTTTCGGGGACTAAACTGCAATGGTGCCACTATTGGGGACTAAACTGCAACTTGGTGACACTATCGGGGACTATTTGTGCAATTCACTCTGAACTCGTATACTCAAGCTAGCTAGCTTTAAGTTGAGTAATTAATTAATTGGATTGAGTAGTACACAACTCAACTCAATAATTGGTCTATGTAGCTTAATTATCAAATTGAGATTTATAGTCCACAATTGATGCAGGTTGTTTATTTTTTGTGTTACGTACCACAGAGAATATTTTTTTTAATTTCTTTATCTCAACTTCGTAGTGCTACTAATTTATTTGGGTTATATTTGCGAGTCAACTAAGGTGTATTAGTTAATTTTGTATTAATTAAAGGGAAATTTATATAATTAAAAAATATAATAAGACTTAAAAAAATTAAAAATAGATTAATTCAACCGTTCATATTTAGTTTACACAAAGTTAACACTTAACACCAAACTAATTAACACACAAGAATTGATTCCTCTTTATGCATAGACGCATAGTCATAATTTGTTCTTGAAATCTAGGCTTTAAGCATATTCGGATGTTATCCTTAAACCCCATATTCAAGCACAATCGATTATTGCATTAATTCGAATTTTCAAAAAAAGAATCAACAAGTTTTTTTTAAAAAATGTTACTGTTATTAGAGTGTGAATTGTTAATTATTAGCTTGGTGCACCGCGCAACTGCTCACATCACCATTTACATAATGAGTGAGCACACCTTTAAAAAAATAGTTATGAGAAGATAAAAAAAAGAAATGAAATGCACATGCAACTATTTCATACGAAACAATTCATTCAATGACAAACCTTCTGCAGATTTTGATTAATCCATATAATACACCAAATTATCCAAAATGATTTTGTTTCGTTTTATGTGCTTGTAAACATGCCTCGTTTTAAGCATCTACTATATAATTAAGGATTAATCGTGGGGACATTATTTACTTTTTTCAAATATCATCAGTTGATCACTTAACTTTTAAAGGTTTCATTTGATCACTCACCTTTCAAAATTTGTCTCAATTGGCCTATCGGCCATTTTTTCGTCTGGTCGACGCCTGGTCAATGCACATGATGACTATTATTAGGATCTTTTTGTCTTTTTTCATGTCGAACTTAAGTTTAAAAAATTGAAAATTAGAAATAAACTTAAAACCAATCCTTAATTTCGACATGATAAGGCAAAAAAGCCCTTAATGGTCACCGCAAGCGTGGTAAGCCGAAAAAATGGCCAATAAGCAACTGAGACAAATTTTAAAAAGTGAATGATCAACTGAGACTCTTTAAAAGGTAAGTAATATTGAGAATAGGTAAGTGATGTCCCCAGGCATTAACCCTATAATAAATCCAAAAAGGATGCCAATACAATTTATAAAATGATGAAGCTCCGTGATCTCAAATCTCTTTAGGAAAATAAGTTTTTTTTAATTTATACATAAATAATTTCATATAATCTACCTATATATAATAAGGGAAAGGAAAATTAGAAGTGATTTTTTGAAACACCGTGTTCTCCTTAATTATAAGAGATTTTCTAATTATAATTATTTATATTATGAATATTTTGTACAATAACTATCCACTAACATGATTAAAAATATTGACCTCTATTTTATGAAAATGGGTTTATCGAATATTTTATGTTATTTTGCAAAATAAATTTAAATAATTAAAGATAAAAAATAGAAGTATATTGAAATGTTTCATGGTAATTACATCAGTAATTGTAGTAATGAAATCAAGCATTTATAACTGACTTAAAGAGGCCACCAATGTAAAAAAAAAAAAACTGCCTTTCAAGGAACTTCTGATAACTGTTTTACCAACTTCGAACATAGACAGAAAATATTATTTTCAAAATCCTGCGAAAGAAATCCATCTAATGTTCCTGTTTCTTGCAAGCCACCATTTGCCAGTTCTGTATTCCCTTATTTTGGACTCAACTCTGTTCCCTTAAGTTCACTTATATAAGTTCATCGATCACCTTCTTCAACTCGAAAGAGGCCTGACCGCAATCAGAATAAAAACGCGTTCAAGAACACAAACAAATGGAAATAACTGAGGAAAATGGAGCATCTCAGGATGTTTTAGATGAAAGAACTGCCCTCCTTGAAAAAACATTCATCCCCGAAGTACAAAAAAACAATATTCAGAAGGCGATAAGCCAAACATTTCAGAGCACTGCCCATCTTGCAAATCTTCTGCCCACTGGTTCTGTTCTCGCTTTCCAGCTTCTCGCGCCAATATTCACAAACCAAGGCCAGTGTGACACAGTTGGAAAATACCTAACTGCTGGTCTTGTAACATTTTGCGGATTATCATGTTTCATACTCAGTTTCACCGACAGCTTCAAGGACGAAAAGGGGAATATATGCTATGGTCTTGCAACTCTCAACGGCCTATGGATAATTGACGGATCACTATCCATTCCACCAGCAATTGCAGTGAAATACCGGGTGAAATTTATTGATTTCTTGCACGCTTTTATGTCGTTGTTAGTTTTTGGTGCTGTAGCACTATTTGATCAAGAAGTGGTGAACTGCTTCTATCCAATGCCATCAGATGAAACGAAAGAGCTCCTTAATGCACTCCCTGTTGGGATTGGGGTAATTTGTAGCATGTTGTTTGTTGTATTCCCCACAAAGCGCCATGGAATCGGCTTTCCACTTACTGCTAATTAATCGATAAACTTTTGGCGACTCTTTGTTCTTGTCTTGTAATAACTGCATTCTTAATCGCCTTTGTTTATTGTATGTTGAATTTGGTTAATTCTCCAATAACTCATAAGTTAAACGCTGGATTCTTAAGCTTTAATTTGTGCAGACAATACCTATTATAACATGTTACAATTTTTATTTGGGAGTGGCAAGCAAAAAAGTGAAACTTTTGAATGTTCCAAATGCCAATTAGAACTTTTGAATACAGCCAAGCGTCAGGATTTCAATCCTTGCAGCTTCATTTTATCAAAAACCTCAACAGCTTCTTCAGGTCTACATGGTTTGCAGGGTCGATCTATAAACGAACTACTACGTATCATATTTGGAACCTGGTTGTCAGGGTGTGGATTTATCGCTTTCGGAGTGATAGTTCGAAATATGTATTCAACTTTTTTTTCGGTCTGAAAATATTGATAATTATATATTTCATTTTTTAATGTCGAGTCCAATTACATTGGTCAAATAAGATGATTTTTCCGGTGAAACTTCTATTTCTAGCCACCAAATTACACCAAGTTCAAATGAACCACCTTGAACAATATGACGTCCGTTACTGCTGGTTCTCCGTAAGACCGTAAATACCTTAATTATAAATCTAAAAGACATAGGCTAATTTGCTGGATGCCCCCTATACTTTAAAGTTAGTTTCTATGTGCCCCCTATACTACTGGTTGTTTCACAGATGCCCCCTCAACCCTCTTTTGCAATTTTAAATGATGAACTGACTATTATACCTCTGTCACTACTACAAAGTATAGGGGGCAATATTAAAATATTTTAAATAAGTAAAATTAAATTCCACCCTTCTTCTTCAACACACCCCACCCCCACCCCCAACCCCACCTAATATTAAATTATGCTTGAATTGCAAAATTTCGAGGCTAAGTAATACCTTCCTTTTTCATCTCCCTCGCTTAAGATCTTCGTCAAGAACACACACAAAAAAACTTAATTTCTCTCATATCATGAAAAAGTTTCGATCTTTAGCCAATTAATGTCCCAAAAATAATGTCCACTAAACCAACCGAAATGCCATCTCTCAATTTCCTCACTTCTTCCATCCTTAAACCCCCTTTACATAATTGTGAATATAATTGTGAAAAAGGAGTAGACTTTTCAAACCCCATTTCCAGCCAATTAAAACGTCTTACAGCTTGAACATAATTGTGAAAAAGGAGCAGACTTTTGAAATGGGGTTTTGGTAAATTTGTTCAAGCTGTAATATGAAGAACAATTGTTTAAGGAAGAAGAAAGGGGGTGGTGTGAAATGGGGTTTAAGGATGGAAGAAGTGATGAAATTGGGAGATGGCATTTTGGTTGGTTTAGTGGACATTATTTTTGGGACATTAATTGGCTAAAGATCGAAACTTTTTCATGATATGAGAGAAATTAAGTTTTTTTGTGTGTGTTCTTGACGAAGATCTTAAGCGAGGGAGATGAAGAATGAAGGTATTACTTAGCCTCGAAATTTTGCAATTCAAGCATAATTTAATATTGGGTAGGGTTGGGGGTGGGGGTGGGGTGTGTTGAAGAAGAAGGGTGGAATTTAATTTTACTTATTTAAAATATTTTAATATTGCCCCCTATACTTTGTAGTAGTGACAGGGGTATAATAGTCAGTTCATCATTTAAAATTGCAAAAGAGGATTGAGGGGGCATCTGTGAAACAACCAGTAGTATAGGGGGCACATAGAAACTAACTTTAAAGTATAGGGGGCATCTAGCAAATTAGCCAAAGAAATACTAAAAACTAGTAAGTACTTTTAATAAATCTAAAGGAAATATTAAAAACTAGTAATAATTTAGATTAGCTAATGTGACTAAATAAATATAATTTCGATTTAACTTTTTAGTTAAAAAAGACGACGAAATGTGACGAAAATTAAGATAATTTAGATTTATTCTTCTAATGATTTGATGCGCCGAAGTATGACGAAATGTATATAGTTTCGACTTAATATTTTAATTATAACATAAGAAGAAATGTGTCGAGCCATGGATACTAAGATTGTAACAAAAGTTAGCATATACGAAAAAAAAAACGACTAGATTTTATATTTTTATCCCACTATTGAGCCTCTTATATATGTAATATAATTACTAAGATTAACTAAAATAATAATTTTAATTGAATTTTTAATATGAAATCTAGCTATATAATTTTTTATTATAAGAAACATATTTTATATTAAGTTAAAATTTGTATAATCAAAATACACATATAAGTTACTTTTTCTTTATCGTACTTTTTAGTTTTTCTTGTTTTAGTATTTACATTCCAATGTCTACTCGGTCTGATTCAACCGCAATATATCATTTATGGACCGAACCAAACCGGTTATTAATTACTATGTATTTTTCAAAAAATCACTCTAAACAACCCTAAATCCTTAATTCCCTGAGCTATTTCAGTTCCGCCCCTTCGCTGCTACCCCTCCACATCCCACCCCACCCCACCCTGCTCAACGCCGACTCCAGTTCCCAGCGACCTCCGGAAGCTCCAACTTCAATCCAACTCAGGTATGTTATTTTCTTAAACAAATTAATAACTGATTGTGTTTGTCTTGTAACTTGGAACCACCTTGAACAATGGAGAATCGTGTCTAGTAACATCTGTTTTTGTTATCAATTGCTTGTTTGCAGTTGAACGAACTAATGGCGTCGGAAGATGATGAAAGAACAGTGAAAGTAGAGACTTTGGAAACCAATTCAGGAAAATTCCCTCCAATTGTCGGATACTTCCCATCTCGTTATGACCCGCTAAAGAATTACCCGGCAAAAGACAAAGTGGATGCAAGCGTGAAAGTGTTCAAGGATATGAAAAGGACTAATAGGTTCCAGGTCAGGGTTAAGCCAAACAAGTCTGATGTTGAATTTGTAGGGACTAATTACGATGGCGAAGCCAGCAGGCCTCAGCTTTGTAATTATGCTCTTGCTGTGCTCGATAAATCTACCAACACTCTCAAGATGCTTCCCATTGCAGCTAATAAGGTAACTTTCTCATATTAATTAGGTTATGCTTATGCAGGTTTATCGCAGAAACTAAATTTCACTATGGACGAGATGTCCATGGGTTATCGACTCGGTAGGAACTTTGCCCTATTTGGATGTGGAGTTATATATATTGATCTTATTCAATTAGTATATGATTGTCTTCATATTGGTAGTTTAATTGTCTTAGTTTAGGTTTAGTATTTGTCTATATATTAACAATCTTTATTGAGTGTTTGTATTGAAGTGAACCGAGGTGAAGGTTCAATCTAAATATTAACTTAGGTAAGGGTAATTGAGGTGATGCAAGGTGATTTTTTAAATAATGTTGTTTGGACTTTGGATACTGTTGTAATTGTGGAAGTTAATTTACTAAAATATTGACCGTTTATAGACTCAATAGTCTGGTATGACAATCGCTAATTAGTATGAGAACAACAATGAAGCCAAAGGAGTGGCCATACTAAACTTATACTGAAACATTGCTATTCATTCAATACTCAAAGGCAAAATCAACAATGAGAACAGATTAAACAGTTCAGGGTGCATCTGTTCAATGTGTAACAGAACATCACAAATCATCCAAAGGAGAAGCCTCATACAAGACTTATACGTACTGAAGAAGTAGTAATGTGATGTTGAACAATCCATCACAAAAGCGATGATATGTAGAGCACCGATGGTAAATATAAAAAATGTTATATAGGAGAAATGAAAATTATGTGTGGATCAACCTGAATCATTTGTTTTCTTTTATGAATCATTTGTATACTCAAGCTGTATATGTAATTTTCCAGCTAAGAATTTTGTTTTTCTTGCTATTTTGGATTTTGAACTAATTTGTTTAATTTGTGATGGAAGATATTCAGGTTGGAACCCAAAGTTGGGAATGTTGAGGAGTTCGAGGATGTGCCTCAAAATGCTCTAACTGGAGAGGAGAAGGCCGAAGCTATGAAGGATTTGCAGCTCTTGTACTCCACAAGGAAGTCTGAGAGAGAGGTATATCTCTCTCTATACACTAATGACCAGCTGACTTTATGGGCATGTTTATTGTATTCTGTCTTTTTCGAGTTGCCCGGCAAAATGATCAACTGGTCAGTGGTCAGTACCTTAACACATGGGTGAAGAGCTCCTATTGATTGTTGGTCTTTTCGATGTGGTATATCTTTTGACAGTATAAAAAGCGCAATGCATTACGTGCAAATGATGATGCCGAAACTCGACAAGATTTGGATAAGAAGATAGACAGTATTAATTTACCTGTGGAAGCTGATGAGGTTACTGCGTTATCAATCAACGAACGGAATGTACCACCTTATGATCTGGAAGCTTCCGACCCTAAGAGGGCTTATCCACTAGAGAAAATAATTTTCAATGGGGAATGGGGATATCTTTTGGATGTATTTAACATTTCACAAGCCGGAGGAGAAGTAACACCTGAAGTTTTCCCAAGCTTTGTTTGCAACAGAGTTCATAAGTTGGAGAGCATGAAGGTAAACAGAGTATAGTTCAGTCAAACTGTTTTTTTGTTCAAAAGAAAGAGTCTGTGGCATGCGACTAATAAGTTCTTTTAATTACTTGGAGGAGGTATCCCTAGGTTTCATAATTATCATCATTTGTGAAGTTTATTTGACCTCTTTATGTCCTCGCACACATTTCTTACCATTTCTGTTTCTTTTTAGGATGAGAGTGAGAAGAGGAAGCTTGCTGGTATATTTTCTTTTGTGACCCATCTCATTAAGTTCAAGGACAAACATTCAATGGACAGTGTGCGCTCAGTAGCTCATCATAGAATCCCGCAAATCTTATTCCACAAGTTTTCATCTATGTTTGTTGACACAGATTCAAAACGGCTTTCAACAGAGAAGATTGAGCTTCTCATCAGCTATGTCTTGGTTCTTACTCTGTTTGTTGATGATTTCCGCACTGACTTGACAGATATCGCCAAGGACTTGAGAATGCCTCCCGTCAAATTAAGATCTTATTACGAAAGTTTAGGGTGCAAATTTGTGCGTGACAAACAACTGTCGCTGGCCACCCTTTCGCTCCCTTTGACGTTTCCTTCAACAACAACAAGGAGGAAGAAGCGAAGGAACTGAAAAAGTGGCTATGTGGTTCTGATGCTTACATTTTGAAAATCATGTTATTCTGCTCCATCTAATGGTGAAGGCGGGTTTGGTCTAGTCTTTCATATTATATCTTGAAGTTATTTCAAGCAGTACAATTTTCTTCACTTATAAGTTATAACAAATATTTACAAGATATTTATAAGTGATATGGGTACTAGCTAATTGACGGGCCAAATATTGTTTATTTAGTTACGGACTAACTATTGTAATAAAAAAAAGTGATGAGACAAACTAAGGGGCAGGGGCCCCGAGTCCTAACAGCTTCGTGGATATGATGTCAGAGGTTATTGTTGGATGTGTTTTGTTGGGGACTAGAATTTGTTTGTTAACCACTTCGAAATACAAGGTTCGCTTTCAGCGGAAATTGAATATGGGTTGCATGAAAAGGTGAGACTGTTTGGCATCTTACACTCTAGTTTATTATCAGTTGAGCTGTGTCCGTGAGCGAACTAACTATTATAATCAAAATACTAAGAGTGGTCATTGGTCCAATTTAGTTATTACATCAGTAACGCAATCCAAAATTATATAATATACATAAATTATATGATATACATAGAAGTGTGTTCCTAATATTTATGTGACTAAGAACACTCACATCAGCTCCCTCAAAAGTTATTTTTGGGCTTGAAAAACTAAGAATACAAAAAAATAGTGCTACATCAGCTCCCCTAAAATAATTTGGGCCCACAATTTTTTTTTCACACACCAATAAATGGTACAAATATTCACCAGTGCCAATATTGCAGTTACTACAATTTTCTCTTCTACCCTCAAAGAATCTGCTCACTTCCCTCTATTTTTGATCTCTCCAAAATTCTGCCGCCATTTTCTTTGCTAATGATTTCAATTAAATCAATTTATTTTTTAAAGGTTGAAAGGCAAGTTGTGTTTTCAAGTAAGTAATAGTATTGAAGTTATCGAACTATAAAATAGATTAAAAATTACTTTTAAATTTAAAATAAAAGAATTACCTTACAAAAATTTATTGACATCTTATGAGAAAATTTACAATTTATTCGTAAGTTATTTGAGTCACATACGCATACGTGCTTTAAAAGATATAGTTGTTGAAAACTTTAAAAATATTTATATATTTGAAATATTAGTTTTAATGTTTGGTGAATAATAGGGAAGCTGCTAAAGCACAAACATAAAATGCTAGTGCTAAAAATAAGAAAATGACGATTACGAGTGAATTATAGAGGAAAATATGAGGGAGCTGATGTGAATGCTCAATGGATTTACATATTTCTTCCCATAGAATATGTTAGTACGCATTATGCTCTGAGCGAACGTAAAAAGTTTGATTTGATTTGCATTGTTCGATTCGAAAAAGTTTGATTCGCGGTTCGGTGCGCATATGCAAACTCAAACGGTAAAATTGGATGTTCGACTGATCGGACCGAACTATTTCGAATAGTTCGGTCCGATCGGTCACTATAAAATTTAATTCACTATAAATGTTATACATCACCAGTTCACTTCAGTCTAGTCCATTACACATTAGCCCTAGCCCATGCTCATATATCCATATATTATCTAACACCTAAACCTAAACCTAAACACATTACACTCACGCCTCACCTTTGACCTCACCTTCATTCTCTGAAAATCTCATCTCATCAGACGATTCTCTTCTCCCTCCTGCAATGTTGCGTTCTCTCTGCCGATTCTCACTCTCATAAAATCTCATGGCTAAGAAATTTCGGATTCCAACCCCCCCATTCATTTCAATTACAGTTGAAAAAATATTAGGAAGTTTAAAAAAATGGTGCGGATCGAACGTTTGTGGCACGGTGAGCACATGTTATGCGAATCGAGTCGAACTATATCTTCAAAAAATACCTGCAAACTCAAATCCAAACGGGAAAATTTTCCGTCCGCAGTTTTTGGACCGGATCGCACGTAGGTGCGACTCCCGTGCGGACCGAACTCAAACGTATCTAAATTTGGTATAATTCGGTCCGTTTACAGGCCTAGAACTACGCATGATCATGACAGGCGGGGAATATTTTTAGACAAAACATTATCAAATAATGATACAATTCATGAATATTAAATACTAACAATTTTACTCTTCAAAGTTAATACTGTCTTCATATTAATTGACGTTATATTTTTTGAAACACAACTCTAATAATTAATTACTTTGTATATGTACACAAAGCAAGCTAAATAATTATAGTCTTCTAATGTCTATTGTCCTAAAAATATGTACATTTAGTCTGATCATTATATATCTTAATTATCAAAAAAGAAAAAGTAATGTCTATTGTCCTATAAATATCTACTCTTTCAACTCTTTAATGTTAAGAACCATATTTTTATCATTTAATCATAAAGAGATATTTGTGACACAAAAAGTGAGGAAACAATTAAAATGTGAAGCAAATTTAAATTGTTTAACAGCACCAAAAATAAATTAACGTACCGAATAGTTAAGAATGGAGGAATGTTAAAATTTAATTATATCGCAACAAATATATATATATATATATGTTATTCCCTTCATTTTTTTAGTTGTCGTTCTAGCTCTTTTAACGTCAATTAAAAAATAATATTATTCTATACATATATGATATATCTCTAATTTATTAACAATCAATAATTACATTCATGTATTAGTATTCTACTCTGAATACATTATTATTTTGGACTCATTCTTAGTACAATTACATTAGTTACAACACAATTATATTTGGTAATACGTCTATTCATGAATTACAAAACAATTACATTAATTACGCCATAATTACATTTGGTACTAATCTACTAATTTCTTTTTTCTATCGCTAGATGCCTAGACAACCATTAAGTAGGAAATACTTATTATTTGATGACAAACGTTAATCTACGAATTAATATCGCTAGACAAACATTAACATATATAGAATGAGAGGTTTATAATAATAAATAAAATTTAGTTATTCGAGTATTTCAGGGCACGGTTACCTAAATAAAATAGTTAGAATAAGGGTTTTATCCTCTTAAACAAAATTGATATCAGCTTAACAACAAAATTCCCTATAGAGTTTATCCACATTTTGCAAAAAGATTTTTAATGTCCAATCATTCTTTCAATAAATAGGGGACAAATCTACGCGAAATTGAGGTGATATTAATTTTCATACAAAACCAAATCCTAGAAAAAACAATTTTAATAATATTTCTTGCCTAATATTCATTCAACTAAATCTTCCATGACCAAATAAAGTAGCAAAAATAAAGCAAAATATATTACCTTCCTTGCATTACCAACCTTTTAATTAAGGCCATAATCTTTCTTATTTTTCATACTCATTTACACATAATGAGTATCATATGTCAAATTTTTTGTTTAATTACTTCTTCATAACCAATTAGTACCTTAATATTCGATCCAACCCCTATATATAATACTAATATAAACATCTACATTACAAATTATTCATTCAACAAGTACTAAAATCAGCTATGGCTCTCAAACATTTTGCTACAATCTTTCTTTTTGCTTTGTTTTTCTCATCTCTTCATGAAATTGAAGCAAGAGATAGCCTAATGTTCAACAAAATTCCAAGCAAATTCAACCAAGATATAGTAGTTGAAGTCGAGCAACCAAATCAAAAACAAAATTATGTATACAGAATACCATCTCACCATGCTTTCGACCCGAACCAACAACAACAACAACAACAACAACAAGATGAACAGCAAGACCTCAATGCCTATGTGACTCAACCAGAAGGCTTCAATAACTATAAACCGAAAATGGAAAAGAACAGTGAGTTCGATTTCGTTGGCACTGAGGGTGTTTCTGTCATCGACAACAACAAAAATAGTTACGACCACAATGGTTTCGATAACAACTTCAATACAAGATTTAGCGACGCCTCTGAAGCAACCACCACCAAGAACAACTACAACAACAATTACTATGGCAATGGTGAAAGCGACGTAAACAGAGGGGAGCCTCAGGGGATGAGTTACACAAGACGCATAGAAAATGCTAATAAGTATTACAAAGGTGGCATGTTCGGCGACAAGACTGATGAATATATCAATTATGTTGAAGAGGCGGGGTTCAAAAATGAAGACAACATGCCTTGAGTTATGTTTCTAGTATTTAGTGATTAAGTAATCCTAGATTTATTTTCGTAAATTGGATGTTTTTACAATGCTTTTGAAATTGAAGGATGATTACGTTCCATTAAAGTCATTCATATGTCATATACTCATATTACTTTCCATTAAAGTCATTCATATACCTATGAGACCTTTGTTGTAATAATCTTTGCGTATAGTGGATTCCTTGGGCGGGATATCTCCATACGTAGGTGTTGAACAATGAACTGGGTTAATAATTTTTGTGTGTTTTTACTGTTTTATTTACGTTGTTATTGCTTTTACTATTCTGTTCTCGATTATCATACTATTAAAATCAAGTGGTTTAACAGGTGGAAGAACAGTTGCAATTGTACAGATCTTTCAGTCAATAGTATTATATTCTTCTTTCAATTTCAAATGCGTGTAAGGGCCATATTTAATTGAAATTTATATTGGGCAAATGACATCTAGGTCTCCTAGTTTTATGTTAAATGTCAATTAGGTCCTTGAGTTTTTTATATTACTACTTTAGGTCCCTGAGTTTTATCTTATATGACAATAGGGTCCTTTGACATTAAATTAAATACATTATTGACCATTATACCCCTCTTTATAAATAACTCAACATTTAATTAATTTTTATCTAATAAAAATATTTATTTTTGTTCATAATTTAATTATTAAAATTAAATTGATAATTATGAAAAATAAAAAGTATATATATTAATATCAACTATTCAATTTGAATATATAAAATTATATATAATATAATTATTCAATTTGCTAAGCTGTCAAATTATTTTCTATCATACAAATTTAATTAAGTATTAATAGTATATGAGGGTATAAAGGTAATTGAGCCACTCAAAATTGATACAAGTTCCTAACATAGTAATATAAAAATTTCAGAGACCCAATTGACATTAAAAATAAAACTCAGGGACCCATATATCATTCTACATGTTGTTTCCAATTTTGGGTAATTATAACTTACAAGAGATGCTAGGGTGTTTGGAAGAAATTTCCACAGGTTTTTATTATGGTTTGGTTGGTACGGAGGTTTCAAATTCTGGACAAATGTTCCGGAAAAGAATTGATATTGTGATATGGAATGATTTTGATTTCATAAATTCTTGTCCGTAATTGTTGCCTTTTGAATGGTAAGAGTGTGAACGTACTAAGCTTTCATTTGCAAATTATAACCGGAGATGGGTGGAAACAGGGACGGACGCAGAAAATAATGTAAGGGATAGTACAATTGTTACAATGTGAAATTTAAAAAAAAAAAATCTAAAAGCCAATACAAAAATGTACGATAATGATATATAAAATTCAAATTACAATTGACCATGACGCTTTATCATTCTTTGAAAACGTCTGTATGATAGCTTCATTTGATACACAATTGAATATATCATTTTCAATATAAACCACCAAGTTATCGTTCATTATCACACATTCGGTTGTGAATATGATTTTTTACAATATTGGATGAATAAGGTAAAAGTAAAAAAAATATTGCATCAATATAACTAACTATACTACACAAAATTCAATGCTTAACAAGTAAAACTGAACATTTTTTCTAATTCCGTCACTATTGCCCAAACATCAAGTTACTAGTAGGCTAATAAATTCAATGAACACAGTAGTTAATCTAGTGATAAAATATAAATAAATAAACTTTATGTTTTCTTATCGATTTACTGTACTAATGTATCATGTATGTCTTCCAAATTAACATGGAATTTGATCGGATAATAATGAAATAAATTAATGTATATCTTCCGAATAAACTCTATTGTATTAATATATCCACCTATAGTCTATGTAATTTTAGATTGCTACTAATTAAGAAGGATATAACAGTAATTCTCATATAAAAAGTAAAATAATAATATTAAGGGTAAAATAGTAATTTTACAGGCCAAAATCAAGAGGTAGCAGTGCTACCTCTTACTCTAAGGTGGATCCGTCCCTGGGTGGAAAAATGATGCACGAAAAGCTTGGATGCTGCAAACGACCCGGGTATCGAGTTGTTATGCTGGGCTTGAACGTTGTCAAACTGGGTAATTATCTTGATACTATCGAGTCAGGTAGCAAACATATTATATTTGTATCGTTTGATAAGGACACGAGCATATATCGAGCTGGATTTTTTAAACTGCCGACTAGCAAGCACCGGGTTGCCCCTGAATTTTTATTTAAAAATTCTATTTTAGGTTCTCTCCAACAATATTTAATTATTAAAATGCCACTTCATGTAAATTCGTTTCAAATACTAGTTTTGTCTTGTTCATTAAAATTAATTATGATTAAAATATAACATATGTTATATACTATAAAAAATAAACCAAACGATATCGAGAGGACTCGAATTTACCTGATAAGTTATCGATTAAAGTGTTAATTTCAATATCACTCGATAAGAATACGAGCTGACAATAAACCTGAATATTTGGAGTCCGATTAGCAGCACTACTTAAACATTGTAGATTGTGGGAATCGAGAGTCCAGACAATGTACTCTATTCTAAACCTCCACTTAAATTTATTTGTAAGTAAATTATATTTGCATCATCGTTACATCTTCAAGTAAATTCTCCAAATTTGACTCCTTTGTGAATCAAACACACCATCCCATGAATGGACAATATATAAACGGTTAAACCATCTCTTTCAATAATGCAATTATTACTTTAACGACTGCGACTAATATTATCTTATTATTCTGGCAATCCAGATGGAAGTACTCCAAATTATAAATAATTACGTTAACTTAATACTACCAATACTTTATTTACTTCTAAACAGCTAAAACAAGTGGTTGATGTGAACTCTTTGCGAGTCCGGTTACTCAACCAAAACTCACTATGTAAAATCAATTTCAATTAGAAACTTGGACTTAGTCCGAGTATATGACCTCTAATTAAGTTCATTCTTTAAAATGATGTACCTATTCGATCCTATTTTATTTTATTTTAAGTTGTTTGGATTGATTGGGTACCAAGTTAGTAGATATTATATTTTTCCTAGTTTTAACCGGTTTCAGATCTATATTCATCTCGAAATCTACACCAAATCGAGTTTTATGATTACTCAATTAATCTTAATTTAGTCGAAAATACAAAAAAAATTAAACCGATTCGAGTCTATTAAATAACCAGTTAATGCCAACTAAAAGGTGTCGGCACTACCTCTTGGGGTGAACCAAGCAATAAGTAGTGACACACTCACACCTCTTGAGTGCAAACAGACCACCTACCTAAATCATACGGGCATTGACTCCATCTATTTCATCCGATGTACCATAAATAATAAATTTCCTGATCTCCTCAACCCCCAAAATATCTTTCCATTTTAAATAAGTTGAATTATATAATTTTAAATTTAAGATTGTACGCATCAATTAATACCGTAAACTTTATTAATTGTGATCATGAAAAAATAAAACATGACTCTCTTTTTAGGAATGGAGTTAATGATCATTTAACTTCTACTCTTGGCCATCAATTTCTCTATAACAATGTGTAGCAGGGGAACACAAAGTTTCTGGGACGACACTCGTTTGACGTCGTCGTATGAGCTTGAATGGAACACATTGTTCTGTTGCTCAATGTGGTTTGCATTTGTGTCGAAAACTCTTCTTTTGTTCCCACCTGACTTCATTCCCATTAGCATCCCAAGTGGTACACTTTGATCTGGAAAAAATGATTTTGTAGACTGCCACAAATGCCAGAAATTAGAAGGCTTAAATTCCGACAGGTCCCTTAACTTTGATCATCTGGTCAATTTGGCCCCTGAACTTTGAAAATAGGTCTACTTGTCCCCTGAACTTTCACAACAGGTCATTTTGGCCATTTTCATAACTGTTCAGGGGCAAATTAACAAATTTTAATTTTTCATGAAGGACAAAATAGGAATTTAGTATATAATAGACATTTTGAGGTCACTTTTAATAAAAAAATATATTAGGGCTCTTTTAAAAGAAAATAAAATTATTAATGGTGAACGGTTTTAGGGTGGGGGTTTATTATTATTTAATAATTTAATATTAATTTTATGTTACTTTTTAAATTTTTTAAATTTTAAATTACTTTGTCTATTATAAATTGACTCGTAATGCCTATCATTGTTGTATGCCTATTTTACCCTTCATTTTAAGGTGAAAATGGCCAAAATGACCAGTTAGGATAGTTCAGGGGGCAAGTAGACCTATTTTCAAAGTTCAGGGGCCAAATTGACCAGATGAGCAAAGTTCAGGGGCCTGTCGGAATTTAAGCCAAATTAGAACAATCAATGTACTACATCCCATTTTAATTGTCCTGTTTCTCTTCTTTTCCATCTCGACAATTAAAATGGATCGGAAGTACAAATAAACACTTACGTTGCACGGGGTGCAGGTTCGTTGTAGTGGTTAGACATTCGATTGTAAGGATAGAGGTCAAACAGTTCAAACGTTGATCGTTAGGGGTAAGAACTTACCTCAGTGTCGAGATTGGAGGAAGAAAATGAAGAGAAACTGTATGAGGGCATGTGTAATGAACATGGTTCAGCTACAGAATCATTTTGATTTCCCTCTGCAACTATTCCTAATGTCATATTCATTATTCCAAGTCCTAATGGCCACCCTCTGAGGTTCTCATTGTCCTGGAATAATGCCACCCAAGATCACATTAATAAAACTTGATTTAAAATTATGATATCAATACTCGAGCGGTTTCATTGAAATTTAGATGTGTCCCTCATCGACTATACAACTAATAAGTTACAAGATTCGGTTACTACTAGATCAATTCGATGTTCTTGATAAGTACCCTCGACAAAAGACGAACATCAATAGATAACACTTCTTAATTAAAGAAGTAGCATAAATAAGTAGAAGCATGTAAGTAGACTATGAGAGACGAAAGTTAAAGTAAAGAAGACTAAGGAAGCAAAGAAAGGAATAGATATGGACCTTAGTTACCATTGATGTGGTTGTATGAGAAGCTCGCTCTAAGGAGCTAGGTAGAAGCGTAGGAGATCGTGAGCATTGATTACTGGTGAATGAACCTTCCTATTAGGAAAAAGAAAGGTTGTTGGGAAGATTGACAAAGACTTAGAAACCATTTTATAACTCACCTCAAGAGAATTGAATAGTCCCATGGGTCCTCGTTTTGTTCTCATTAATTTACTCCAACTATAATGATCTCTGCAATATTGGTGTACTCTATCAAAAGGTTGCGAATGAACGTAGAAAGTTCAATTCAACTTATATTTTTATCGATACGAAAAAGTTCTGCTCATGACTTGGTATATATTGATAAATATCAATCAAACGATAATATTTCAGGTTTGGCGAAACAGAACGCACAGTTTGATTTAGTTTAGCTCGCCTATTTTGGAATTATGATAATGTAATTTTATTTTCAAATATTATTTCTGCTAGCCTGTAATAGTATCATTATGATTTTATATATTACTTGATCTTATTTTGAATTTTAGAGATAAATGAAAAAAATAGATAAGTTTAATTCGGAAGCGGGCCAAATTTTTTGTGAACAATGCGAAAAATCGGAACAAACTCAAACCAAACAAGGACTACAAATACTTGGCGAAATCAAACACGAACCCCCGATTCTTAGATTCGCACATTTTAAAGCGAGCCGAACCTCCGATTCGATACTCTGAAACTGAACTCAAACATAGCTATGTTCAATATAGTTCGGCCCATTTATATAGCCTTATCTACAAATGTGGGTTAGGTGTTTTAAAATATTCATCATATAGAAATTGATTACACAATAAAAATATAGCATTTCAAAATTTAGTACGTAGTAATATAAATTTGTGTCGTTAAATATTTCTTAAGCATCCTGTTTGAAAAAAAGTGTTAATTATTTCATTTAGTTAATTATTTTTTAAGATATTTAGTTTTGGTGAAAATTAAAATTTAAACAAAAAAAGCTAATTCAGTGGTCACAAATCACTTCAAGTACAATATTTAAAGTTGTCCTCAAGCTTCAAAGTCTAGGCAATAATTGGGCACATAAGGATTTCGATAAAAGTAGTGCACATCTCTTGCTATACACTATGCAGTGCTCCTAGTTCACGGGCATAGCTTAAATAGTAAGTGACTTCATTAAGAGTGTGGTTTTCCATAAGTGTATGGGTTCGATCTACGACAAGTGCATGAGTAACTCTGCATTTGTTCAAAGGAGGATCTGCTTGTGGGTGGTTACCCAGCCTCTCTGGGCACTCTTGAGGTGGGATACCGAGCCGCTAGAGGCACATCCCGAATTCACCTCCTCTGTTGGGAGATGGACTATTCAAACGAGGACGCCTTAAATTATGCAGTGCCCTTGCAATTTGGTCGAGTGGTTCGTTTTACTTCATTACCTTTTAAATAACTTTCACCAAACTGTGTCCTAATCTTTGTATCATTTATGAACAATGATGTAGTGGAATTTGGTTGCAATTCTATTTGAGCTTAACTCTTGGTATATGAATATCATTTCATACATTGTTTGAAGCACATGAATTTAGAATTTCCATACTGGTGAATAATATCATGTAGAATAACCAAAATTTAACACACTTTTCAGTTTAAGTAATAAAATTTCAGAATTTTTATAATAGGGTGATCAAAGTGAAAAAAATTAGTAAAGTTTAGATATCTTTAGTACCATTCGCCTCTCCATATTCATTACTTGTCATATTCATTACTAATTTACAAAAAACGAATTGTATTGGTTGAGTAATGATGTTAGCTAATTAAATGAAAACATATGCATAATATATTGTTCCTATATTAGGAACAAAAGTTTAAAAAAAATTCAAATATTCATGATAATAATGACATTGCAATTCTACATTACTTATTAAGTGCTTCTAGTGATTGGTGTATAATATTACCTCTGCGAATTAATATTGTGTAAATTATTATTTTAGTTAGTTGTCGCTCATTCAAAAAATTGTTACCATATTTTTAAAAATGCAAATCATCAAATACATTTGATATAAAAGAAATACGTAGTTGAAATAATTAAATACATCTAGAAGAAGTGATGGAAATTAGATAATGTATGTGATTAACTTTTCAATATACACAAGTGTCACATGTGAATTGATTATAAAAAAAATGAGGGGATTTTAAAAACCCTTTTAATTTTCATTTCCCATATTTACTCTAACTATTAGTTAAGACTTTTTATATTCGGATTTGTAATATCATTATATTCATATATTCAACACTAATTCACAAAAAAGGAAAAAATATACTAATATTATTTTTACAATGTATCCAAGTGCGCATGTAAAATGAGTATTAAAATAACTTAAGGGTTTATCACAACATCAATCACTTGAGACATAGATTGGGACTCATTTAACGACGTTTTGACACTATTTTTTGTCTCAAAATAGTTGACGTTTTAACATTAAGAATTGTACTTTTACATTCTCAATGAACTTTTTGACTGTTTTTTCTATTGAAATTGACAACCAACAAATGATATAGTTCCAAATAATTGCATTTTTACTTTTTAAATGTACTTTTTGACTAGTTTTATTTTTTCTTAATCTATGGACAAATTGCTATAACGTCAACTATTTTGGGACGGGGGAGTATTAATTTGAAGAGGTGACGGATTGCAACATTTTTAAATATAAATGACTGATAAAGACGTTTTAAAAAATAGATTATAAACTACGAACATCTCGTAAATATAAGTGATTGTTGGCCCATTAGGCTATTTGAGTCAATCGAATATACTAGTATAAAAGGCTCTGACCAGAAGATCCTGGGTTTGAAACTCACCTCATCGCTAATTTACCAAAAAAAAAGGTAAATATAATACACATTTTACAAGCACGCTTGAATACATAGTAAAACTAATACGTACTAATCCTGATATATTCTACAGGTTTTTTTCATGCACCTGAGTTTTTACTATCCTTCTAAATTGGATTCTAAAGTATTTATCTTTTCAAATAAATATTCAGACTTTTGTTTTTTAGTATTTTCGAACTTTTTCAGCAAAAAAGACATTTTATATAATATTATAGAAATATTATAAAAAAACAATCATTGTTTATATTACAACCTTGTTCTGATCTGATATACACTTCGAAACACAAGGTTCTGTCCCAAAGGAAATTGAACCTGAATTGAATGAAGAGTAAAGGCTGCTTGGCACTTTGAACTCTCATTCTTTATCAGTTTAGCTATGTCTCGTAACAAGCTGATAAGATGAGTAGAACTTTAGTTTTATCTACCTGAGCTGTCTAGCACAAAAAAAATGAAGAAATCAATAAAATTGAACCGAAAACAATGTAAATATTTATTATTCTACATGCAAAAAAATATAAAAAGTTGATATTTAAAAAATATATGTTGAGACGAATCTAACAAGATCCCACATGATTATATCCTTTCCTATCGTTTAATGAAAATTCTTGATTAAATTTTTAAAGATTAACCACAAAAGTCAAAATGTACCAATCATTTAGGGACAAACGCGTAAGAAGCAAAAATATACTCCCTCCATCACTAGAAGATTGGTACATTTTGACTTTTGGTGGTCAAACTTTATAAAAACTTTGATCAAGAATTCTCATTAAATGATAAAGAATAATATAGTCATGTCTTGTTAGATTCGTCTCAATATATATTTTTGAAATACCAACTTGTTATAATTTTTTCGGATGTAGAATAAGAGATATTTATGTTTTAAATTGTATTCTGTTGATCATCAAAATTCAAAATGTACCAATGTTTTTAGGGAGGGATTGAGTATTTTTTTTAAAGAATCAAAAGTATTTAATGAAAATAAGAAAAGGTGGAGTAGAATAAATGTTGTAGATAAATAAAAGAGGGTCCCTGAAAAACCCAGTTAAGCCCTGCTCTATCCAACAACCCAAAGCCCTCAATGGCCAGCATCGCCGCCGCCAGAACTGCCCTGCGCTCCGCCACCTCCACACTTCGATCCACCGCTTCAAAGCCTAAAATGGCATCTTCCTCTCCTTTTCGCATCTCTTCCCAAAAACCCCCATCTGCCCGCATTTTCAGGTCTCCTTAATCTGCACATACTTTTTTATTCTCATTGTTCATTTTCTTTTAATTCCGATTGAATTATATATATATATATATATATATATTTGTATAGTATTTGGTCAAGAATGAATCCAAAAAATAGTGTTATTAAACTATAATTTATTATTAACATGCAATGTGAATCAAATCGAAGTTTGTGTGTCAAGATATATGGTAAATTTTGGTAATTAAACAATTAAAATCTATTGACATTTTATTTTGATATGCCTGCCTTCAGTTTTGGTTCAAGTTGTCTTGTTTCTTAATTCTTATCACCTCATTTTGAAAGATCGTCATTTTTTAAATTTCAATTATGACTTTTTTTACATTTTGAATCTTTTTGGGATAGAGAGAGCGTTTAGGGTTAATTGCATTTTTTTATTTTGTAGGTCGCCGGTGGAGATGAGCTGTGTCGCGCAGTCGATGCTTCCTTATCACACTGCAACAGCATCAGCATTGCTCAATTCAATGCTCTCTGTGGCGCCTCGGGGCTATGGTTGGTCTATCGAAGGTACACAAGTCACAGTTTTATGTATTCAATCATTGCTATGCTCCAATTCATTTGAAAAATAGTACTACATTCGTACATAAAAGATTGTTGAAGTTCATTTAAGATGGCCAAGTTTGATTTATAGTTGTCAAAAGTAACAACCTTGGTAACCTTAAATGGCGCAAATAATTGTGGAAGTACTACCATCCAATATCTAATTGATACACTCCCTTCATTTCAATAAAAAATAGTCTAGTTCTGATTCGAGGTTTTATCTTTGATGGTTGACTTTTGTAACTTTGAACTCAATATACTTGTACGTGTACTATTTGATGAAAAATATATTAAAAGATGGTATCTCAACGTATCTTACTATTTACGTGATAAGTGCTATTCAAATCAAACTTATGCGAGTCAGTTTGCTATCTTTATGAAATGGAGGAGGTACATTTTACCAAGTATTATTGAACATATCTGAAAGTGTTTGAGTAGAAATGTTAAACCTTTAACTAACAGAACTGAAAAGTTAGACAATCTTCTAGGGATGGAGGGAGTATTTGCTTACCTCTTTTGTTGATTTATCTATTGAAAGCATTGGTTCTCATTGGTCTATAAATGTGTGAATCACAGTTTGAATACTTATTTTCTTACGAGCTTCGTGTTTTTCCTTCTATTAGTTTATGAGTATTATAAGAGTATCATTGTTTACGGATTGCATAGAATTTAGTTTGGGAAATATTGATTGAAACTAACCCAAAGTGTTACCTTTTCTCTTATAGTTGAATTGTTAATCAGTTACGTAGTTTCCACATTAAAGGTGAAATAAAATTCATATGAAATTCTTCAATTGGAGAAGTATAGTGAGATCTACAGAGGCTGGTGTCATGGAGATAATATAAGGCAGAAAGATATTGTGAATTAAAAAGAATTGGGCTCTTCTACTTTTAGCAGAAAGCTTATATAGTGGTTCCATTTCATTCAATTTTCAAGACACATTGTTTTTCAAATTTTTTTTTCTTTACTTTGTAGGTTATGCTTTTATTTTAGTTTTTGTCTTGGTATCTTATTGACCTTTGTAAGTTTCTTAAGGTAAAGAAGTGTATATGTTCTTGTAGGTCTATACGAGGATCGATGAAGAACGTGACTTAAGATGTAAAGAGATGTCTTGTCTTAGTTTATGTTGAGTGCCAATATGTTGGTGCAGGAAACATTTGGCTAATGTCAGGTCACAAAAAGGGCATAGTTTATCAGGTTACTATGAGATATACATTTAGGAAAATAGATCTAGCAATAAGAGTGGTAGATCCAAGCTCTTTGGCTAGTAGATATCTTTGTTAACTGTTCTCTTTATAAGATTTATGCCATTTACCGTCTTTTGTGGTTCATTAATACCCTAATTGTAAAAATTATGACCAGTATAGTGTTAGACTTTTGTCGTGTAAGTTCATTGAAGTGTCTTAGCATTCTTAAAATTTTGATTCTATTCAGGTAATAATGCAACGAAAGTCTTTGTTTCTGCATTGTGAGATCAGAAAATCATTTCAATGCATGGTATTCACTCATATTACTAATTCATGGTATTCACTCAGATTCCATTGATGACTTTTGATGATTACCTGGAGGTCAGGCGAAGTCTCTATGCATGCAATCTAGGAGAATGTTAAGTAGAGCACCAAGAGAAGAACTATAACTTTTATTGGCTATTTTGATTCCCATGTTTTCAATTTCAGTAGGTATAAGATATGGAATACTGAGTCTGATGAGTATAATTTGAGGCCATGAGTGGATTAGAAATGTTTGATCTCGCTGTCTATATTGAAGTTTGTGAGCCTTGCTCACCCAGACGAGATATTTTTCCACCCATTATGGTCTAATGTACTTTTATTATTCTGGTAATCAAGAGCTTCAACTTTAAGCATTTCCTTTAATTTGATTTTTGTACCTTCAGTGTCTGTGTATATTGGTTACTGAGATGTGAAATTGGATGGTTATATCTGCTAAATAAATACATCTGTTAATCTATATTCTTAGATTATACCTAGTATCCTGGTCTCTTGGAGATGTAGAATTATATGTGACGGTAAAACCAGAACAGTATAATTGTTTTTGTTGAGTGCACATCAAGACTTACATTATCTTATCAAAAAGTCGTTGAATATATTTAAACGGTTAGTGTTTAGAATCAATCAGGGTGAGCCCTTTATTTTTTTCTTGATTTTGAAATTCTACTCTCTTTTTATGATATAGGGCTGTGATTAATGCTCCTTGGCTGAATCTTGGCATGAAGGTGTTCAGAATTGCGTTTCATCCAATTTATACATTGCAGTTTTCTGTTGCTGTAGACATTATGCATGTATAACAAATCATGGTTCTGGACTTCAAGAAGTTTGAGTAGATTTCATAATTGATTGCTGTTTTAAGAATAGTAATTAATTAGTGTGGCTACAAAACGATATCATGAAAATAAGTAAAACCAATTTAGTGTTACATGCTTAAATCCTAAACTGACTGAAAATATTATAGAAGTATTGCATGTCTAGCAAAAGAAGATATAGATGTTCCTCCTTCAGTTAAAAAAATCCTCAACTCCCTCAAGATTGAAGTCATCATTGGGTTTTCCCTCCATGAAGCATAGTATGTTTGTTCACAGAAAGCTCTGGTTCTTGAGCCCTGCAGAGTCTGCATGAGGCTGGAAATGAAAAACCTTTCTTTGGTGGCTTCTTATTTCTTCGTGCACCATCACTGTTAAGCAACACCCCATTTTTCTCCGAATTGGCCCTGCTGGATAAATTAGTCCTCCTTCTAGGAATTCCATTAACTTCTCCTTTCTGTGACGGAGTTGCCTCTGTTTGACCCTGCCCTTCATTAGGGTTCAGCCATCCAGGAGATGTAATGTTGACTGGTGTGTTATTCGATTGTGTTATGATGCTGAATTCGAATTCGTTTTCTTTTCTGGAAACTGTTGGGTGGCCCTTCGGGGACAGAGGGAACTGGCGGAGCAGGGGAGATCGCTTAGTCGCACTCTTCTGCTCCTGGACGCATACTAGTGCTGTAAATGAGAGCGACTCACATGAGCCTCTATCTGCAGCGAGATTCGAGGGCATTCTCCTTTGCCTCATGGTTGACATTGCCGAAGATGGATTTAATACTAGAACATCTATTAGCTTATATAGGGAAAATTGATTCCATCACTAATTATTTATTAGTAACCTCAATTATGTGAAAGATTGTTATAGAGCCTGCAGAGAGTGTCGAGGTTTACGGATGCATGTTTGAATAAGTTGAAGATGTTTGATGCTAACAAGGAAACTCAAGCTGAAAGAGACACCATTTACTTAGATTTTATGTGTGATTTTGTGAAGATGTGATTATCGTTTTTGAAGAACTTAAAATCCTAGGCACTTGTTTAGGGTGGGTATTACAATGCTATTTTGTCATTTAATCTTAAACCGTATTAACAATAAGCCGAAAACTTCAAGTAAACGTTTCAGACAACTAATGCTCATGTCTCAAGTGTTATTGGCTAAGACGGTTTTAGAAAGACGGTCTATTGAGAATTGCACGTTTAGTACGCTTTCTCCAATGGAAAATATGAAGTTTAAGAATAATAATTTGTTAAAATAAAAATTCATAAACTCGTAAATTCAAGGAAAGAGGTGACTAGCATCAACCTAGTGAGAGAAATCATCTCTCTAACCAATTTCCTTACTAGTTACTAAGAGGCTCGAACCCGAAATTTCCGCTAAACATATCAGTATATTTGGCACTAAAATAAGATGTCTCGACAAGTCTACGTGTACCGAAACAACTGAAAGTGGTTACTGAAACTCATAAAGTGTGGGAGCATAAACCTATTAAGAGGAATATAAACCTCCAAAAAGAAGGCAGTAATGAAGAACCAAAGACTTCTTATATAGAACCTTTGACTAATATTGCTAAATTAAATGTCTTTAATTTAGTTTTACTTTTTTTTTTTGTTAATAAATGATGAAAGTATGAATACAATATTTTTATAAATAACGTTTACAAAAATTATTAATTAATAGGTCGTTATTAGGATTTGTGCTAACTAATGTACAGTTAAATAAAAATATGAAACAAATAGTTTCCAACAAAATTTGAACTCAAGACCTCCACTTTCAAATTTTTGACTAGGTATCAATAGGCTATTAAGCCATCAACGTAATTTCCATAGATTTCAAGTTAGACTCCTATAAATTTTACTTACATTTCCTTTCAAATTTGAATTTATTTCCACTTTATATTGTGTTGGTCAAGACTCACGATGGAGTTGTAATTTCTCGTATTGCAAAGTTGGCAAAGGTAATTAGACCAAACACATTCATCGTGATCGTTATCGTGTCCTAATATCAAATGAAACTTACGATAGATTCACGGAAATGGCTTCATTCATAAGCGCTGAAAAACACATATAAATAGTGTTCGTCATCATGTTCTGAGCACATGATGACTCGGTGACTTTTTTATCGTGAAATTAGGACAAGATGGCTGAAGAGAGTGTTTATGCATGTTTATAAGTGTTTATGAATGAAGAAGTTTCCGTGAGTCCATCGTGAGCTTCATTGTGACCTCAGGGCACGAAGGCGGTCACGATGGGTAAGTATACAGATTTCTTAAAATTTCAGAGACAAGCTGACCAATAAATCATCAAAGTTCAGGGTAGAAAGAATGTAATCTTAATTATAATCTCTCTTTTATGTATGAGGTAAAGTATAATGTAGAAAAAAACGGTTAAAAAGAATCATACACAAAATATATTTACATCTTCTTGATTCCTTAATTTGTAGATTTATCGATTAAAATCCCACTTAAATATATTTTTTATCATATAGTTATTCTAATTTTTATCACTTTGAGAAAAAAAAAGGTCTTTGATTTTTACACTCCAAATTTCATAACCACACTCCATTTCATCACTTTTTGTAATTTTTTATAGAGTAAATTGAAGGGTAAAATAGAGAAATTGGAGTGTCATAATCAATTTTTGGAGTGTAAAAATCAAAGCCCAAAAAAAATTATCGTTCATTTTTATTATGGAGTAACAATATTTTATTCGTTTAGCAAGGAACGTACTAGATGTTGATGAATACCAACTGTAGTATTCACATTACATAAAAATCTTAAAAGAAAAATATAAGAAAAGGAGACGAGGACATTTTAACAAAAGGAGAATACAAAAAATACTCTAAAAATTACTCCCTCCTTCCTTAAAAGATTGTCACATTTTGACTTTTGTTAGTTAAACATTATAAAATTTGATCATGAATTTTCATTAAACGATAAGAAATAATATAGTCTTGTAGGACTTTGTTAAATTCGTCTCAATATATATTTTTGAAATACGAACTTTATATAATTTTTCACATGTAAAATAATAGATATTTATGTTTTAAATCGTATTTTGTTGACCACTAAAAATCAAAATGTGACAATCTTTTAGGACGGAGGTAATATAATATTTCTCTACTATTAATATTACATCTAGAAAGTATATACTAATAGGACAAAAATATAATAATACACGTGACACATGTACGTCCTCATCGAGAAATTTTGAAGAATACCCTCTTTTCTTTTCTTATTAACTTTTGTACCCCCCTCCCCCTCTTTTTTGTTTCAACATTCTCCCTCATAATTTACTAAATTACCCTTTTTAAATCCTACCCCTCCTCCTCTTCTTTCTTCTTTTCCATCTTTCTACTACCAGCACCAACTACCAGAACTCTTCTTTCTTCTTCTTCCTCCTTTTTTTTCTACTTCATAACACAACCACCATCACTAGGACTGTTAACGAGCCGGTCTGAGCCGCTTTTGGCCCAAACTGGTTTATACCGTTAATCAAACCGGCTTCACTCGCAAATGGACTAGTTAATAAACCAATGATCAATTCGTAATCGGTCCGAAATAAAATCGTATAAATCGGTTTGTTAATTGAATCGAATCGTTTAAAATAGCAAAAAAAAATTGCTCGTTAATCGGTTCGAAATAAAAATCGTTTGCTCGGATCGCCATTCGTAATCCATTTTCCACTCAAAAATCGGGTATTTAGGATATGTTTAGTATACTTTCATAAATAAAAATGAATATTATAAACGATTTTAACAAACGATTAACGAGCGATTTTCAACGAACTACAAACGAATTGTAACCGGTTTGAATTAAACTATATTTTAATAAAACTAATTTTATAAACGGTTTTAACGAGAATGCAAATTATTTACGAACAAATCCAACCGGTTCGAAATATGAATCGACCTAACAAACGAACCGATTTTCGAGAGAACATGTTCGCTAACAAGCCTAACCACCCCCAACCACCAAAACCCTCCTCCCAAAGAAGGAGAGAGGAATATTGAAGGAGGAAAGATAAAAGGGAGAGGGACGAGAATTGAAAAAAGAAAAGACAAATAATTTTTCCACTCCAATTCTTGATATTGACATTCCATCTCTTTATGATTTTAAGATCAATTTTACATTACAAATAAAGTGTTGTTATCAACATGTGGAATGAAAAAATCATTTACCAAAAAAAAAATGCAAGGGGCCGGTATTCTTCAAAACTTCCCCGTCCTCATCTGATATCCAGTACAAAGATCTTAAATGTGGGTCCTCCATGTACACGTACCTGTGTTCATCCTTATCCAAATCCCTATTTTACCATTTACTAGTATGCCATTAAACTGTAAGTAGTCAACTTTGGCTTGCATAATTCACATTTCCATATTTCTAAAGAATGATCCAGATATTTTAGCCTCTCCCCTCTATATATTCCCACCCAAGTCACTTCACTCCCTCAGCTAGCTCAAGACAATAATACAAAGAAAAAAATCAAAGTAAAAAACAAAACTCAATAGAAACTATATCAAATAAATATGGTGTTGTTAGATCATGTTTGGGATGATGTTATTGCTGGACCTCAACCACAACGTGGTCTTGGCAAGCTCAGGAAGGAACTTAGCACTAAGCCTTTGAACGTCAAAGGTAACAGAAACTATAGTCGATACTCGTTGAGTGCGTACTTAATTATTTATTATTATCTCCATATATTAATTAATATGTATAGTTATGGTACATGATTTGATATTTTGGTTCAGGTTTGGGGGAGGGTAGCAACAAATATCAGAAGTCCTTGTCGATGCCGGCGGGAAGCCCGGGGTCACCATCGACCCCGTTAACTCCATCTCCGACGGCGGCGCGTAAGGAGAACGTGTGGAGGAGCGTGTTCCATCCAGGAAGCAATATTGCTACAAAGTCACTTGGTGGTCAGATGTTTGACCAGCCTCAGCCCAACTCTCCTACTGTCTATGACTGGTAATTAATTATTATTGCCTTATTATAAATGAAAAAAAGATGTAGTAGTTGATTATTTATGAGTTGATGAATACTAGTTTTTTAGGTTCTTACTTGGTTAAAATCTTCTTGCATGGATCCGTACTTCTTCTCTATCTAAAGGTAAATAACAGCATATTGAGAAACATATATAATCAAATTTGTAATTGTGTAAAAACATAATTGAAATTATAAATACACAAAATACTCGTAATAATCGTAGAATTTTACGTATTTCTTTTAAAAAATTCCATCGATCGAGGCAGAAATCAATTGTACTAGATTATAAGTTTATGCACTGCTTTATTTATTTCGATTAATCTTATGTCCTTATCTTGTTATAAACATGGCGTCGATTCGATTGTGTTAAGAAAAAAATATCAGATTTAGATATTATTGTCAATTGATCTTAGAATAGAAATTCGAATCTAAAAGCCAAATGTTACAGGCTCTACAGTGGAGAGACGAGGAGCAAGCATCAGTGAAGTGGTTGTTTTGGATGTTTGAAGCGATCTCATGTAAATAGTTTTTGTGTTGAAGTTTCTAAAACGAGTTATTAATGTATTGTGCTCATCAACCTTCACGAAGTTGGTGGTTTTATTAGGTTTGAAGAATCATGTTGTTGTTGTTGTTGTTGTATGTTTTATCTTTCTTATGTCAAATATTTCTAATCAAGAGCCTATATCAACTCGTAAATTTGGGCGTCGTCGAATAAATTTTCGAATTAATTAGTTGTACATGATATTTTTTTCGATCCTAATCTAATTAAAAAAAATTAAAAATAAAGATTAGAAATCACTCGCAACACATAATAATATTTTTAAAAGATTTAACGTTGTGGTTCAACTTTTTTTAGTGAAGGAGGCGAGAGTGATAATGTTGCATCATGATCTACCATGTTAGGTTAATTATTATTGAAATGAAAATGGTAATTGGAGCTAAATACAAATTGAATGTCGCTTTCTTTTTTGTTTATTATTGGGATTTTTAGGGTAAATGAAAAGTTACGTTGTTGTTATTTTAATGATTGGAGATAATGATGCCAAATTTGTTGCTCCCATTTGCTTTTGTCAAAGTAAATAGTAAGTGATGATAAAAATGATAGGTATGGGTTGGGGGGCCACCTTGGTGAGGAAATGTCAAATTTTATCATGTGGCCCTTCACTCATGAGACTAAGTGATGATATAATTTGCCTCAATTATCAACCTACATTATTTAAGGATCTAAGACTCTAGACTATTCCTTATATAATTTCAAATCTCAAAAACGAATCTCTCAATCTCAAATTGTTGAATTGTACCAACAAATGTATGTTATTCATTTCGAATTCATAGACAAGACGATAATGAATCGCAAAAGAAAATTAGTTTGCGATTCATTGTTGTTTTGTCGGGTATATATAATATAATATCCATTGTGAATCAAGAACCAGTAGATAATAGTTCTTTAGCTCGGGGCTTGACCAAACAGGTATAACATTGCATTCTTTTTCTAGGAAACGAGAAGATTAGCAAAGTGGTTCTAAATTCGTTTATTTTCTTGCAACCTTAACAATTAAGTGGAAGAGTCCTTGTAGCTTTTTGGGATAACTTTCTTGCAAGCTTCAAACTAAGTCGAAGAGTCCTTATTTCTCTATTATAGGTTTCACATACAGTGAAAACAAGAGGGAGGTGATGGTGGTTATGGGGGGTGTTTCTACTAAAAAAGAACGTGGGGGGAGGGGGCGCATTTCTGCAAAACTAAAGAAGGGAGAGGCGATGACGTCGGTGGTGGAGAAAAAGAAGAAAAGAATGAATGTAAGAAGAGATGATGAGGAGTACTTTTGTCTTTTAAAAAGGGTGGTATTTTAGCTAAAAAAAATTGTTAAGGATTGTACATTTTAAAAGTTCGGTCAAAGGGTAGAGGTTCCCCTAATTTCACCTCTCCTGCATGAGATTTCATAAAGTAATTGTTCCCCGAAGAAATGGAAATTTGAGAAGAGGCCCAAAAGAATGTACATTGACATGTTCCAACGCCTACAACAATAGGGCGACTTTTGCTGAATTGATTAAAAAATTAAGTGCAAAACACTAGCTACCGATTCACAATAGATAAGAAGAATGTGGAGAGTAATGAGCCAATATGATTTATTTTATTGGATCGAAGAGGTAAAAGAAATAAGAACAAAAAATAATTTGTAGTTTTAAGCCAAAAGACCATAAGAACAGGTATGAAGTGAAGTAATAGACTGAAAGAAGATGTACCTTCTTCAACTGACAAAATGAAGAATTGAGCGTTTGTGTACTCTATAGAGAACCCACTAACGAAACCTACATAATATAAATTCACTTTGGATATTTTCTACAAAATTATAGTAATGTGTCACCTAGAGTTTTTTCGTCGTCATCACTTCTCCATATTTCAGGACTTCCTCCGGTATGCTAGAACCTGAAATCAGTTCGGTGTAAATTTATGCATATATGAGCAAACTGGTTTATAAATATGAGTGAAAGGCAGAAAGTGGCCTTGCTGATGGCCTGTAGCTTTTTTCTAAAATACCGTAGCAAATCATCCACCCTAATTAGTATTCGCAATAGCTCTTCCGAACTAAAATGGAGGACGAGAGGGAAGGGTGGAATGAACTTATCAGAAGTTCAGAACTTACCAAATTATGTATACTGAAACTGCTCATTGATTGAATCATTGATAATGATTGATGCTCTTCCACCAAGCAGAGCTCATTTTTGTTTGGGTCTATTTTTGGGAACTGGGATTCACCTAAAGTGTTCAACTCCATATTTTTTACCAGTAGCATTTCAATTTCATCTGTATGCATGGAAGTTTGCATCGCAACATACTGCAGATACACAAACATGCAGAACATAATCAGCGAAGGCAATGAACTAATGTAGATGACATGTATCGTGAAAAAATAAGTACTCCATATTGTTAAGTTCTGAATGAGGATTGTACTTGACGTAAGTGTTTAACTGATAGAGTCAGCTTGCAACAAAGATAAGGCCTCTGCAAGCTGGGTATTTCATCTTCATGCAAAGAAACGAGCATAAGGCTGATATCCATCTGAATATGAAATGGGAAAACATGTTAGGGTACTTTTAACAGAAAACATAACACATGAACTACGACTGCCAAATGACTCAATTGAAAAGTAGATGTTGTCTACTTGTCTTAAGATAATGGAATCATGTGAAACAGTTGGATCGATAACTCTCATGGCTCGAGGTTACCAAAGATGCAAGAACAAGATAGTAAGTCTTACCCCCTCAATATTTTCATCTGAACAACGGAGACAGTCGATTAACTTAGACAGTCGGCTGCTCCGGGTCAGCTTACCAGAACTACAACCTAGATTGCCATGTCGATTCTGACTACGTATCCCACCTTTTCCCCAGGTAAGGATATCCGTGCTGCCAACAAGCCCAACAGATATGCCAAGTGATTCCTTCTTCACTTCAACATCGTTTTCATCGCACCCCACATCAGTACCATTTGCTGGAAGCTGAGTTGACCGAGTTCCAGCCCACCTTTTCTGTCTCTTTGCCCTCGCTTCAGTACTCTTCTCATCAGAAGAAGAATTGCCACCATTAATACCATTACAATTTTCTTCATCATCAGATTCAAAATGTCCAGCAGCCCTGTGGGTTTTCCTCCCCCTCAAATTTCTCTGAGATCTCCTCATATAAGCTGCTGCCGTTGCTTTAGCTGCTCGCTTCTTTCCAAGTGCTTCTGTTTGTCGACGTAGAGTTTGAGCGATGGAGGCTTGTATCTGTTCAAGTAGTTACTAGTTCAAGTTAAAGAGACGATCCAACCATTATAAAAGTAATAGGTGGAAGACAGGGTAAACTATATGATACACTGACAATGCCTTCTTGCTTATTAGGATACACATCCACTACTAATTTCTGCCTTTGATCAAAATTCTCAGAGATTAGCATTGGAGTATTAGGAAAAATAGATTATCAGAATATCAGCATAACCTATGCATATCCACCTAATGACTAAATCCACATACCTCCGTTTGGTCACACTCTCACAGATTAGGATACAGTAATTTATCACAACATCAGTATAAATGTAATAGTTACACTTGGAAGTGGGAACTGATTAAGATCCACTTACCTGCTTATTTCTCGCTTTTTCCTCTTCATGAAAGGCCAATTCCTGATAAAGTATATACAGATGTTAGCACAGCTATTCAGTAAAGTGTAACAAACTACCACCATGCTATACCTCTTCTTCAAATTTTTCGATGTCAGGATACAAAGCAAAAATAAGGGCATCATAATTAGGATCATCTCTCAAAGATCTGCGACTAGCACAATGTGTTCTACAAGCAGGACACTCATTGTTCCTGCAGTTGGTGGTCTCAATAAATCTCAATAGCAGCGAATGGAATATTTTGCCAACACATAACAAAAAAAAAAAAGTAGAGATACCCTAGCCGCATAGCTTTGTCAATACATTCCCTGCAAAAGCGATGAAGGCATTCCATAACAGTCCTTGTCTTCCTAATTATGCCTGACAAATGAGAGTGATAGGCATAAAACACAGAGACTAGACATGATTCATATAAGCGATTACCTAGTAGAGACTTTAGCATTTCATGGTATTCATAATTTCCCTTATCACCCACCCCTGAGAATATATGCATACATGTATGCTATATTTTACTACCTCCTCCCCTGAAACCATACTCCAGCAACCAGTAGAGAAGTACCTCTTAGTAAAGTTGAAGTTGGTTCTCCATATTTCACCAAGTACTCACAGCACATAGAGTATCTATTATTCTACTTGAAAACTATATATAATCTGCGGAGTTCATACCTAGACATATTGGACACTGTACTTCTTTGCGTATTTCCGACAGTTTCACAGCAACGAACCTATGTCAAAGTGACGACTTCACATCAGGGAGTAGTAGATTAGAAATAGATGTATTCGTAAAAGTTCTCATTACTCGTTAAAGGAAGTACGTGATAGGAGAGAGGGGAAATAGGGAGAACATGTACAAGAGTACAAGAATTTAGTTAGATATGACAACTATATCACATCTCAAGCAGAATTAATTGCAGCTTCATAAGATTGAGAAAAGGTTGTTAATTTACGCTTCCTTCTCACTTCACAAGCATAACCGAACGGTTTGTGCAAAGAAGTAGAACAGGAAACCAGATTATTAGTGGCAAGGTGCCAAATATTTATTTTTTCCAAAATTTCCTATGCAAGAAATCAACAAAATGTATTTCAAAATTATGTAGAGGAATGAAGTTTTGAAATCTTGTGCAGAAAATACGTGAAATAGGCTGAACAGGAAAATCCAGGAAAAAGAATATCATGACAATTATGATCCATTGTGTAAAATCATTTAACTAAACAAAATCATTTAACTAAACACTATTTGACTTACAATAAACACTCACTATTAACAAATAATACATTCATGTTTAATCAACCAGCATGATGATTCGACAACATAATCGAGAACTACTTACCAAGTCCATAACTCAGTTACTTCAAACAAAAACATTCAGGTTTAAAATCGGCGAAAACACTCAGGTTTAAAAGGTATAAACTAAGCATTACTCCCTCCTCAAACTAAAAGTTTGTTAGTTTTGACCATCGAAAATCACACCCCACAATCACTTTGGGATGTAAGTAATAAAAATCCAGATAGCAACAACACAATCAAACAGTTCAAATATCATGTAAACAAACAAAAATACGTACACAATTCCTCATCAAATTACTCCCCAAAAAAGTCAACATTAGTTGTAAGAATCTGGTCAACGAATCAAAGCCAAATGAAACATGCAGAATTGCAGATCTCAAGCTAACCTCCAAAACTTACACAAGAACAACTAATTACACGAAAATGCATCAATATTAACAATATATATCTCATTTCTATATATTTATATATACACACATTTATATATACACACACAATTTTGAGTTGGAGTTGAAAGAAGCTTTACTCGTGTTCTTCATCAACGCTAGAAGATGCGCTATCGTCTGAATCTGATCACGAAACACTAGAGTTAATTCGCTGAAAATCATAAATATCTTGTTCCAAATTAATTGTCCAGTTTCGAATCAAGCAATTTTCCCCAGCTCAAAGAAAGCACAATATATACAAAGTCGGAACAGTATTTTTATGTAGGGGTCGCGAAGTAATGTACATAAAAGATTATTAAAATTTAAGGGGACGAATCAAATACATTTTAGAGAAAAATTATATACAAATTTCATGAATATTATTCGGAAAATTACGGGACAATTGGCCATGCCCCTCCTCTAGTTCCATAACTGAAAGAAGCACATATATACCTTCGACATCTTCCGTTTGGTCTCCGTTAGCGATGTTATTAGCTGAGGTGGTGTTTGAAGTGTTGTTGAAGTGTTGCTTTGAATCTTCTTCATTGTTCGGTGGTGGTGGCGGAGAGGGAATGGGAGGAGGAGGTGGGGTTGTGGAGGAGGAGGAGAGGAGGTGGTTTGGTGACGGCATTGGGTGGGTGAAGGGCTGAAGGCGGAGCTCGGTGGTGGTGGTGGTGGTGGTAGGAAAAGTTGGGTGTTTGTGTATGAAGATTGTGAGTTTTTTGTGTATGCGTGTATTGTGTCTATTTCTATGCACTGTGGTTTGGTCTGAATTTTTAATCTGTTTAGTTTTCGAGTTAATGAGCTGAGTTACTACTTAGGCTTATTTTGATGTTGTACTCTCAACCATTGTCGAAATTTTAAAATGTACTCTAATAATATCTTAAGTTTTAAATTATACCTTATACTTTATTTTTTCATTTTGCACCCTAAAATGCAAATTTAGGCTCTAAACTAATATAATAACAAGAGCAAACTTGAAAGAACACATTTAATTATTTTTTGAAGCATTTTTTTGATAATATCAAAACTATTTATTAAAAACTGACCACATCCTCCTTCTTTTACCTCGCTCACATCCTATACCCTTACCTTCTCTACCCACACTCACGATCACCATCATTACCACTAAAACCTCATAGCCCACCACCACCACAACTAACCACCACCCCTATGTGAACAACCCCTCGCACAGAATTGATTCGTACTCCCTCCCCTTACACAAAACAGACCATCCCTCCTTCTTTCATGGAATCGGACCCATCCTCCTATACAAAATCAGACCAGCCCCTACCCCTGCAAAAAAATCGCGACCAACAGCTCCTCCCCTTCAGAAATTGAGACTAGAAGCCCCTCCCTATAGAAATCGCGACCAACAGCTCCTCTCCTGCATAAATCGCGAACAACACCCACCCCCTACACAAGAACACAAGGGATCTATTTCTGGATAAATTACCCCTACAGAAATCGATGAATCAGAGGGACATCAGACATGGCACTCAATTTCAATATTCAAGGTGCGATGTTCTGATTTGGTTAGATTTATGAATGGTGGTAGGAGTCTTGCGGTTTAATATATATATGTTTGATTTCATCTAAGTAATTCGTCAATTGAATGTCTTCGTTTTCGCAGGAAACTTGAATAATTCTTTGGCTCATGTTGCTTGTTGCTTGTGGGGGGGCAACACTATTGTAACGCCCCGCCCCTCCAACCGGGTCGGAACGTCATTTGATTTGATTGACTGACCTCACAAACCACCACGGGTCTTTCCAGCACGTTTTGTCCTCACTCACGTGCTCACTAGGACACTTCCCAGTGGGTCACCCATCATAGAATTGCCCCAGGTCAAGCACGCTTAACCTTGGAGTTCTTCTGAGTTGGGCTACCGAAAAGAAGATGCATCTTGATGGTATGAGTAGTACTAATCAAATCATATCAAACATATCACAACAACGCCCACTCTGGGCCGGGTATCACAACTATACACACACCAGAATAGTGTTTTTTGCTGGAGTGAAATTACAATTTTGCCCCAAACTTAAATTTATGGAAACACTACCTTTCCAAATAGGGGGCAGAATTGTCTTTTCACCAAAAAATGTTACTGTGTTGGTGTGTGTATAACAGATCAGCTTGTGGGGTTTGAGTTACGATTATAAGTGGGGTGGTGGGGGTTGATGAAGAAGATGGAGGTGTGCTAATTTTTAATTCAAAAGTTTAGTTGTTTTTAAAAAGTGCCCCAAAAGTTTAATATATGTAATAATCTGAATTTGCCCTTCTTTTAAAACGAAATTCAATTTAAAATTGGCATTTTAGGGTGCAAAATGAGACAAACCATAATATAGGGTGCAATTTGAGGCTTAAGATAGTATTAGGGTACACTTTAAAAATTTTGGCGATAATAAAGGGTGCAAAATGAAAATAAGCCTACTACTTACTACTATAGTCTATAGACACCCAAATCCATTAGTGTAGGGGTAGAAAAGAGAGAAACGTCAGAGTTACACGCGTGGTTGCTAGATCACGAGTCTCCATCAACGTGTTGTAATTTCGCGTGGTTGCTAGATCATGCGTCTCCATCACCGTGTTGTAATGTGTGTTATTTTAGTAATACCTCGCATTAATGGAGCACGCGCATACATTGTAGGGTTGTACATGCGCATCATGAATTGTACTCTATATTACATCTCCTAACACTGCATCACCTGCTTGTACTTCACCCATTACATGTGACTAAATGTTATTTTACATAATCTAGCATGTGCAATTAAATTTACTCTAATATGCAAAATATCATAAGGTATTTGCAAAGCCATTTTCATAAAACGGAGGTCAATATTTTCAAAATTATATATATATATATTATAGTATTAATTTAAAAAATTAGAATTTAATAATAATATCGATAGTAGTTAATTATTAATAATAGTATAGCAAAAAATGGCATATGCATTAAATAATAAGTGCTAAGTTTATAATTTTAAAACCGAAAAGTCATCAACTACTATCAATATAAATAACTAATACTCCCTCTGTTCTTTTTTATATGCCGTTCTATACATTTTCACATAGATTAAGAAAAATTAAAAGTTATCTAAAAATTATCAAAAAATACATTGAAAATGTAAAATGTCAATTGATTGTCACTATATTATTAGTTAGTTGATAATTTTCATGATAAAAGTAATTAAAAAGTACATTAGAATTGTTAAAAGTACATTGAAATTATAAAACGTCATATAACTAAGAGTCACTAACTCAGAATTACTATTCTTTCCTATACTTCTATTAGCTACTACTATATAAGTTCAAGTACAGTTAGGCTTATTTTCATTTTGAACTATGAACTATGATGAAAATTTTAAATTGGATCCTAATATTATTTTCAGTCTCATATTGGACCCTATACTATAGTTTGTCTTATTTTACCCCATTAAATGCCAAATATGATGTAATTTCGTTTTAAAATAAGGGCAAAATTGAAATAGCACATATATTAAACTTTTGGGCACAATTCACAAATAACAAAACTTATTAAATTAAAAATAAATCTCAGGCTTATTTTCATTTTGGACCTTGAACTATCACGTAAGTTTCAAATTGGACCCTTATACTATCATTAGTTATTTGTAAAAACGTCCTAAAAGTTTGATATATGTGATAATCCGAATTTGCCCTTCTTTTAAAACGAAATTCAATCTAAAATTGGCATTTGAGGCGGCAAAATGAGACAAAATGTAGTATAGGGGGCAATTTGAGACTTATAATAGTATTAGGATCCAATTTAAAACTTACGTAATAGTTCAGGGTCCAAAATAAAAATAAGCCAATTAAAGTAAATTTACTCATCAAGCAAAACTACTAATCTATCGTTTTAATAAAATAACTCAATTGATCGGCCACCTTTAATTGGTGTTCAGTGAGGTGGCAACACAACAAATTACAGTGGCAGGGAAAAATTAAAATCGTTTCATTAAATTTCAGTAATACCATTCCTTTGTCTCTTGTTAATTAATTTCATACTTTATTTATGTTCATTACTTCATTTTATAATTTAGTAATTTTATATTTTGTTGTTTACTTATTTATTAATACTTGTTTATATATTTTATAATTATATTTTCTCGCAAATATTTATTTAGAAATGATAAAAGAAAAAAGATAAAACGTAAAAATAAATTGGTTATATTATGAAAAGGTCTTAATAATATATTTTCGAAAAGTATTCTTGTAGCTAGTGCTTAATGAAATGTAAAGAAATAAAGAATGTAGTTTCAAGTGATGAAGATATATTTTCAAGTGAAGTTGATAATGAGAATATTATGTCAAATTAACTCAATAAGGAAAATTTAGCTTGCAATATGAATCTTTACCACATTTTGATATTTGCGACCATATAACTTGAAATTTTGCATCAAATAATGCTCGAAAATATCGTTATATGTAATATGGTAATTTTTATTCATTTGTTCTTACACACCTAATTAATAAGGATTCGAGTAACAAAAGATGTCGAAAATTGGTTGCAGTATGTATAGGTACGTAGTGTCTTCATTTTGTTTTCATTGAATTTTAATATGTATCCAGTCTTCAAATGTAAATATATACTTTTATTGTGGTCTAATTTTGCCTATAATCACATAAGTAGTTAATGGCCATGTGAGGTGTATAAGATTTATGTATGTTTTCAGATTTTGGTCTAAGTGCCCCTTTTGAAGACATTATCTATATAACAACATCCAATGATACATATGCTTGCAGCGCAACTCAAATTGGTTCCAAGAAAAAATTCAACATCCTAAAGCTTATTATTACATAATACTCCGTACTAGATAAATCTACATTATGCTTGATGTTTCAATAATAACATTTATCTCACATTACACACAAAAACAATGTAAACCCAACAAAATGTACTGCAAGCTATGTAGTCGTCCGCCGAATAATCTTGAATCCTTATTTGATTTGTTATCCTTGTCATGGATATTTCTCGTTCTTTTCTTCTCATTCTGCAAAGATAACCAATGAAATTTATGAGCACTGGTAGGAGTGACAATACCCTTTCCTGAAATTACCGACACATATGATACGTATCTAATAATACATATGCGAGAAACAGATAGATAATAGATTTATTTCTATCAAAATAAATTTTACATATATATGTACTCTTTAGTGAAGAATATAAAATGCAGCAGGATAACTCCAACACAGATATATTGAGTCTTAGAAAGATCATACATCTTTTTATACTTTCTTTAAGTTATTAGTAACCCCAAATGAAGAGTGCAACACTATTTTCGTAATACATCTCTCCCCTATGTTAAATCGCTCCTTCATTCATACCAATATTCCATGACAAAAAGCGAGAGCCTAATTTTTTAATTAAATTTCACGAATACAACTAAGATACAACATAATAGGTGAATGATATTTAGAATAATAAGTCGAGAATTAACAGACGTGGAGTTCCAATCTTTTAGGATGGAGAAAAAATCTAAAACAAATCGAAAAAACTTAAAAAGAATTCAAAAAAGAAGCCGGAAAGAGAAATTGAGAAAAAAATCGAAAAAAAATCAAAAAAGAAACTGAAAAAATAAATCGATAAAAAATCGAAAAAGAAATGGAAAAAAATCAAAAAAAGAAATGGAAAAAATGGGTTTGGACAGAAATACTCTTCAAAAGTATCACTAAGTGATCCGAATGAATGACTTTTTAGACATTAGTGATTAGGGTTGTGAGCGAACGTAAAAAGTTCGACTTGATTCGCATTGTTCGACTCGAAAAAGTTAGATTCACGGCTCGGTGCGCTTATGCAAACTCAAACCCAAAGGTTTGAGTGCTGGTGGTTTGATGAATAAGATGAAAAAAGGTGGGGGTTTATTGATGAAGAAGATGAAGTGGTGGGATTTATTTTTAATTTAACAAATTTTGTTATTTCTGAATTATGCCCCAAAAGTTCAGTATATATGGTATTTCGATTTTGCCCTTTTTTTAAAACGAAATCCCATTATATTTGGCTAAAAAATTGATTTAAGGGTGCAAAATGAAAAGAAATGAAGTTTAAGATGCAATTTGAGGCTTATGAAAGTATTAGGGTGCAATTTAAAAATTCGTCGATAATTGAGGGTTCAAAATGACAATAAGCCATATATATTGATTATTAGAATATGAGCAGAGTGTAGATTAATTGGAAAAGAAAAATAATGAAATCATTGTGAAAAGTGAAAAGGAGTTCCGGCTCTCCAAGTAATCTGAGAGATTAGATAAAAAAAATATGAGAGAGAGTCATGAAAATGCAGACGGCGGTGGCGGTGGCGGAGACGGAGCCTACAAAGAATACGTGGCTGGCCTTCTTGCTGGTGTTGCAACCGTTGTCACCGGCCACCCTTTTGATACTGTTAAGGTATTTCTCTTTTCCAATTCATCATTTTGTGCATTTTCTGACTTCATCGTATTACTTTATCCTTCGATTATATAATCAAATTATCATACAATGGTACTGTGATAAACCTTATCGGGCTCTAGATATGAATGCAACCTACCACTGACTCATTCAGTGGGTCGGTTAGATGGATACGACATATCTATTTAGCTCTGTGTTAGGTATTTATTTCAGCTTCGTATGGTAGTGTAAGTTGTTTTCTTGGAATTAGAATTTTGAGGATTAGTTGAGAGTTGAGACCCAGTGAACACATATAAGGCCAAGTGATTGGAATTGTGCATCTTTAGTATCCCAGTAGGTATAGTTTATTTTATGGGTAATGCAGCTTGAACTGGAGCTGGGACTTTCTGTAGTTTCGCTCGCTTTAGCTTTTCATACATCTCCTAGTGTTCTTACTCGAGGCATCAAATGATTCCCAATTCTTTTCTGTAAATAAAATGTTTTCACTCTTCCCTTTGTTTTCTAACTGTAACTGAAAGCCATCCCCTAGCAAACATCAAAAGAATGGATCAAGTCAAACCACATAATGGAATACAAAAGCACACATTCGACTAGCTTCCTGTAAGGAAGGAGAGTAGGTTGTATGTTAGTTACTAGAAAAAAGATAAATCAACTGTAGGATGAATAATTATATGAAGAAGTTTTCTATTTAGCGGTGGTATATTTTAACTTCGATCCAATTGTTTAGAATGCATAAGGATCGGTTTTTTGCTAAACATAATGTGCTTTAAAAGTAAGTGCTGCAACGGCATTTCAAGTTTCAAGAAAATGAAATTTCAGCTCCGTCTGTTTTATGCAGTATATATAGTTTCAGACCCTCAGAAGTCAGAAGTGTTTGATTACCTTGTAGTGTAATAAATTATTAAACTATCACTTGTATTGTTTAAGTAGTTGGTACGTTCGCTTAAATTTTGTTTACCTTGTAAGATCACTTTGTATGATGCATCCTTGTAGTCATTTTTCCCTTGCATTATTATGTTGCAGGTGAATTTACAAAAGCACAATACTCAAACTAATGGAACAATGTACAAGAGTGGACTGCAATGTACTGCTACAATACTGAGGACTGAAGGAGTATGCTTCTAACTTCTTGTGAGACCCAACTTTAAGCCATTGTCATTAGCTGCAGTTATTTGTATGTTTCACTCATGTTCATATGAGAGTACTTCTGTCCTGAATCTGTCCATGATTTTTTTTGGTAGAACTTGTTCTATTTATTGGAGGATCGATTGCCTAAAATTTTAAAGGCATCCACTCTTTATATATCATATGCATTTCATTCCGAGTTTTTCTTTCTTTCAACTGTTTTTTGCCATGGTCTTGGAATTTTCACCTTTTTTAATTATTTGAACCTAACAATCTTTGCACGTAAGCAGTAGATTACAAAGACAATTTTAGTTAGATTTTTTTCGTTTGATTAATTGTGACTCTGTTCTTAATGACACCTTCTGAAATAGCCTCTTCGTGTTGTATGTTCTTGACAGCTACGTTCTCTTATACTCTTCCAGTTTGCCTCATTCCTTTATTGTAACTGTATTTTACAGGTCAAAGGGCTTTATCGAGGTGCAACATCATCATTTGTGGGAATGGCTGTTGAAAGTTCAATATTTTTTGGCCTGTACTCCCAAACAAAACTGTGGCTTCAGGTATTCAAACAAATACACCTTAGATTAACGTACAAGTATCCTGCAGTATGAAAACATTGTGTACATAATGTCAATTGACTCCTTTTTTATGCTTGTAGGGAGGCGTCCCAAGTGATAAACCAGAATTTTATGCTATAGCTTCTTCGGGAGCAATCAGCGGAGCTACTATTAGCTTTGTGCTTTGCCCAACTGAGCTGCTTAAGGTAATCGAATTCTTTGTAACCCTATTTTTCTAAGAACCTTAGGCCCTGAAAATTTGAAAGACTTATACACTAACCCATACCACTCGTCTGATGGTGAAATTATCCAGTGCAGGATTCAAGTCCAAGGCTCCGAATCTTTAAACACGAAGCATATTACTTATAAAGGTCCTCTTGATTGTGCTCTTAGAACTGTTAAGGCAGAAGGGGTGAGATAACATTTCTTGGATCTGTTGCATGCCTAGCTGACTTTCAGCTGATAGTTTATGTATCCAGATTTCAGGAATATTTCGTGGAGGCGTTGCAACTCTCTTGAGGGAGTCTATTGGAAATATAGGTTTCTTTTCCACATATGAGTATGTTAGGTATCACTTGCGCTCACGGCTAAAAGATGTACCTGCCCCATCCTACATTGTTGATGTTGGTGTTGGTATCTTGAGTGGTGGTCTTGGTGGTATAACTGTAAGTAACATTTAGTTCTCGTTACTTTGCTAACTGTCATTACCATCCTTCACATATATCTTATTTATGCTGAAATTTCGAGTACTTCTTTATGCTTGTTGGGAAATTGATCCATAAAGATCTACACTGGTATCAATTGCGAAGGAGTAGATAGTGTTTAGTTCACTTCTGGGTCAATTTGGAAACAGCCTCCTTATTACCACAGGGGTAAGGCTGCATACTATCCTACTCCAATTACCCCCCATTAGGCGAGAGCCTCTTCATAGGCGTTGGGGGTTGTTGTTGAACGACCTACACCCATATTGAAGGATCCTAAATATTTGATCGGTCCATAAGATAATTGAGAGAGAAGTGAGGCAATCTTTTGTAAAAGAAGATGTAATAGTTATTATATACGAGTAGTTTTTGGAGATAGTTATCAAATATGACTACTATCCCCCCCATTGTAGAGTTTAATGTCAGTTATTTGAGATTATAATTCTCAACTGTTCTGTAGAAAAACTGAAAGGTTTCAAATAGAAAACATACATCTATTCACTTACCCTATCTGGCCTAACAGATTTGAAATAAACTGCTCCTTTCTTCATACATTTTCTCCACTTCAAAAGTGGATCATTTTGTCTGTGAAGCCTAGCCATAATTCATATTATGATTATTACTTGGACTTTTGCGGCATTTATGATTCAACTATTCGTTTCATTACATGGCGTAAGTTATAACTAGACGATTACTAATGCACTAGCATATTTGATAAAAGTAAAAGGAAGTTACATTGATATCATATCACCATAATGGGTTTTCTTCTCCAATTATGGTATGTCCATTTATCACTTTGTTATGCGAACCTTAGCCTAGGAATGCTCCAACAATGCATTAATCAAGCTGCTTTGTGAACTGAAAAAACTACCAACAATGTTTTCCATTTACAAACCACCAAGATCAGGCTACAAATGGATTTTGCAATATAAATATATATTGTTTCTCTAACAGAGGGAGAGCATAGTATCTTCACTTTTAGTTTTAATTAGTATCGCCTGTTCTCAAATATTGTTTTCTTGCATGTACCTCAGTTTTGGTGCCTTACGCTACCTGTGGATGTGGCAAAAACTATGATCCAAACGAGTCAGGATAAAAACAGTACAAGAAACCCCTTTGAGATGTTGAAATTGGTATATTGTCTGCTTTTAAGATTTTTTTAGGATTTAATTGTGTTCTTAATGACGGAACTTATTTTCGTTGTAATTGTAGATCTACAGAAGAACTGGGCTTAGAGGATGTTATGCAGGTCTAGGTCCTACTATAGCAAGGGCTTTTCCTGCTAATGCTGCTGCTATTGTGACATGGGAGCTAGCTGGGAAATTGTTGGGTATCAGACACGACTAAAGTTGCAGTAACGACATGTTCACACAATGGTGTACTATAGATTCTAAACGTCATTCCAATTGGAAATCTACTGACCTACCAGGTATTATTGTCATAACATGCATGATCTAGTCGGTGTGCCTGGATGCAGTACAGCTTCTACCTTGAATACAATGTGTTGGATGGTTCTACTTAGATGATTGTTGTCTACATGGGTTTCGAATAACATGAATATGCTTGATACTTGAATTAGTTACTTTGCTGCCTTTATGAGGAAAGAATGGACCCCTGATGTAACCTGGTTAGGCGGAGTAAACACAATAGGTGTGGTATTTTTATGTGTTATACCAACTCTTTAAGCAATTTATTGTACCAGTCCATGTAGGATGGATAAAATCTATTTGGTTATCATTATGAGTTTTTTCCTCAAGTTTCTTGGATATAAATCACTACATTTTCTGCCTAGTTCTACATGCATAAGACAAGATTAGAAGCCTCAGTATTTTTGTAATGGCTTCATCACCCGACTCTCTTTTACTTCGGTTTTAGACAACAAAGCTTCATTGAGGATGAAAATTTTAAGATGTCAAACTTGGGAATAACTTATGGTGCTATCATGCATTTTATTGACATCGCACTAACCTTGTTGTACGCTATTCCAATCCATTCTCTTTCTCTCGTTGCTCTCACAATGAAGTAGGCGAAAACATTGGCGCAAGTTATAGAGAAATCCTAAGTTTGTGAGCCTTGAGTGAGGATGTAGATCGTGAATCTCGCTAAATGTCAGTGTCAAGTTTGCATATTTTTGCCCTTACATTTCACTTTCAAATTGTCTCATATTTCGTTCTAACTCTTTATTAGTCAACAATTTTGTATACATTATTTATAATTCTATTATACTCATACTTTCGTCGCTAATTTATAATAAAGAAAATTCTGAAGCAAAAGATGAGGATGATTCCTCGAACTGATCAAATATTTGATGTCTCTTCGCATACTACTCCTTCAACATACTTGCATACAAACTGCATAATAGTCAACTATAGAAGATAAATATACATAATGCGAAGTAAGGATGTGCCAAAGTGTGGTCCCAAATGCGTTCCAAATTGATGATATTAATAGACTTACCAACCATGGGTCGTCAAGTCTTCAAACACACTAGATTACACATAATAGTAGACAGAGAAACAAAACAAAAAATTGACCATATCCTATTCTAAATACTAAGTCTTTATCATTGAATATTTGAATATTCATCATCTTTTTTAGGCTTATTTTCTTATAGCCCCTCAATTATCACGAAAAATTTAATATGTCCCCTAATACTATGTTAACCTCAAATTGCCTCCTATACTACATTTTGTGCCAATTTTGTCCCTTAAATCTTGATATTGCCACCTGAACGAATAACATATTTATTAGTTTTTTGAAACATTTTTTTAATAATAGCAAAACTATTGAATTAAAAATTACCTACGGCCCCTTCTATCTTTTTTCTCACATCCTATCTTCACCATCATACTTTACCTCACCCAAATACGTGTACCAGTTCAGGTGGAAATATTGGGACTTAGGGGATTAATTTTTAATTAATAATTTTATTATTATTAAAAAGTAGTATACTTATTTAGATTTTACTAAAAGTGTCTCAAAAAGATAATAAATATGTTATTTCAAGTTTGTCTTTGTTATTATACTAGTTCAGGTGACAATATTAGGATTTACAGAGTAAAATGACACAAAATGTAGTGTATGGGCCAATTTGAAACTTAACATAGTATTAGGAGGCACTTCTAAAGTTTCGTGACAGTTGAGGGGTCAAGACAAAAATAAGCCTCTTTCTTATTACCAACACAACAATCTCACCGTTTTTCTCTACGTGAATTGTTGAAATCTCGACTTAACTCTAACTTACATGTTTAACAACACACGATATCGCATTTTGAATCCGCCCATATAATCATACTCCTACTACATTGTTATCATTTTCATCTCTAACATTATCGAAATAAAAACCAACAGTTCGAGTATTAACAATCATAAGTTTCTCGTCTAATATCTCTTCAATTATAAAGACCTTGAATTTTCACCTCACCATGAATTCAAAGTTACATTAAGAAGTTGCTTGACCGAGGAAACACAGCTGGGTCTTGTTATCTTTAAAATGGACCACGTTTATGGGTGGACCATAAATAAAAACCATGAGTCCCACTACACAGGATTTAAACGTTACCGTTTAGGTCAATGGTTATCAATACCAATCATTATTGCTTATTTATATTTGATTTTAATTGGTTTGGAATTAGATTATTATGCTTCAATGTTGTCATAATTAGACCAGAAGACTAAATCCTACACTCTAATTTAAAAATGCCTGAGAGATTAGAATGGGTTTGAATATAGCATGTAATCTCTGGTATATACAGCCTATGGGCTAATTAATTAGACCATAATTATTACAACAAATATGTGACTAAATCCGTAACGGGCAGACCTAAGAAAAATTAATGATTATATCATTATTAAAACAGTTAATGGTGGTAATAATTACGAACTAATGGAGTAGTAGTAACTTTCAATAATCAGTTCCAAAATTGGAAAAAAGTACAATTATGGTATATTGTTGCTATTATCACAATGCTACAAACAAATAAAGGAGTTTTATTATTGCGTCTAATTTCATAGATAGTAAGATGACTTTTGAACTCAAAACATTATAGTCATTGGACTATTAGATCAACTCTCCAACAAAGGGGTTTCAAGTGCATTTTTTGCTAAAAGCATATTGGTTCTTACCATCTTTGTACAATCTTTCTAGTTATATGTACTTTAAACGTTATTTTAGTTTAACATTATTGTATTTGTTATTTAAAATACTCTTCAATTCATATATGAATTATTAATCATAATTTTCACTGCTAGTTTATAAAAAAAAAACTTAATAATTGTACGTCTAGATATCTTACTTAATTCAAATTGTATACAATCATTATCCCAGTAGTAAAAGTGTAAAACATTAATGTTTCACTAAAATAACATTTAGAAATTGGAGATGTATTATAAATTTATAATAAATGGCATGCACGCACCCTTATGATAGTCGAACCCAAGTTGCATGAAGAGAAGAGGTTGTTGTATGTTGCTTAATACTCTAATTCTTAATCAATTGAATTATGTCTCGAGACATTATTGTCCTAATACTAGCATTTACTAAAAATGTGGAAAATGTACCAAACGACCAAAACAAACAAATTAAAATCCTTAATCACAAATTCCCAACCGCATGTAAGAACCTAGTAATTCTATGTCTAAACATAAAATATCTTACTTAACTTTCACTCATTTAAATCATTATCCTAATACTAGCTTGTACTAAAAATGTGGAAAATGTAGCAAATGACTAAAACAAACAAATTAAATGATCGAATTGCTTAAAACAGAAGCATAAGTTAGTATAGCGTCCATGGCATCTTTCCTCCATCACAAAGACAACCAAAGAGTCAACAAGATTCCTTGCCCTTTCTTCCACTCTTCAATCTCACTTCACACCTAAACATTTTTTTCTATACATCATCCACTTCAATTTTTTCTACATATTTTGCCTACTATTTCATCTTAAGTGTAATGAAAAGGAAACATATAATCCTCAAAGTCAAAAGTACCTACTATAAAAAAAAAATTTCTAGAAAGAGTCAACTAAAATTAACTGTAATAAGGTTGTTTTATACTCCATAATTAAAGAATGAACTTTTTAAATATTTTCTCCATCCATGTTTTATATTATAATGACGATAATTCCTTTGACATAACGATTTAAATTTTTTTAATTTAATTCACAAAATAAAAAAGATTCACCTTTATAAACTAAATCACATTATGAGGGAGTACATAAATACCGGGAACACTATACACACCCAAATAGTAATTTTAAAAGTGAAATTACTATTTTGCTTCTGAATCATACTTCCTCGAACATACATTTATAAATAAAGAGGACAATATAATCTATTTCACTTCAAAAAAAAAAACTATTTGGACACTTGGTGTGTGCATAACAGTTTCAGAGAAAAATCAATCCATAGCTACCTTTCGATGAAAGTCGAACTTATGACTTCCTAAGTTGTCAAAAAACCTCGTAACCATTTGATCATTCATCTTTTTAATTAAAGAGCGACTTTCAATTAATTCCCAACTCAAAGGGCATTTGTTCAAAATCCACCAAATAGTTATATTACTTATATATGATGTACATACATAATGAACTTTTTCAATTATCTTACACTTAATTGTTACCATAAGCATAACATGAAAAATATAAAAAATATTTACAAAATAAAGATTCTGATATATGCTTGTTTATTTGGATTTTACGGAAAAATATAAAGTTGAATGTAAAAAGGACAAACAATGCCAATTACAATTACAATTCACAACAATTTTGACATACATGATACAGCACTTGCCTCATCAATAATTACAAATCATATGTAATTCCTACTATAGTATACCATTAAAATACTATCACATTTCCCAAATAAATTGTCCAGTTTCTCATTGCAAAAGAAATAACAAAACTAAGCAGCAGAATTTTGAGAACCTGCAACTCTAGGTGATGTCTCAGGGAACAAAGGTAACAATCTGGGCTTGGAATCAGTTGGAGTATTACTAGGTGATGGATGCAAATAGAATCCTTTTTGAGCTATTGCTTTTTCCTCTGCTTCCACATCAACCAAATTACTCTTCCCATTCACAATCGCGCTTCGGTTGAATGGGTCGGGTATCAAGGGTGTAACCGGGCTTAGTACCAACGAGGGGAAATCGAGAATCGACGGGGATAGAATCTCGGGTCGGGTCGACACGGATCCCGTTGGGTTGATCCTGAAATTTTTCATGAGGTTTCTTCTTTCGTAGAGCTTTGAACCGGATTTTTGGATTTTGGGTATCGCCCGAACCGGAGGGATTGAGTTTTTTATGGGTTCTTGCTTGGTGGTGTCTGAGGATCCGGTTAGCATTTGGACGACTTGTTTGAAGGAGGAGGTGTCAGCTTGGACGAAAGTGGTCGGGTATGGGTTGTTCGGGTCGGATCTTGATATGGGTATGGGTGACATTGGTGGTGGTGAGGGAGGTGGAAGGGAATTGGTGGAGGTGTAAGTCTTTGAGGATGGAAGAAAATATGGTTTTTGGTTTTCTTGATGTTGTAATAAGCTTTCCATTGGTCTTGAAGAAAGAAAAATGGATATTTGAGAGAGAGAGAGATATGAAGAGGAGAAGAGAGAGAATCATATGTACTTTGATGTAGTGAAGAGTTGAAATAGTAAGAAATGTGCTTTTCAAAACAAACAAACAAAATTAAAGAAAAAAGAAAAAAGGGAAATGCGTTGACGGGAGAACATCAGAAAAGTACTCCCTCAATTCTTTAAGTTATCGCATAAGGAAAAAAGAGAAAAAAAAAACCTCCAACTATCCTAAATGATTATAGTTCTAAATAGGTGCGGAATAATAATTTTACCTTTATAAAATATTGTTCTATTATAAACTATTAGTGATATTATAATAAGATCGAATTTGACGGATGAAACAACATATTTTTTAAGATTATTAAATATTCGATATTAGTAGACAATCAAACGATGTTACAATATAGATTTTGTTTCTCCCAAAATAATGCTTCTTGCTTATCAACAATCTTGAATATCTGAAAGTTTCTAGTTCAAAAATATTACAAAAACGGTCGAGAATGAAAACAGAGTCGTAATTGAGAATCTTTGCCCAGTTGTTTGAGTGAGTACCGACTTACCTGGTCAAGTAGACAATTTAAATCAAGCATTTGTCCAGTTGTTTCGAGTATTGAATAATAAGTCGTACATGCGTTTCAAGTGAAGTAGAGAGTAGGTATTTCCTTAGTCGTTAAGTTGACAACATTAATATTTCAATACTTTCGTATAGTGAAACGGGTCGTCGCCTGAGAGCTCTAACAATCGTGCTAAGTAAAGTCGAAGTTGTTGCAAAAGTGGATGAGACTTGAGAGGATGGTATTTGCTTTATTGACCAAATGTAAATTAAATTGGAGTTTAGCACATTTCACACGTGAACTAACTATTTTGCCCTTACAAATATCTAATATATATATACTTTATTCTCTCTCATTAGTACACTCTCATTATTACACTATCTCTCATTAGGTCACTCTCTCTCTTCATTCTATCTCTTCTCTCTCCCTCCCATTGTTCAAAGATGGAATCCGCATTGCAGGCAGTTTCCTCACTGCTGGATTAGCTACCCTGTTTCATCATCACCCGAAAGAAGGGAGTGATGATTCCTTTAGTACATTGTCTGACTGGGTTCCTTATCTGTTTCTGAATGGTTCGGATCCGATTTTTTTTTTAACATAACAATGATAAATATATGATGGAAACCACATATAACAATTCATTCAATAGTCATTAGTCTGAAAACTATAACATATTCAAATCGTTCAAAAACATAAAAGTAACGAAGTTTAAACAAAAACAACCTAAGCAGTGAGCACAATAGCACCACCAGCTTGCTTAATCTTCTTCTCAGCAACCTTGGAAATAAGCTTGGCTTTCACAACAACACTCTTTCCTTTCGGCAAGAAACCCTTCCCCAAAACCTTGAAGTAGCCAAATTGAGTCACATCGAGAACCGGATCCGATTTGTTGTGAATACATCGGGTATTTCGCACACAGAGAGAAGATGGTGCAAATGGGTTCTGGAGAAATTGGGAAAACAGCAACAAAGAATTCAGTAGTGAGTGTTGTCGCAGACGCAATAGGCGAGAATCGTGAAGCAATACATTTGATTCTCGCCATATCTCTATCTATAGGATTCCAGTGTGGGCGGTGGGCGGCGGACTGAACAGTGGGAGGGAGAGAGAAGAGAGAATGAAGAGAGAGTGGCCTAATGAGAGAAAGTGTAATAATGAGAGTGTACTAATGAGAGAGAATAAAGTATATATATATTAGATATTTGTAAGGGCAAAATAGTCAGTTCACGTGTGAAATGTGCTAAACTCCAATTTAATTTACATTTGGTCAATAAAGCAAATACCATGCGTTGACCATGGTATTTTGCTAAATTTCTCGTTAAAAGTTCAACTTACATTTATCACTCTCCTTACAAGCTTTACCAATCCAGAGAAAAAAGAAGAGTTTGGATATTAATAGATGAATTGTGTCTTAAAGCAATACCAAACATGGTCCAATTGCAATCTTATGCTTTGAACCATGACAAAATGTAAATAATCTGTAATGATAAATACTTCATGTGTATTTCAGTATGTGACGGCAAACAAATATTAATTCTTAACTTGATAAACAAAAACTAATATAAGTGGACTATGCTTAATAATATCTTCTAAATCTCTCATAATATGATATCTTCTGAGTCCATCTCATTAACTTAAAAGGACAAATGACATCGGACATTATTAACGTTTGATTTATTTACCATATTTACCATTGACGTTCATTTTCGTGTCAAAGACATCACTCATGTTCCAATACTACTCAATCCGTCTACTTTTCGCCAATTTTTCTGAAATCACATTTTTAAGCAAAAAAGTTAGAAGGGCAATTTAGTCACAACACTTAAACTTATTAGTAACTACTTCAAGATATTATATTTCCCTCCTTAATTGGTCATCAAATGAAGCTTTAGAGAAACAACACATGTTCAATTTTTGAAAATCCCCAAAATTTAACAAGTACAATCTTGAAAAGATGCAATTTGGAAAATGAAACAGGTATAATTTTAAGTGTTGTGACTAAATTGCCTTCTAATTTTTGTGCTTAAAAATTCGAATTTCAGCAAAATTGGCGAAAAGTAGACGGGTTGAGTAGTATTGGAACATGAGTGATGTCTTTGGCACCAAAGTGAACGTTAATAATAAATATGGTAAATAAATCAAACGTTAGTGATGCCCGATGCCATTTGCCAACTTAAAATGATATTTTGCACTATATTGAGTCAATTTAGTCGAACTCTCCGCTTAAAAATCAAAGGGATTTAAAAGTTCAAATAGTGTAGTACTTATTTTACGTAAAATTCAAAAGGGGGGTGGGGGGGGTTGTGGGCGTGGGGAGGGGGGAATCTGTAGCGCCCAATCAAAGAGGATATGTGGCTTCCCTAGATTGCTCCATTCATTTAGAGGATTCCACTTAATACCGATTTCACGTATAGGCAATTGTTAATTTTAAAGAAACTTGGTAAGAATTTAACATCAAATGTTACCTGTTAGATTGTAAAAAATATATTTAACAATCATTTTTAATAGAGTATTCAACTTGTGATTTTGTTGTTAAACCAATATATCAACTATAATTCCATGAGTTTAATATGACAATACTCCTGTGACACTTTTTTAAAATCGCTCAAGCGATTTTTCAACTGAAAATTGTGGTAATGAAGTGTGTTCGGAAATATAATCGAAGAGACCGATACACATGCTTATTGAAGCATTTTTGGTAGCTATCATTATAACTAACGCTTATTCAATAGCACATTACATAATCATCAATAATATATACTCCAGATAGCTTAAATTTACGTTTTAATAGTCCTAAACGGAGTACATTTAACGTTTGTGCATTTGTGGTAATCCAAATTAAGTGAACAAGACTACAAGAGGTTGCCAAATAATGGTAAACAGATTGACAGTCTTTTCTGCAAGAAATTTCCAGTAAGACTTTATTTGGCCCATAGCGTACCTTTGAAACTGGCAGACGAAATTTACAATGCTCCTCGTGGATGTTGTCTCTTTGTCGCCACAATTTGGGTAATAGTATTACTCAATCCAATTCATAGTTTTGATATGTTGGTTATTGATCCAATTTTCATATACTAGATTTTGAATTCGAGTATGATAAAATATCTTAATAAAAATAGATGTTTATGTCTCCATTGTTAGCGTAGATTTCTCCCTCCTCGTTTAGTATATAATTTACTCCAGTATGATATCGTTTGACAAAAAAAATCCCTTTAAAATGTGAATCTTATACAAAGATGCAATGGATATGGTTTTCACTCTATTTTTGTGGATAAGTTTATATATTAAGTAGTACTTAAAATTTGTATAAAAATAAACGAATTTTAGATAAAGAGATGAAAAGAGTACATAGTAAATTAGTTCTCCGTATTATTAGTTATGTTTAAGTGATAATTTTATGAGTAAAAATACAACTTTATCCACTAATTAAATTTTCACCATATAATACACTTATAAATAGGAAGAAATTTACAAATTCAGATACATTTGGGAAATACTTAGGCATCCCTTTAGACATATCCACACAAAAACACATCATTTTTCAAACTATAATAGAAAAAATTCAAAAACAAATACAATCGTGGCATACCAAATTCCTTAACCAGGCAGGAAAAGTCACACTAATAAAATCTGTACTTATAGGCAAACTAATATATCCAATGTCAATTTACAAATTCCCACAAAATTTTCTCCTTAAACTTGACCAAATACTATCACACTTCCTCTGGACAAACACAAATCAATCCAAAATACACTGGATTAATTGGCCCTTTCTTCAAACACCATTACAAAAAGGAGGGCTTGGAATAAAAAACCTAAAACTTTTTAATCTTTCATTGTTAGCTAAAACAGGCTGGCAATTACTTATCCAACCGAACAATCCAACCACTGAAGCCCTTAAGCTTAAATATTTCCCACACTCAACATTTATACATCCTAAAAAAACATTTAATACGTCCTACACATGGAAAAGTATACAAAGTGGTCTTAAATTGCTACAGCCTAATATACAACACCAAACAAATAACCACAAACATACAAAGACTCCAATACAAACACTTATATGGAAACCGCACAATAAACAAACAACACCAACAACCTCTAATATATATACACACTTATTCCAACAACATGAGAAAACCTTGAAACCACCTAAGAACAATAAACTTCTCCCAAAACATATTTGGAAACATCTATGGAAGCTCCGAATCCCACAAAAAAATCAAATTCTTCATATGGAAACTCTTATATGATAGACTCCCCACCCTATATAATCTCAAACAAAAAAGCAAAAAAGACATCATAACAAAATGCGTCATATGTGGACAAGACCAAGAAATGGTAGACCATATTTTTCGTTCTTGTCCAAAAATACTACCAATATGGAAAGCCTATCCAAACAAACAATTTCATTCTCCTCATACCAACATAATCAGGCTACTCACACAAAGCCTACTACACTCTACAAAATACAATGCTAAACATAAAATTGATAATACAATACTTTATTGTAATATTTGGAGCATATGGATAACCCGCAACCAAATTCTTTACCAACAACACACCTTCTCGCTGGAACAACTACTACAACAACGAAACCACATACTACAATCATGGATAACTGCTATGTCGCACAATAGGAATCAATATAACAACCGACATCACATACACTACCAAGTACTTACAAGGAATACTCCATATATCATCACACACTCTGCCAACTTCAATACAAGCATAGAACCTCAAACTTACTACATCACCACAATTCACACACCTCAAACCATATTTCAAATATCAAATTATACACCAATAAACGACATAAACAAAAACAGAAAATACATAACTACAAGATACACAATACAACCCACAACAAACATCCAACAACAACTCATAGAAGCGATCCTCTTTATCATTCTCCTATCCTACCAAAATAGCCCATATTCCACTCATATCGTGCTTGATTTTTTTGCTTCGCAGGTCACATCTAGATGCATGTACAAGATCCGCACCATGTCTTTATGGCAGCAATTTTCATCACAGTATGTAGAAGGAAATAATATATTAATACTCCTTCCTACGGATATTATGTCTCCTAGCCAGCTTTTTGTTAATATGCCTCCGATCAAGTCTCATTTTGTTATCCCACCTAGAACAATAGATTAGAAAAGGTGATGGATGTAATTTTGTTATAACATTATGGCAAGAAGTCATAATGTATCAAACGCTAATGTAATTATGTTTGTGTGTTATGCATATAACTATCAAAAAAAAAAATAGGAAGAAATAATCTTACTCCTAAAAAAAATAAACTATTGGGTGTGCATAACAACTCAGTTTAAGAGCACTCGTATCAGCCTCCTTACAATTTTTCTTGAAATACATTTTTAACCGTCACTTTACTATTTTGGGCTTCACTTTTCATGGGTCTAATTTAGTAGTTTTCATGTTATTCACTCAAATTGAATAAAATATAGAAAAAAAGAACTTAATAACTGCAATACATAATGTGAATATTTACACCATTTGGAAGGGTGTGTAAATTATTTTACGGACTCAACTAATTTTAAAAAAAACTGCTAAAATATTTTTTTCACATTTTTTATTTTTTCAACCTCTAAAATAATTTTTAAAGAGACTGATGTAAGTGCTCTAAGGACTCATCAACCTTAATAATGTAACTTAATTAGTCGAGTACAATTCACTAAAAACAGCTATGTTATGAATGATTTTCAGAAATGTGACATCCGTACTATAATTGCACATAAATGTAACATAATTTATTAACGATATAAGTAACGTAACACTTAATTAAACGTGACCATAGGTAACTCGTAGTCCAGACTTCTACCGTAACACTAGACCTCTACCACAACAAAATAACAACATCAATAACTCTTACCAACAACCAACGTACGATCTCACCTCAAGTATTACAACCCAACTAACTCCTCATACCATATCCAACACAAATACCTTAAATAATAACCAAACATGGTACACTCTACTACTTGACTATTAATAGCATTTCTTGGTTGCTTCATAAGCAAATGGTCCAACCGTGAAGAGGGCAAACTTGGTTGGAGGAGTAGTAGGAGTTTTGGTGGGAGGGGGAGGGACCAAGAGAGCCCCTTTCAGACCACTGTGTAGATCTGTTGGAACACTGCATTTGGCTGAAGGGGACTTGGCTAAGATGACCTTGCATATACCGATTCCGGATGTGGTCAGCTTGGGTGGCATCATGTAGAAATACCCGTTCTTGTCTGTTGTAGCTTGATGAACCATGTGGAACTTCCCGCTCGAGCATACTAGTTTCACTGTGGCATCTGCACCATATCATAAGCTAATATGTTAGATAACTTACGCCAATCGACAAACTATCCAATGAACACTCGACAAGTAGAGATGGTCAATGATGGATCTCATAACAAAAAGAGCGTATAATAGGATAAAAAATGAAATACTATAAATTATTAGCTCTATGGTACTTTTGGTTCGAAGGCTAAACTAAGCTAAATCTGAGTTACAATAAAGTTGGGCATGGGTCAATTCAAACAGAGTCAACCACTAATTTTAGACCAAGCAAGTGAAGACAAGACTAGGTGTACTATGTACATACTTGTATTATATATTAATTATAATTTAATAATGGCTTGTATTAATATAGATGAACTCATAGAAAAAATTCTAAGCCAAATGCTCAAATAATGAAGTCCAGCAAGTCAAGTGTTGATCATTTTAGTCAAATGTCAATTCAAAATAATTTGACAACACCATCTATAATGATGAAGTTTAAACGAACAATAGGGTGTTGAATGGCTGCAATGGTATTGAAAAAAATTGTTGACTATTGTGGACCAAGCCGAAAGAAATGTGGAAAATCGTTTCTAAAACATGTTTAAATTGGATTGTGTGGGACATGTGACATATTAACATATTGTTGATAATGAATTAATGATGAAGTTGATTACTAAGGACACGTGTCTTGAATTACATCGAATCGAACCTAAAATGCTAAAGGCCTACCCAGTTTAACTTGTTAATAGACCCAATTAACCCGATATCGATATAATTTGAGTCAAGTCTCTAAAATGATTATACATGTTTTTATATTTTAAAGAAAATTATGTAGGAGAAAAAAATGTATCCATGTGAATTGTCTTACACTACTGTGAAGCCTCGGTATCAGGAACATATTTGTCATAGTTTTGTAATAAAATCCAAAAATGGAATGTTGACCCAAGATATGTGCATTCTAAAATTAAATATTTTCCTAAAAATAGAAGCCTTGAATCTTGATCATTATTGTCCATTTCCTTTTCTTAGCCTTTTGCTAGTGATGTATCAACTCATGTACTCATGTTTATTTGCATTAAGTAGATCTAAAACAATAAAACATTATTTATGCTTTTAAAAAACACTACTATGTTTAAATGTTATTATAATTCAAGAAACTAAACATGTTAGGTAGTGTTGTTATGAGCTTACTAGCAAGAGCAGTTGCGCCATTGAGTGTATCAACTCCAGTGTATTTGCAAGCTTTGCAGTAAACAACACCCTGTATGGCTACCATCTTCTTCACCATTGGAGGGTACTTTGGTGGTGGGATTGGAGCCTTGGCAGGTGGGCTTGGAGCCTTGGTGGGTGGCGTTGGAGCTTTGGCGGGTGGGGTTGGAGCCTTGGTGGGTGGTGTTGGAGCTTTGGTGGGTGGTGTAGGTTTTTTGGTAGGTGGTGTTGGAGCCTTTGTGGGAGGTGTTGGAGCTTTTGTGGGTGGTGTAGGTGCTTTGGTAGGTGGTGTTGGAGCTTTTGTGGGTGGTGTAGGTTGTTTGGTAGGTGGAGTTGGGGCTTTGGTGGGTGGTGAAGGGGCTTTGGTGGGTGGGGTGGGAGTTTTAGGGGGTGTGGTTGGAGGTTTAGCTGGTGGAGTAGGAGTAAGGGTGGGTGGGGTAGGTGCCTTAACTGGTGGCTGAGTAGGGGGTTTTGGGTGGGGGTGGGGGTGGGGGTTGTGACCACCCTTGTGGTGGTGTCCAGGCTTGGGGGCAGGAACAGGGGGGTGGGTTGGGGCTTGAGTGAAGCTAACAGCATCATTGAAGGCTAGGGTAGTGAAAGAGGTGAGAAGGAGAACAGAGAGGTGAAAGAGGACAATGAGGTTGGAAGAAGCCATATTGAGGAGGAGGAGGTGGTGGTGGAGGATGAGTCTCCAGAGAAATAGGTGGGGTTTATTTATAGGGAAGAGAGTAAAGAGGGCATGCAGTTGATTAGATACAAAGGTGACATGTATTTTGAAATGTGGGGTCAGGAATTTATCATATTAGCTTTGTAGATCCGAGATGCTTCATAAACGATGGTCATTGAGATATGTGTTATTATGATTTTCTTACCATTGTACCTTTCTCAAATAAATGTAATGGACTAATGGATGTCACTTCTCACACTAAAACTAGTCTCCCTCCGTTTCTTTTTATTTGATTGTTTGGGGAAAAAGTACTTTATTAAGAGATTGAGAAAAATTACATTGGGATTGTAAAAAAGTGTATTGGAATTGTAAAAAGGTGCATTAGAATTGTAAAAAAGTGCATTGTGATTGTAAAAAGTGCATTGAAATTGTAAACAATCAAATAAAAAGAAACATGAAAAAAATGCTCAAACAATCAAATAAAAAGAAACGGAGGGAGTAGTATATTGTATTATCCGATGTTATCGATTAGATCAATTAACTCGAGAATATCGAATGTCTTAGTGGTTAGAGGTCTTCAAGTATCTTATAGGTTCTGAGATCGATTCTCATTGTAAGTTACAGTGGGTGGGTTTTAAAAGAAAAAAGAAAAAAAAACAATAAGATCAATTAAGTGAAACCAATACTCCTACAATTATTGAAAGTTAAAATACCACAAATGATAATCGAATTGAGCGTAAGCTTCACCTAGTCGGAGCATAAAGTGCCCTAATAGTGTCAAGTTGGACAAATTAGGGTGATTGACCAAATATTTTTAACAAACATTAGTGATCAAGAAAGCCATCTGCTATGAAATATAACATACATAATTATATAAGAGAGCACAAATAGAAATTTTCTATCAAATATTTTTCATTAAAGCAAATAGCTTCATTGATCATTCACGTTTGTTAAAAAATACTAGTCAATCACTCTAATATGACTTTGTATACTTTCGATCACTTATATTGGGTATTATGTATCTTTTTGGTCACTCACGCTTTTTTTTGGTACAACTCTTGATTTTTCGAAATTTTTAACATTTTGGTAAGGATATTTTAGTCATTCTATCATAATTTTTTAACTTAATCAACTAACTTTCAGGAACTTTCATTACACTCTACATTTTCATGATAAAATTATGAGAGAATGACTAAAATACCCTTACCAAAATGTTAAAATTTTTAAAAAATCAAGAGTTATACTAAAAAAACGTGTGAGTGACCAAAAGTATACATAAAACCCAACATAAGTGATTGAAAATATACAAAATCATACTAAGGCGATCACTAGTACTTTTAAACAAATGTGATGATCAATGAAATCACTTACTCTTTTTATTATTAACATCATGACATATATCATCGTAAAGACACGATCTGATATGCTCTTTTCTCCACGACATGTGAAGAGGCAAATCGACCACAGATTATAATTACTAGTGGGTTGAGCACAGTCTCGCCTGTGCAATCATTTTATTTTTTTCGTAATAATTTTTCAATAGTTAAAATTATAATTCATTGTTATAAAAACAGAAAACAAAAAGATAATGGCATATGATCTAAAATTGTTACTATTATTTTTAAAATATTGAACAATTAATACAAAATAAATACTTACTTATAAAAATATTATTAAATATATCTGCATAAATAAATAAAACATATATATAATTAAGATATGTTGGACAATATAAAGAATTATTTATAAAAACATGACTAAACATATATGTTTATATAAAATGGATGAAATGGTAGTTATTTTCAAATTTAAAAATGGACACATGTTAAAATTTAGTTGTGCCACATGGATAACCTAGTTAATCTCTTAGGCTTCACCAAATAAACTCTTCCCACGTTATAGTATAGATTAGGGTAAACCGCTAAACCAAACACAGATAATCAACTACTTCCTTCAATTATTATTCATTTGCTTCACATGATCATAATGATGATTAATAAACATTTTCTACATTTACGCAAATCGCAAGGGATGTAGAAGTTTCCTATGAGTTTATTTATATTTCCTTACTACTGACTAGATTCCAATGTCTTCAATGGCTTGTCCAATTTCTTGTGTTATCTTATTAAATATTTATTCATACCACAAAAGCCAAACTGTGCAGCAAAAGATTCTAAATTAGCAGATGATGACAAGTCTCATCTCTACGCTATAGAACCCATTGGTATTTAAAGCAGTCCGTACTTTAATTACAGTATATTTTTAATATTAACTTTATAATTTAACTAAAAACTTAATTGAAAATAAAGACCAAATCTTGAGTTAAAGATATGACGAGTTCGATTTTTTTCAATAAAATTATTACCCAATAAATCAACAAAACCCAAACTGATGTTCATTAAATTATCCTTTGAGTTTACCTATTTTCGTACCAAAGGCAAAATGGTCATGCTTACCTTGTAATTATATTGAAGTACATAATTGATTAAAATTACTAAACGTTCCGAATAAAAGAAGATGAATAAAAACTTTAATTTGAACTACAATCCTAATTACGAGAGAGCCTGAGATTGTGCTGATGTCATAATTGCCTATCCTTTGAAGTAGTTGAATATTGTCTAAATGTTTGAGTCCATTTATAGCTATGGCTTATGTGAACATAATAGCTAAACAATTGCTCACGGAGCATAGCTCAAATGGTAAGGAGTTTCACTATAAGAGTGTGCTTCTTCACAAGTGTGTGGGTTCGAGCCACGGCAGGTGCATGAGAAACTCTGCATTTGTTCAAAGGAGGATCTGTTTGTGGGTGGTTACCCAGCCTACTCTGGACACTCTTGAGGTGGAGTACCGAGTCGCTAGAGACACATCTCGGATTCACTTCCTCTGTTGAGGGATGGGCTAACCAAGCGGGGACGCCTTAAATGAACGTATCATTTATAATAGCTAAAGAATTTCATTTTCATTTAGGTCTAAGAAAATAACCACTAAAACTCAAAACTCTATAAATTTTAGTTTGGGAGGAGTGAATATTATATAGTCATCGAAATAAATGGAAGACAATAATTGTAGTTGGTGAATTGCAGGATAAGTATGAACACCTGATTGCCCGGACGGAACAATGCCTATATTCCCGTGGTCCATTCGGCCGCCGCTTATATTTGTTGTTAATTACATACTACACATCACTCCCTTTTTGGATTCTAATTCTTCCTCCTCAAACGATCATTGTACCTAAAATAGGATGCCTAAGAGCATCCACAGTCTACTTAAATTGATTCTTAGTGCATATATTGAGATAGGAAAATGAAAAACTTAAAATTTGAACCTTTTCCAACTTTCTTATTGTGGACTGGTACACAAATAAAAAGTAGGGATCCATGTTCACGCGTGTATATGTTGGGATTCTCTTCCAACCCCCAAACCACTTTTTTCTTCCCTCTCTCATATTATTTTGCTGCTGCTTTGTCTTCTTTAGTAATTTTTTTTTCATTATTCATGTCTTTATCTTTCATCTTCAACCATTTTACAATCAAGGTAAGTTTATCAATTATCTTCTATACATCATTAGTAGTCATAAATTTGTATCAAAACTCAATATTACTAAATACTAATTTGATTATTGTTAAACAATTTGCATCTTGTTTATTATAATATTTTGTTATTTGGGTAGTCTTAATTTAATTTAATTTAATAATAATTCGGTTGTCTGTAAATACTTTGCATCATCATTTCTCCATTAAAAACACTTCTGTTTCTTCTTTTCTAAACAAAAATTGAAACTTTTGTTTATTCTTTGTTTGGTTTTAAGCTTAAGGTAATTATAATACAGTATTTTTTTTGGGTTAAAATTGAAGGAATGAGATGCAATATATATATTGGATGGAACTGAAATTCAACCCACATATTACGGTTGAAAATTTGAAGTGTAGAATGGGAGAGAGAAGATTGAGAGTTGTAAATGTTAGCTTTTGTCTTCAATGAATAAGGAATGGAATGAGGAATCTAAAAGGGACTAAAATTAAAATACTCTTCCAAAATTGATAAAGGTACCATATAATAAAGATTTTAAGAAAAATTTTAGGGCTACTTGTGTGAATACTCTAAAGCTTTCAAAATGCGAAAACCTGGTACTCATTATTACAAATAAAAAATAAAAAATGTAACAGCATTTCGAAAAATATCATAACAAGAAATTATATTTGAATGAAAATATTTAGACGGCGTTTAGTGAACTATTAACGAGGTAAATAAGTCATACAGAGTGACAATTCTGTTCATAACATCTAGCTAATATCTCTATAGTTATGACCTGTTTAAAAAGGGCAAAAATCAATTGATGATATACGTAGTATCATTTTCATGTAGGAGAGTAGTGGAGCCATTTCTACGAGAAAATTGGAAGTATACCACTAGTTAAAGTTATTATTTGCCTATAAAAATATCTCTTTTTTTATTGTAATTTTACTACATTTTAAGAGTGAATTGACTATTTTACCCTTCAACCCAAATATAAAAATATCTCTCTTTTTTAAAGTCCACTATTTACTGTAATTTATTGTGTTTTATTGTATTCTATTGTATTTTATTGTGTCATACTATATTTTATTGTAGTTTAATACGTAGAGTTTATCGCACAAACACAACAAAATATAAAATATACCCTTTCTTCCTCTTCATGGAACTGGAAATCGGGTCATGAGAACCTCAAATCTGTTGCAATGAAGTTTAACTTTGAAATTTTTTTTGAAGAAAATGAAGGTTTAGATGTTGATGGAGATGAAGGTGACTATAACGTTGAAGATGAAGATGATGAACCTCAAATATGTTGTTTTGTGTTTTGAGAGAGTTGTAGAAAAAGGTTTATTGTTTATATTTTGTTATATTTTTGCTGTGTTTGTACGATAAACTCTATTAAACGTCAATTGAATACAGTATAACACAATAAACTACAATAGAATGCAGTATAGCACAATAAACTACAATAGAATACAATAAATTACAATAGAATACAGTAAAAAGTGGGTTAAAAAAACAGTGATATTTTCATAAATTACAATAGAATACCATTTCACTTTCAAAATATGGTAAACTTACTATAAAAAAGATGTCTTCCTAATCAAGTATAAACTTTGACTAGTGGTATTCTTCCAATCTTCTCCCATTTGTACCTTCTAAAATATAACGACTATGAGAAAGATAAAATGGTATTATCTTCATTTTATAATGTTTGATTGTTCATAAGATGTTTACTTTTTCATAATGGTTGATTGTTTAGGAATTTAATGCACTTTTCAATTTATTTTTTACATTTTTTACTTCAAAAATATTTTTGCTTTTGAATAATGTTTTACTTTTGAGGGTACTTATTTATATTATATAGGATGAAATAGTAATCTATCTTAATTCTTAATAAAATATTTTTTGGTATATTTTGATAAAAATGAGTAAAATAAAGTAAAATTTAGAGAAAAATAAGAAAGAAACTAAAAACTGCCTTTCACACCTCTGGCAATTATGACGATGCCAATCAATTGATGTAAAAGTTCATCGGATCCGATTTTCTGCTTCCAAGTAATGATGCCACATTATGATGAAACGTTAATACTACTTTCATTTTTTATTTCTCCCAATGAATGTTTCCAATACCCATCATCAATGTAAGATAATTTATTTCTATATATTTATTATCTCATCATATTATTCATTTTTTATAAAATCAACTATTTTTAATCAAGTAAAAAAAGAAAGAAAATCCTACTCATATTATCCTTAGTAGGTTGAAATTAACGAGTTCAATTTTTTAAAGATTGAATTTTCTAGTTCCAAATTTATTCAGTTTTAGTTACGGTATTAAATAAAAAAAATACAATAACTTGATTTTGTGAGTGCAGTGGTTAGTGGGTTCATCCTGTTTACTTACCCAACACCCTTATCTGGTAGTATGCTTATTGGGAAAGGGAGGACTCCCACTTTATCAAGAAACTGCTTGAATTATGGGATCGTCTAGTTGAGGTCGAGAATAGGCTATCTAGGGTCTTCATTCTTGTTGAGGTTGGGAGTAGGCTATTGCCGCTTCTCTTTTCCTAAGCTGCAAGGAATAACAAACTCGGGTGATTAGATCTGAAGGATATTAGTTACCTCGTATTTAAGACCCTTATGTCTGGTACTTGAGAGTTATAATTTTTGTTGCCTCAATCGTCTGAATTAGCCTCGTGGACTACTTCACTCGAGTGATTAAGTCTGAGTGTACTTGTTACCTGGTACATAAGGCATGTATAGTTTGGAATCTACCAATCCAAAGCTCGCTAAATGGGTAGGGCGAAAATCCTAAAGGGGTTGACATTACAGTACTATGACTACTACTAGATACTGTAGCTTTAGCTTTGCGAGAGCGCTCTCTATCTCTTAGGCCATCAACTATTTGATGTTTGAACAAAGCATAGATACTGAACCCTAATTCCTACCTTTTGTTACAACACTTAAGATCACCCTATTTGATATCGTTGTAGACCTATCGTCGGTGTATGTTCCACATATATATGATGTATTATTTTGGAGTTCTAATATTCCACCTTTACCTTGGTAAAAAAAATATACCTACTCATCTTTCAAATAACTCCACACTACAAATATGAGATATTTGGAAAAGTTATTTCATTTTTTATTTCTTCTACGTCATTTTCTCTTAAAAAAATTATTGAAAAAGAACAAATTAAAAAAAAAGTCTCCAAATCAAACACAATTAGTCTCTAGATTAAAAGAATATATTGATAAAAGATAAAATAAAGTACGGTAAATTAATATGTCAATAAGGTCAAATAAAAGGATAAGGTTGTTTGTTGTGTAAAAGGTATAAAACAAAAGTACATTTATGTCATAATAATTATGGAATTATTCAATAATTCTTGTTTATGACTTATTTTTTAAGATATTTGAGTTTGTCACTAATTCTATTAATATGTGGTTAAATATAACACACTGAAGTACATGTGGGCTTTCAGTAAGGATGTAAAGGCATACTGTCATGCCATTAAATATGAATTATGATTTGAAATTAAAAAAATCAAAATAACAAGATATTTATAGCTCACCTGGAATTCTAATTCATCTCAAATTTGATGGACTGAAAATTATGTGACTGACAAGTACGTTTTGAAACACAAGTAATAAGTAAAAAATATCTTGTAAACATAAGTGATCGATGCAACCATTAAGAGTCCGGATTCGGTGCATCAATAATTCGGTGCACCCGGTGCATCAAGTACCCATTTAAAGGTTTTACGTGGGTACTGTACCCACTTGAAACTTCATCATTGGTACTTGTACCCAAATTGTACTATAACAATGGTACAATACCACATATTTATCAATCCAAAATAAATATGTGGTATTGTACCATTGTTATAGTACAATTTGGGTACAAGTACCAATGATGAAGTTTCAAGTGGGTACGTAAAACCTTTAAATGGGTACTTGATGCACCGGGTGCACCGAAGTATTGATGCACCAAATCTTTTCACAACCATTAATCCTAAAACTAATCAAGTTAACAATATGCAAAGTATATTAAAACTACCCTCTCATATAATTTGTAAGTAAAAGGTTGAATACCTAAAGTTAATTGAGCTGAAAATTTAAAAAAATCAACTTATTAAAATTCAAAATGTCATAAATTTTTTTAAAGTAGGAGTATGTCTAATTTCATTTTATCCTTTCTTAATTATAATACTGTGGAATAATCACACTTTAAAAACGTCGGTTCCTAGTTATATGCGTTTGATGATGAACCAAAATCATTCACAGAAAAAGAAAATGGAGTGAGATATATCATTTGTCTGCATCCATAATGGTTGGAAATATTTTGGAATATGCTTGTGGGCTGTGTCCCATATTCCCAGTTTGTAATAATTCAGTGGTAATTTAAAGTGTGTAGGCCCTAATCAATGGAGTAGTAAAACATTGATGGCTTTACCTAGATCTCTCATCTACCGACTTCATTATTTGGGTAATGCCTAATGGAACTTGAACTTACATATATTTAAGAATTTCGTTAAGCATAATGCAAACTCTGACTAATGAGATTATGGTAAAACATTTGGAGTGTAAGGAGGCCATGAGAAGTACTAGTATTTTAGTGACAAAGGGTTGTGACTTGTGAGGGAACGGTTCGATTCGATTTGTATATTTGGTTCAAAAGTTTGGGTCATAGTTCGATGCACATTGACAAATACTAAACAAACCTGCAAAATTTAAGGTTCGACCAACCAAACCAAACCAAACAATTTGATTTAATTGAGCTCGCATATTAATACACGGTTTTGCCTTATTTATATTCTAGAGTCCAGACTTGGAAGTTCTAGAACTTAACCTAAATCATAAATATCACTTCCACTCATCTATTCATCTCTTACTCATCACTCATGAATATCTTCCTCTCATCCGCTTAATGGTATCGAACCTTTTTGCAAACCAAACCTAACTTATTTGTAAATAGTTCGTTCCGATTCACAATTTAGGACCGAGCCTAACGTAAAGTTGGATGTGGCTTGCACATTTCAACCGAGCTAAAATAAGGTTGTTAATTAGGTCTATACTGAAATCTAGGTGTACCCACTACAAAAATAAAAAACTTTTCTTTGCAGAAGTAAAGTGATATTTTTTTATTTTTAAGAGATTGTGATATTTGAATTTTTGTTAAAGTTTACAAATTTTAATTTTTCACTTACACTTTCTATTTTACTTTTTATAGAGTATAAATTTGAAAATTGTAAAAAATTATTTTCTACTTCCGTTTCGACCATATTTTTGATCCGTTTAGACTCGGAATGATGTTTTTGGCCACTTTTGACCACATATCATATTTCGGCCTCTTCGACTTGGGACTTCATTTTCTGTCCGTTTCGACTTTCGACCAATGGCCATATTTTTGGCCGTTTGGATCCATGACCATATTTTCAACCCGGAAACATTTTTCGGTCCGATTCAACCTGGAAACATTTTTTTTCGGCCCCCTTCAACCGGGACCATATTTTCGGTCCATTTCGACCCGATACCATATTTTCAGGCATTTTCGACCCTATACCATATTTTCGGTCTTTTTCGATGTGGGACCATATTGTCGCTCGTTTGTTACCCAGGAACATATTTTCAGCCCTTTGTTACCCATGACCATATTTTCGACCCGAGACCACTTTTCGGCCTCTTTCGACCCGGTCCATATTTTTGGCCCCTTTTGATATGGGACAATTTTTTTGTCCATTTTGTTCCCGAAACATATTTTCGACCCGTTTTGACCTCGGAACATATTTTCTATTTATTTCAGTATTTCACCCATTTTTTCGGCCCTTTGTGGTCTGGAAACACAAATGAAAGGGTGGAAAAGGTTATGAAAATACCTTTGTTACACAATTTTCGTTGTGGTAAAAAAAGATGACGTAAATCGTTTGTCGCCTCGACACAGGTAACAAATAACTTTTGTTAAGTCTTTTACGCTACATTTGTTGTAAAATATCCTACATTGCGGTTGTTACGTCCGGATTGTTGTAACTTGTTACAATTGATGTGAAAAATATTAATCATTTATTGCACGTTTTTTACCTCGTAACATACAATAATTGTAAGAAATAAAACTTGATCTACCTAAAGATATCAATAATTCTCAATATAATAAAACATCATATGCAAATACACTACTATAACAAAGTGCATCCCAAACGCAGTAATTAAATGGCAAATGGACTTTCAACTACATGCAAAAATAACTCAAAACTACCCATATTTGTCAATTGTCGGTTAAATTCTTTTTTTTTTTTAACCTTGAATGCTATATGACATTAGGCTTATTTACTATTTGCCTCCTATACTATGAAATTTGTTATAACTTGTCCCCTGTATTTCTGATTGTTTTAATATGCCCCTGAGACTTTTTAGGCTCATTTTTTCATTTAATCAGATGAAATGACTATATTACCCCTGTTATTATTCAACACACCCCACCCCCACCCCATCCCTTCTTCTTCAACACACCCCACCCCCACCCCATCCCTTCTTCTTCAACACACCCCATCTCCACCTCCACCCCACCCCACCCCACCCCACCGAATCAGGTTACCAAGTTTTATTAAATAGTGCATAATTAATTTTATGAATCTTCATACTAATCAATACCGAATTGTTATTTTATAACATTGTTTGCAACAAAAAATTAAGCTTAATGAAATTGGACAAATTAGTTGTTATTGAAACATAGTGTATGCCACTTGCAGATGGTTCAATTGAGAATCTCAAAGCTCTTTGAAAACCGTACCTATTATTACTTCAAAGTTTTATAGGAGAGATTAGCTGAAATTGGACAAATTCGTTGAAAGTTGACAACAAATTTGGACGAAGGTTATAGTCTGATTACATGGAAGCGAGTATATATTGCTGAAGAATTGATACTTCATGTTGGAGAATTTAGCAAACAATAATATTATTATTTCATAAAACTTGGTAACGTGATTAGGTGGGGTGGGGGGTAAGGGTAGGGTGGAGATGGGGTGTGTTGAAGAAGAAAGAGGTTGAGGTTTATTTTAAGGCTTAATTTAATTAGTATATAAAATATTTTAATATTACCCCCTATATTTTCGAATAGTTACAAGGATTATATAGTCATTTCATATGATTGAATGAAAAAACACTCCTAAGAAGGTCTCAGGGGGCACATTGGAACGATAAGAAGTACAGGGGACAAGTTGAAAAAAAAATGATAGTATAAGGGGCAAATAGTGAATAAGCCATGACATTATTGGTATAAAGATACCCGTCATTCCTAATGAATGTGTTACATTTTAAACTTTAAATATTGTCGGTTAAAATTTATACATTATCCTTAGACATACACACATACAGTTGCTTTAGATGCATTTCTGGGGAAATTCTAATTTTTAATTTCTACATTAGAAATTTGTATTAGTTGGATGGACTGGTGCTGACTACTGAGGTATCAAGTCCCAGGCCTTGGCCTAGTTCAGATCCGTAGAGGGCTCGATGGGTGTTCGACAACCGACAAGAGCCCTGGTCTAGGCGCCTCATGACCAAGCCCAAAGTTAATCAATACAAAGTTCACTCTTTAACGTAAATGGACGCCACATAACTGAAGATGTGAGGTTGCATATTAGCTCTTTATCGGTTAAGCTATGCCTAAAAAGACCAACTTCAAGTGATTAACATTACTGCCCAACACAGCTTATGCTATCGGAAGTTATCAACAAATGGAATTGCTTCGAAAAACTTGAGCACATTATAACAAATTAACAATCATATAGTATATAGTACCAAAACATATGACTACATAAAATTGAAATTAAACTACACAGTTGATTACATTGTTCTTGTTTTCTACAAAGAAATCTTTTAAGGCCAAACTAAATCTACACAAACTCTGGCAATATCTTGTTGAAATTCTGCAGTTTTGCAGCCATTATCCAACAAATCACCAGAAAATTTGACAACCCTTTTGGATTCAGAAGAGCCTGAGGGGAAACTCTGGTTGGACTTGAGAACAGAGCCAGAAGAAGTAGTGGTAGGCATTGACATGAGGCGATCGAAGTCTTCATGCCTAAGGATTTCAGATATCAACAGAAAAAGAGAAGCCATTTGTAATAAGAAGACAACAATTTGAGATTCTTGAAATGTTTTGATCACAAGTTTGTAATTGGAAAATGGATTCGTGAAGTAGTGATTTTATGGGAGGAAAAAAGAGGTTGTGTATTAAAGAAGTGAAGTAAAGCCCATAGAATTAGCTCATCTGTTTGTTTGACTTCTTGTGGGCGTAGTACGTAGAGAGAGAAGTATCTGATTTAAGGGGGGCAACCAAAGCAGTTGGCTGCTAGCCTGTTGGTTTGTGCGGTTGAGACATTCATTTATTTGTGAAAATCAGACGGCTGGCACTCCACTAAATTATGACTATGCCTATCAATAATATATTTTATTTAGCTAATGTTCGTTTATGAGAAAAGTAATGAATACTCCACAATATTATTTAGCTAAGCTTGTGGTACGGTATCATTGTTATAATATAATTTGGATACAAGTTAGACTGGTATTGTTTCTTGTATCAATGATGAAGTTTTAGGTGGGTACAATTAGTGTTGTTAACGAATCGGGTTCGAGCGGATACGGGGTACTCGGCCGGGTTTCTATTTTACCGAGCCGGTAATTACCCGGTTATAACGAGCCGGGTAGCAAATGTATTACCCTCGTATCGCTCGATAAGGACACGAGCGGGTATCGAGTCGGGTTTTTTTAGCCAGGCGTCGAGCGGGTTCCGGATTATCCCCAATTTTCTATTTAAATTTTTTTATTTTTGGGTTCTCTTCAAACATATTTAATTGATTAATGCAAATCTAAGAATTCTTTTCAATACTTATCTGATATTGGTCATTTGAAGTTCAATATGATTAAAGTATAACATATATTACATATAAATATACAATATAAAAAATAATCGAGCGGGTAATCGAGCGGACCCGGATTTTTTGATTCGGGTATCGAGTAAAGAAAATTACTTGAGTATCGCTCGATAAGGATACGAGCGGGTAACGGACCTTGGTTTTCCGAGTCAAGTAACGAGCGGGTTACGAATTACCCGGTCCTTTAACAGCACTAGGTACAATACCCACGTGAAGCCTTTAAATGGATGCATTGATGAACGTTCATCAAGAATACCTTGATACACCGAAAGCGGGCTCATTTTTTTTTTATCTATCATCATATCTAGTTTAGCTTAAAATGAATGACAATTTACATTTACATGCCTAATTCAGTACATCAAATTTAATAATAATTATTGAATGTATAATAGAGTTACATACTATTTTGATTATATATTTCTTATTAAATGAAAGTGTAACAAGAATGAATCAAATAATATATAAAAGTTTGAAAATGAGAAGTATTTTAAAATAGTAGTAATATATTATCAAAGTAATAACTAAAGAAAATAATTATAGATGAGAAAAGTATTTGATAAACATTTTAGACCGGGTAAAAAGGTGTCGCCATTTTCTGACCCACCGGTTTGATATATCCGTGAGCAAGACATTTGGTTTGGGTACACAGTAACGTGGCTCTCTTTCTTCTTCATCACATCTGGTACACAACCAACGTGTCTGCCCAAACAATTACTCCTTATATTGTATTCTTTTTAATGTAATTTAGTAGAGGGGGTGATTTAAAGGATTTCTTTTCATTTTTTCAGTTTTTTTAAATGTGAAATGACTAATTTGCCTTACATAAGTCACATGATTGTCATGTGCAAGGTTGTTGCCGGAATTCATGACGAAAGTGGAATGAATGAGTCTTTTTATAAAATTTCAGTGAGCGAATGAATCATTTTAATTCAAAAGTGAGCGAATAAGAATTTTGGCTAAACATGAGTAATGACTCATGCTTTTTGCCCTTTTAAAAGATACAATAATCCCTCCCCTCCTCTCTCCCTTCTCTCCACCAACATCCACCCCCAACTACCGTCTCCTCGATTCCAGCAACCACCATCTCCCACGTAAAACCTATGTGACAATCAATAGTGTCGGTTGGAGGAATCGAACTAATGACTTTAAGGTCACATATAAGTTCAAGTATTCCACCAACTTGACCAACCTTACGGGTGTTACTTCAAGGGACTGTGCTTCACACTTCTCATTTGGGGATTACTATGTAACAATATAATTTTTTGGGATTAAACTGTAATAGTGGCGGATCTGAGTATATAAAGTGAGTGTTCAAAATGTTAAGTATTTGAAATAAGTGTTCGAAACACTCAAATATATATAATTTAAACACAAATATTAATTTATTTTAAAAAACATATATATAATATTTTATTGTATAAAAAATATATTCGACTGAACAAAGATAAACTAAGCACGTCTGCCCCTGAAATATAATAACGTCGTCCACTATGTGTAATTAAATCGACAATCACCACAATAAAGGTTTAAGATTTCTTTGCAGGAGGAACAGTTCGGCAATTTTGATCCCTGCAATCTTCGGGGACATGGCGTGTTGGACATAGAGGGGAATATTTATGGTAATTAACCATAAATATATTTCCCTATAATTACATGCTAACAATAACTAACCTAGATCCATACACGAAATTCTTCAGCCTTTCGGAGATTCTTGAGATTCTTGTAGTTCGCATTACCTTGTCCATTTCCACCTCTCCAACCTAATCAAATCATTAATTGTCAAATACATTAATCTTCCAACAATTGTGATTTATCTAGCAAGACAATAATAATAATTGAGGTGAAAGAAATATGGGAACTGGACTCTGTCTCTTCTATTACATTATGATTTATGAAAAAGTCCATTTTCCTCATGATCAATAATCCACGTCCTAGCCTAGTGCCCCTAGAACGAGGCTTGCTTAGCCAGCAAAACTAGCTTACTAAGGTAGTTTACATGCTCAGTTCTTGTGTAGAAGTCTGTTAACCAATACTCCCTCCAATCCAAAACAAATGTCTTTCTAGATATTTTAACAATATAAAAAAAATGTATTTTTACATAAACCAATGTACAATATACCACTTTTTCCTTTAATATCCCTATTTGCACAGAATAACTCAAAAAAAAAAAATTGCATCATATAGTTAAATGATAATTGGATTATTAATGATTACTTTATAGGGGCATAAATGGAAAGTGTGAATGTAATGATTGTTTCTTAATTTGTGTGAAATGTCTAGAAATACATTTATTTTGGATTGGAGGAAATATTATTTTGGGTGGATTTTGCACCGAGACCCTTAGCTCAGTGTTTATAACTAATCCTCGGTGATAGATATTTTATTTATAAAATTCCACGAGGATAGAATAAGGATATAAGTAAACCATTGAGAATCCTATACGACCACACGTTTTTATTTAAATTGTAAGAATGACCTTAAAGTAAGTATAATAGTTAATTTTTATGGAGGTTTTATTTTAGGATTCATTTGCGCACATAATACACAATTATTACAAGGATCAAAGTGCAAGGATCACCCATTTATTGAGATCATTTTCATAATTTCTTTTAAAAAATAATACTATATCAAATTTAATATCAAACTTAACATAATATTTAGTAATTGTTGTTAAGCTTTAGATTATTAAGAACGATAATTAAAATGTGGAAATTAAGTTAGAATTAGTGATTCCCGTAATACAATAAAATGTCTATAAACTAATACTCTATAAATGAATAATCTCTCTAAGTTAATAACTTTGTCCTATCTCGACTTGGGCTAGTTAAAAAAATTAACGAAATCGCTAAAATAATAAGATAATACTTTTAAAAAAAATCCTTTATATAAAACTTATATGATTTGAATCCCGATATATTTAATAAAAAACTAACGTTTTTGCCAATTCTACTACAACACATGTTGCTGATTTATGTAAAACTTTTATGATATATCTTTAATTTTAAAAAAATCTAGAGGGGCACATGTCCTCCAACACCTAGGGTTGTTAGCAAAGGTATCGACTCGAAAAAGCTCGGACTATTTGGTTCGAAAATGTGCGGCTCGAAGTTTGCCTCGGGGTATCAAATATAAAGCCAAAATTTGGGATTAAGTATTTTTCAAACGGAGCCAAACCGTTCGAAAAGGTTCGGCTCGGTCACCATATATGTATTTAATGATGAAATCATTATCAACCCACATATATTCCCTTCTATGTACTCATCCTACTCATCTCATTGTTTCATCTCCACTCTCTAGATCACCCCCCCCCCCCTTTCGGCCCTCTCTCATCTCTTCTTTTCTCAAAAGCTGTTCTCCCCCACCCTGCTTACCCTCATGAGGCATGGCATCGCTCATCCACATCGATTCTCCAAACCCGCTCCCCTGCCCCTCACATTTGTTTATATAATTGTAGCTTCAATTACGATTTCAATTGTTATTTTTTTCGGTTTTTTGTTCATATAAGGTTCTCGTTCTTGATTTTTCTTCCAATGGTTACCAAGCCAAACGTGTTCAGCTCGAACATTCAAACACCAAATTTTAAGGTTTGACAACCCCAAACGTGTTCTACTCGAAGCGGTTTGACCTATCAAAGCTCAAGCCAAACCTCCAAATATTCGACTCGATTCCAGCCCTAGCGACACCTACTGATTTGGGCCGTGGTGGTAGACAGGGGCGAAACTCCCCCCTCGTCCCCCCTAAGTTTTTCGGTATCGTTTATTTTATATACGATTTTTTTGAATTTTTGTGATATATATAATAAAAAATGTTAACAAACCAAGTGTAAGTGTAGCTTAGTTGGTTAGTTCCTTCCTCCAAAAGGTAGAGGTCATGGGTTCAAGCCTTGTTAGCTTCATTTTTAACAATTTTTCGATACTTTTAACTATTTTTTATTTATTTTCGCCCCCCATTAATTTTTTCCCCAAAATTCGCCCGCCTTGATTTTCATCCTGGTTTCGTCCCTGGTGGTAGATGAAGACTTCCCATGCAATTTTATTAATTCATGAGTATCTAATATTGGAAATAATTCTCAACTTACCAACTAAAGTTCTAAAATTATATAATGTTAACTTATATTTAATGTATCATAAATTATGAACGGATGGTCGGATGGAGTATAATGATATAATATTAATCCTTTCATTATTATTTGTCGTTTTAGTATCAAAATTCTTAAAATAGCTAAAACGACAAGTAAAAATGAACGGATGACGTAAATGCTATTAAATAATAAGATGAGACAAAGTCTATCGTGAACCCTACCTTTGAGTGAATGGTGTGGAAAACTGTTCCATGAAGAACAGTAAAGTTAGCACTGATGACCTCAACTCCTTCTTCATGGAGAATCCGAACAGTTTCATTAAAAATGAACTGATAATCCAATCCAGTTATCATAATCACTTCAAGGGCAGAACCCTTAGCATAAATCTCAATTTTCGGAAAATCCACTTCCGAAGTTTCTGGTTTCATAAGATCTGAGTAATAAGTGAAGTCTTGATGATGTTTATCAGAAGAAAGTAAGTTCTCTTTCTTCTGCTTCAATTTCTCAATATTTGAACAAAGTTTCTTAATGTAGCTTGCAGCTTCCTCAAGTTGATCAGGGAGAGATATCCCTTCCTAAAATGCACCAAACTAAGCATTAGAAATCGATTTCATTTTTTCTAGTATGCATGTGCCCTTACTGTACAAGTTTGGGAATTAAATAAATAAAAGTATATAATAAAATATATTTCAAAAATCTTACCGCATCAAATTTCAAAGGCAAATCAAATAATTTTCTCCACTGAAGTCAATTCTTGTGTGTTAATTAAATCTGAACCGTTGATAATGATTGTCATGTAGAGAACTTTATTTTGATATTAAAACAAAAAATAAAAAATATGGACCGTTGGATCAACCTTTTTTCAATTTATTTAATCTTATAATTACTTTTAATAAAAATGAGCAAATTGCTGAAATGGTCCCCGATAGTATGACCGAGTTGCACTTTGGTCCCCAATAGTTACACGGTTGCACGTTAGTCCCCGAAAGTGGTCAAAAAGTTGCACTTTAGTCCCTACGTCAAGTTTTTCGCTAACATTTCAGGTTTAGGCGTTAAAACTGGTATAAAAATATAATTTTTAAGACGTAAAGTTGATTTTTTGCCCCAATTGGTGCTAAAATAAAACTCCACAACCCTAATTGAGGTGAAGAAAAAAGGGAATTTTGGCGGGAGGGGGTTGTGGAGTTTCATTTTTGGCACCAATTGGGCAAAAAAATCAACTTTAAATCTTTAAAATTATATTTTTACCCCAATTTTAACTCCTAAACCTGAAATGTTTACGTAAAACTTGACGTTGGGACTAAAGTGCAACTTTTTGGTCACTTTCGGGGACTAACGTGCAACCGTGTAACTATTGGGGACCAAAGTGCAACTCGGTCATACTATCGGGGACCATTTCAGCAATTTGCTCTAATAAAAATGGTTATGCTAGTTTCCCTTTAGTTTAACTTAAAACTAGCTGTTTGTACACACTCCAACCTGTTAAAATTCTTTTTGTTCACAATTATATTTTTGTATAATTTGTTTGTGATTGTTAAAGTTTTGTAACATATGATAAAATATCAAAACAATCGAAAATGAATTTTAATAAACATAAATGCATCAATATTAAGTACAAAAATATACAAAAGTAGTTACAATTACATGATGAGTAGCTAAAATATGAATTGAGGTTACTTGTAATATCAACAAATGCCATTTTCTATTGGTTAGAAAATGTTGGAATATGCCTTGAATGAGCAGAAAATAAGAGTCGGAGGATAGATTTCCTGTTTTCTATTCTCTGACGTCTAGATGCCATAGAGAGACAAGATGTAGCTAATAACATAGATTAAGAATTCTGGAATAGTGAGTTATAATCCTATATTCTAGGAAAGTGTAGGTTGATGATTCTATTCATCTGAGATCTGATTGATCAACTCTGTAACCTGATCTTCCCATTACAGTAAATTTATGAGGCTTGGAGCCCGTGGAGTAGTCCTAACACGTTGTTAGGTATACCACGTTAAATTCTGGTGTTCTTTAATTTCGTGCCCTTTACGTGATTCTTTGTCTAAGATTCGCATTCGATTGTCAATTCGCTTTCGCAGTTATAACATAAAAGATTATGGGACTTCAATGAAAAACTAATTCATTTCTTTCCATATTATATATAGTGTAAATTAATTAGCACACAAATATAACTCATTAGAACCTCATCTTCAATTAACGCGAAACAATTATGATAATGGACTTCCAAATTTTGAAGGAAATGGAAACTAACCTTAGAAGCTTGATGTGGTACCATAGAGTTGAGCTGCAAGCAGAGAGACTTCATGTAATCTCTTCTGTTTTTCTCTATAGTCTTTCTATCTTCTCTAGAAGAGCTAGGGTTTTGCTCCATTTTCTGCATATTATTATAGTATATCACACTTTTTGCTTCCCAACTGATATTGTTTTTATAAGAAAATAGAATGTTTCCAATCTTTGTGGAGTATTATTATATAATACAGTGTGATAAAGATTATATACACGAGGAGACTATATAAAAGCAAGAAAGATAAGTGAAGGAAAATAATGAAGAGCAAAAAAGGATTGAATAATAATTTAGATAAAGGAACATGCTTGCTCAGAAACCATCAGAGCTGCATGATTAAATGCTGTAATGAATAAAGTATAGATTTTCGTTATCTTGATGGGGCTTTGGTGTTTCACATAGAGGGACCCTTTTCGATTATTTTTTGACTAAATTGTTGGTCAAGTGTTTGGACACAAAGCAAGTAAGTGGTGAGTGATAATATAGGAGTTGTTAGTTAGTTCACATTGAGTCTTCATAATGTTATAGTTGGTTCACATTGATGTGTTCAAATTTGGTTCAGTAGTTATAAGTTTTAAATATAACAAGATACAGGTGTTATAAACTATATATAATTGACTTGATTTATTTAGTAAAATGAATGCATATATGAGAGGCAAGTGCCAATTTATTGTCAAATAATGGGTTGAAGTTGTACTTTAGTTTCATTAATAGTTACATTGTTATAGACTATTAGTCTTTGAAAGTAACGCAATTATTGCAATATAGTATGTTAAGAGCCAATAATTTTTGCACTCTATTTCGTGATTATTGCACTCTACTCTTTTACAACTTTTCATCAACTTGTGCAAAAATTGGAGTGTCGTTATAAATTGATGGAGTTTAAAAGTCATTGACCATCCTAAATTGACAAATGTTGTACATTCCTTCCAATTTCTCGAAGATCATACTACAACATTTTATGTCATTATATTATGGAAATAGTTACTCATGCTTGCCTCAACAACTCGGAGTACGGTTTCGGTGCATCAATAATCCGGTGCATCAGGTACCCATTTAAAGGTTTTACGTGGGTACTGTACCCACTTGAAACTTCATCATTGGTACTTGTACCCAAATTGTACTATAACAATGGTACAATACCACATATTTGTTTTGGATTGATAAATATGTGGTATTGTACCATTGTACAGTACAATTTGGGTACAAGTACCAATGATGAAGTTTCAAGTAGGTACAGTACTCACGTGAAACCTTTAAATGGGTACCTGATGCACCTGATGCATGGAAGTATTGATGCACCCAATCTTTTCACCTCGTTGAGGTAGTTCTTTTCTCGTCTATGATCATTAATATTATTTTTGACATAAATCGAACTTATAGTCCCTTCACTTCATATTACATCTATATGATATATGGGATTACTTCCTTTTTGAAATATAATATTTCTTGTTTGTTTGATTTTGTCAAATACTCCCTAAGTCCCTAAATGATTGTTGTATTTTAACTTTACATGGTTAAACTTAAAAATTTTGATCAATAATTATCATTAATTAATAAAAAATAATATAGTCATATGATATCTTGTTAGATTCATCTCAATTAATATTTTTGAACTATCAACTATTTATAATTTTTTCATATGTACAATAGGAGATATTTATGTTTGAAATCGTGTTTTATTGATCATGAAAAGTCAAAATATACTAATCATTTAGGGGCGGAGGGAGTAATGTTTAATTTTATCAAGTTTTTTCAATAATTATGCATACTTAAATGCGTTAAATTTGTCGTTCGGTTTAGCCCTGATCAAGTAAACTAGCTCAAATTTCAACTCGGAATCAAACATCGAGTTGGACTTGGGAGTCATGCCTTGGACTCGACTAGTGATCCAATCAAATCTAAATTTCCTTTTACATTCTTGCTTGTAATCATATTGAAATACTATTAGGTACTCCCCTACATGTGTTTCCAGGTTTTGAGCTTGGAATCAAAAGTTCATATGGTGAGGTTCCAGGACCACATCTGTTTCGGAGCTTTGGATCCGAATTTCGGCTTTCAATCTCCTTCTCAATCATCTTCAGTTCTATCGAGAACGTGTAAAAAGCATCCATGATCTTAGGATCGCTTGACCAACATGATAGGTCCTTTCTTTCCCCGATATATTCTTCATCAGGCGAATGCACTGATAATATATCGAGCATCGCAATAAATATTGCTGATTCAGATAAACTTGGTAAAGATGCTAAGAAATATCCTTGCGGATCTGCCAGAAAACTAGTATAGTCAGAATCGTTCTCTTGTGGTAAAAGACGCCTCATTAAAGGTGGGCGGTTTGGAATAAATCCTCCGTATGAGAACTGACCGAAGTTAACTGCTGCGTGTTGTGCAGAGGTAATCCATATCATTGTTGTGAGGATTTTAATGAGGTCTTCTGGTGTCGAAAGGCTAGGCCACCAAGGCGCATTGCAGATATCAGCATGCCCTATGTTGATGGCTTCACTGTACCAGCTCTGAAGCTCTGTATCCTTTTGTACCTGAACTTCATCTGAGTAGTAATAACTCACGTATGTTTGGACTAGGTTCTTGATAGCAGACCAGACAAGTAGTCCATCACTGGCATATGGATAATCCTCGATCATTAGTCTTAGGCCGTGAGGCTGTGTCGCATCTGGCTCTGCCATTCCCCTGGATGAAATAAACGGAATATTAGTGAAGAAGTCAATGCAAGTATCATTTGCTTGGTTATGTTTATGATCTTTACAAACCTTCGTATGAGATCATTCGGTAATCCTTCGAGATCAAAACGCCACCAATCTCTATAGGCAGAGGAAACAATCTCCATACTATATCTCCCTGGAGTGAAGAATGACTCAATAGTACCTTCTGCACTTAAGAGCGTCTCACGAGCCATGGTGTTTATCTTTAAGGTGTACCTCATGTGAGGATGAAGTAGTTTGAAAACTGGATGCATAACGCTCAGTTGTCTATGAGCTGCAATTATGAATGGTTCTAAGACTGCATGAGTTCTTAACCTGCAAAACATCACATTTATAGTCGTGTTATCAGAATATCAAGTTGACCTAGAGTTTATCAGATAAACGTGTTTTCGAGAGACATACCAATGATGTACAAGTTGGTGCACACCAACATCATTTGAACAGACATGAGCTTTCCCAAGTTGCCATAACCAATTTGATGTGGCATCAATAGGGGGAGCAAGTACTTGAGTTCTTAATTCTCTGTGCTCTTTTGGTGGAAGATTGAGCTCAATTGCAATTGGCTTCAATGTCCCTAATTGTGTCAAGAAGAATACAGTTCGTGTCGCATAGGATTTCCGCCCTTCTAGGGATTTTATGCGATCTAGAAAAGGGATATACACATCATAGTAATCCAATATGAAGAGTCTGTTCTTGTCGATGGCCTGAGAAAAAACATTAAGTGGATGAAATAGCTGGGTTAGTTGGCTTGCGAAAAGTTCCAATGCGGATCCTTTTTCACATTTTGTGCGAAACTCTATTTTGCACTACATTATTAGTATACCAAGTCTTTCTGTCTAGGAAACCAATTAGATGTTCTTCTTTACATGTCGTATTTTAGTATCCTGAAAATGTACTCGCACACAAAGTATAACATGTTAAAGTTTTACCTCTTGCACGGACATCCCATCTAGAAAACCAATGAGATGTTCTTCTTTAAGTGCTGATTCTTGTTGGCCATAGATTGAGGGGTCAAGTTTACTCCTTGGAGGAAATACCTACATGATTTGGAGTATCAACAACAATATTGTTGGATATTATTAAGGTTGCTTAAGAGTGAATCAAATTTGAAGTGGAAAAAAATGAGTTTGTCATTTTTTTATTAAGTGAGTTTGTCATCCACTTAATAAGTAAAGAAGCTTGAGATGTTGTTGAATAAGAAACAACATTGTATTGAGCTTGGAAAATAAACTTGGGCTCGTGCGAGTCAAGTTTTGCTTCCGGTCGAGCTTGGGTTGCATGTGAGATTGCAAAGGGTGTAACGGTTGTAACAGTTGGTGTATTGACCGACAATGAATGACCTGACTATTACGGAATGTAATGACAACAATTAGTATTAATAATTGTGCATTATATTTTGAATTGACTACCGTTACAAATATAATGGCAGCAATTAGAACTCATAATTGTGCATTATATTTCTTATTGACTCAGCTTCTACACGGTTATAAAATATAATGGCAGCAATTGTTACGCATAATTGTGCATTATATTTTGAATTGACTAATATAATGACAGCAATTAGTAACATAATTGTGCATTATATTTTTGATTGATTCAGCCTCTATAAATAGGCAAAACCTTAATCTTTCTACCACACTTGAAACACACACAACTTTAGCACAAAAATAAAAACAGAGAACTCCCATACTCTCTAAGTTTTTACACTTGCTTTTCGTCGGTGATACGCATGCTCATAGGCGGTTCGTTGGTTGGCTCATTGTGCTTGTGAGGTCGAACCAAGAGGTGGTTTTATCCTGGGAAACTTGCGACCAAGAAATCCTTAGCACCGAAGGGAGGTCGAAAAAGTTTTAAGGAAAGCGGTATCCGTGACTCCATCTGGTTTATGTTTGTTAAATTTTTTTTTATAGTTATTGTAATTTTAACTCTAGTAATCATTGTCATAGGTTGTTCATGAGTTTGTTGTTTTTCTTTTGCAAAGTTTTATTGTATAGTAACATAAACAGAGAACATTCCCGGTATCGGTCCTACAAATATAACAAAACCAAGTTTTAGAGAACAATTACAATCTCCCAGGCCTATTTTACCTCTGCAAATACGTCATTGTAATAAAAACGCCAAGTACTTTAATAAAGTTTACCTTCAATCTTTGTATGCTTAAGGGGTTTATTCCTGCAAGGCTACTCTGACCAAATTCATCATCTCGCAAACCCCAAAAGCTCTCTGTAGAATAATAATGAGACAATTATAGCATTAGTTCCACATAGTTGGATCAAGTTGTAGTTCAATCCTATATTATTACACTATCACAGATTTTGTCGGAAAGGGTTCTAAAAATATTACACATTCGTTCCCATTGTGACAAGTAATGATAATGTTCATATAGGAGCGAATATGCATCATTTGTCACTTTCCGAGACCATATTGTGTAATATTTGTATGGAACTAATCTACAATATGGATATAACCTTGGTTTAACTGCCAACTTAATCCCACTATTTAGGACCAATCCGACAATTAGCTGGCAAATTAGTTCAAGCTATAATAACATACAGCATTAATTTGGAATACTTACGGGGACTGTTCTTTGGAAGATCAAACTTGAGAAATTTCTCAACAGTATATTGCATCTTCAGAAGCATATCCAATAATCCAATTGAAATTTTTCTTTCACATGATTCGTGATCATCAGAAACATGATTCATTTTATACAAGTTTCCAATTGTCTCTTGGGAAGCCTTTTGATCACGCATCCAAGAAACCAAATGTGGAATTATATTTTTAAGTGTCCCCATCAGAATTTGTTTCGACAAATTAGTGTCCTTTGCCTCTTCAAATGTTTCGTCCCTCGGAACATATGCAGGTACCGAATCACTTGCTGGAATCTCAGCATTCACATCTGAAGTAATTCACAATAACCATTCAAATCAATAATTACTATATTGTGTTACCAACTTATTACTAAAAAGAGAAACTTATAACCAAATCAACTCAAATTATAAATGACATTTATGGAATAGTACTATTGAAGATGGAAGTTTTTTTTTTTGGTCTAACCAGTAGTAGTTTTTGGTCGTCCGGTTCGACAGCGGCGGGGATAAGGAAAGTTGAGACCTCCAAAAGTAGGCCTTTTTAAATGAATTCCTTTATCTGGATTTCCTAAATCATTATAAACATCATAATCATAGATTCTGTCTGAAGGTAGCCTTGTTTCATTATTCCTGTTGCCTCTCAATTTTATCAGTTCTTTATCACGCAACTCTTTCAGTCCCAAAGGTGTTTCCAAAGGTAGATATGCCTGCTAAATGGAATGGTCATAGGATTCGGTGCATCAATAATTCGGTGCACCCGGTGCATCAGGTACCCATTTAAAGGTTTTACGTGGGTACTATACCCACTTGAAACTTCATCATTGGTACTTGTACCAAATTGTACTATAACAATGGTACAATACCACATATTTATTTTGGATTGATAAATATGTGGTATTGTACCATTGTTATAGTATAATTTGGGTACAAGTGCCAATGATGAAGTTTCAAGTGGGTACAGTACCACGTGAAACCTTTAAATGGGTACCTGATGCACCTGATGCATGGAAGTATTGATGCACCCAATCTTTTCACAAATGGAATGGTCATAAGATTTATTTAATAAAATCTATTTCGAATAAATTTCTAAGCTAGTATCAAACGGTAGCGTTTTATTTGTATGGCCTATATCAATTTCAATCTAAAAGTCTTCTAGGGGAGAAAATTGTAGGAACCGCATTCTTTTGGATATTTTATCAACTCAAATTGTAAATAGCACGAGAGAGGGGCAAAATGACTAAATTGTCCTCCGGTATTTTGATATTCTTTTTTACAATTTTTTTTAAAAAATCGATCTTTTTCGATTTAAGTATGATTAAGATCCGTCAAATACTGGTATTAAACTTAATTAAAATGAATTAATATTTTAATATAGTGACATTTTTTGATTGACCTATTAAGTAAAATATTTATTTGTTATATATTACTCCCTCCGATTGTTTAAACAAAAAGTATTTTATTAAGAGGACATTTACTATTATACCTTAAAAAATACAGTAATCTCAAAATGAAAAGTAATCACTAAGACCATCCACAATAGAAGTTTAAGTTGGAGTTATATAGGGGGGCTGTTAGGAATTATCAGAAATAGTATAGGTGCAAATTTTTGGGTGCAAGTTTGAGTGCTCCAATATACACACCAAAACAGTAAAGTGTTTATGTGAAATTCCGAAAATATCCAACGAGTAGAAATCATTTCATTAGCCTTACAAACGACTTATGCACTCGTTAGTGGCTGTACATAGAGGCAGTTGGCATCAACGAGTTCACTTGCCGTTTCTTGCACAACAAACGAGCTGTGCAATCATTGGTTACAAACCTTTGATGGTTACTTACATGCTAGTTTTTTTTTTTTTTTTTTTATCATTATTATTATTATTATTATGGACATTTTAAATTATCATTATTCCCACAAACTCTTATTTTCAATATTAATTATTATTATTATAACCAATATTTCCATTATTATTATTATTGTTATTATTTAGTATTATTATTATTATTATTATTATTATTATTATCGAGTAATATTATTGTTATTGTAATTACTACCTACATCCCTATTTATAAGACTCATTTGACTTTTCACGGTCATCAAGACATGACTTAAAACATAAATATCTCTAATTTTATCAAAGTTATAAAAAATTGATATTTCAAAAATATAGATCGAAGCGAATCCAACAACATATCATATGACTTTTTTATTTCTTATCAACTAATGAGAATTCGCGGTCAAACTTTTCAAACTTTATAGAAATATAGAGGGAGATATATTATTGATAATAATCGTTATTTTTTTAATGCAATATAAAGACATATATTCATAGGCAAATATTAATTAACCCTAAAATGAGCTACTTGTCCATTAACCTAACACCCTCCCTCAAACTCATGATAATTTCATAGAATTTCCATGAGTTTGCAATACAACAATAATAAGTAGTAAAAAAGAAAACATAAAATTGAAAAAGGTCAAATTCCGCCGGTGAATATCACATAATAGGATACTTACCGGCAGGGCAGCGGAACGCGTATTTAGGCCTCAAGAATCGATAGGCTCAAGTTAATCGAAGAGCCTAGTGGAAAAGACTCTTGCTATTGACCAGAAGGTCCTGGGTTCGAAACTCACCTCATGAAATTATGTTTTATTTGGTTTTAGAAAATGAGAACTTCTATTATAAGTACATTTTCATAATTTGTTATAAATATATATAATACTAGAATTAGAATATTATTACTATTTCACTATTAATTAATATTATTATTATTATTATTATTATAATTATTAATTTAAAATTTTTGTTATCATAATTAGTAATATTATTAATTATGATAATTCAGTAATGATTATTCTAGCATGTATCCCTATATAATAGGGAAAGAGGTCAATTAGAAGATAGAGAGTGAAGCCTCATGTTCGACTACTATAAATATCAGCTTGGATAGCTCTACTTAGATAGCTCCTTTTTGAAGTGCTATCTAAGTTAGTGCTTGGATAGCTCTTTTTGATGTTTTATAATTAAAAGAATAAAACAAATTTTTTAAAAAAACACTTAGATAGCACTTCTTATTTTAAGTGCTATCCAATGTATATCCTAGATAGCTCTTTAAGAAACGATATAGGCTAAAGAGTTACGCCAACTACAATAGCTATTTTAGAGGGTTACAATAGCGCCTAAAAAGAGCTATGCAACTAAACACGTAGATAGCGCTTCAAAAGCTATTTTTATCGTCTCACGTGTAACCCAATTGTCGGCGGAATTTTTCTCGTCGGTATTATCTCCCAGAACAACATCGGCGGGGTTACACGTGCCTCATTAACTCGGGTTGGCTCTGATACCATGTTAAGAGTCTATGAGTTCCACTCTAAAACCAATTGGAAATAGATGGAGTAGCCCAAAATCTTATATATTGACTCGGGAGGACACCGATATCCGATGTGGGATGTGCATCTTAACACTTCCCCTGACATGTAACCCAATCATCGCCGGAATTTTTCATGCCGGAACAACATCGGCGGGTTACACGTGCCTCATTAACTCGGGCTTGGCTCATGATACCACGTTAAGAGTCTGTGGGGTTCCACTCTAAAACCAATTGACTATAGAGGGATGAGTCCAAGATCTTATATATTGACCCAGGAAGACATCGACTTCCAATGTGGGATGTACATCTTAACAGTTGAAGTGTATCTTGAACTTGAGTTTGAGTACTTTATTACCTAAAGTATCATTCGATCTTTGATCTGAAGTCTTTCTGAGAAATGTTCATGTTTAGTACTAATCATTTTCTGAATTTGATTAAGTCACACTTTTTTGTAGAGAAAGTGAGTACTTTTATCTTTCAACTTTTGTGAGTATGTACTTCCTCCTATTCAAGTTAACTGATGTTTCATTCGTTATGTTACAGTTGTTTGAACTGTTTGATCTTTAGCATGATGGAGTTATTCGATTTGTTATGATTGTCTTGCAATGAACATATTGTACTCAAAGATCGTCACTAGCAAAAAAGAATGCATGTGAGATGCTTTGAAATAAAGTACTCAATTTTCTAATCCTTAGTTTTATAAGTTATTCATAAAAAATTTGAAATGATTTTTTGAAATATTATGTGTAACTTCTTTTAGGTTGATGATATGAGGCAAACAAGCTACATAGAACCCCGAAGAGATCGTTTCTTTCGCGCCACAACCAGTTAAACAACTTTGCACTTCTAAAACCACTTGAGTTGATTTTACAGAGATGTTGCATTACCATGCTTTCTGATATAGAAAACTTCATATTTATGGAGTATGATAATTAATCTAATTCATATTTAATTTCATAGGGCTAAGGCCTTGCAAATGAAATTGTCTCACATAGTCACACATGTCGTCGTTATCAGTTATCACTATACTATACAAACATAGAGCAATTCAATGAAATGTCGTTTACAGATAATTTCTTCTTTACCGGTTCATTGGACCCACAGAGAATTTTGACCCAGGCCAGGCCTTGACTAATAAATTAGATTATTTGGCCCGTCTTCGGGCGAGATTGACCCACTAGTTATAATATGAAGTAAATGGCCACAACAAGCAACTTTGTTACTAAATAATTTTAGTCTATTATATATGTTTCAAAACGTTTTTGTGAATCACATATGCGTCTATCATCTATTCTCTCAGTTCGTCGTTAATAATATATGTGAAGGCACGCAACTAATCAGTAAGGTTATTTCGCTCCTTCCATTTAACATATTTAAGTAAAATTAATCATTAAAGAAAAATTTGAAGTAACTCACCCCAATTTCGAATCTAAAATAACCTTTCCCCAAAATCCACTTAACAAAAAAATTTAGTGCGCGATACCAAATGAGATATATTGCCACATTGATGACTAAGAAGAATATTTTAAAATATAGATGATAAACTATAAATGTTTTCTAAACATAGGTAATTGGTATGTCATTTTCCCTCTAATATATGTGTCAAATTACTCTAAAATATTGTAATAACTGATTTCAATATTTAGGATTAAATCCGCAACAAATAAACAACATACAGTTTTACAGTTGGACAAGTATATTTACTACGACCAAGGACGAAATTAGGATGAAACTAGAAGGGGACTTTGAGAAAAATAAAAGAGGGGTGCCAAAATAAATCAAAAAACAGTTAAAGTATCAAAATATATGTTAAAAATATAATTAGGAGGGCTTGAACCCATGACCTCTACCTCTTAAAAGAAGGATCTAACCAATTAAGCTACACTTTCACTTATTTTGCATGCCACAACATGCTTGATGGATTTTAGGACATCGCTCAATTGAAGTCATCGTTTTAGTTGATAGATTATTTTAGCACAATTAGTCAATTATAAATTAGCTGGACCATAGTTGGACAAATGCCAATTATCGATTTTAGTACATTCAATGAGGTAAGGTAATTACTGGAATAGTTCCTGTAAATGGGTAATCGTTGCAGTTTGGTTCTCGTAAATAAAATCGATGCATAAATGATCCCTGAAAGTGTGTAGCGGGTGCACATTTGGTTCCTAAAGTTAACAACAAATCCGTTAATTCTAATTGTTTTTGTTACAAATAAATGCTAAAATTAGGCCAAAAGTGTAATTTTTAAGAGTTTGGCTTGGCGACAAACTTAAAATTTCATTTCTCACTTCGCTAAAAACTCCAATTTTGACGATCCAAAATGCGTTTAGAATTAACGGATCTGTTAACTTTATTGACCAAATGCGCACACGCTACACACTTTCAGGGACCATTTGCACATTGGTCCCAATTACAGGGACCAAACTACAACGATCAGTCACTTATGGGAACCATTTTAGCAATTACCTCTACATTCAATATAATTTGAGCAAATGTTAATTATAGATTTTAGAACATTATAATTAATAATTAATAATTAATAATTAATATATATATATATATATATAGTCAATGACATAACTCAATTTTGTTAGTACACCATACTGAATTGACTTTGATTTTAATAGTCTTAGTAACATTTAATTAATAAACACATGCCGATTACATTAATAATAATCCTTTCGTCTCTAAAATATTGTCATATTTTGACTTTTGTTAGTCAAACATTATTTGATCATGAATTTTCATTAAACGATAAGAAATAATATAGTCTTGTGGGACCTTGTTAGATTCATCTCAATATATATTTTTGAAATATTAACTTTTTATAATTTTTCACATGTAGAATAATAAATATTTTTGTTTTAAATCGTGTTTTGTTGACCATTAAAAGTCAAAATATAACATTCTTTTAGGGACAGAGGGAGTATTATATAGTCAATTATCTACATCACGCGTTTGTCTTAACATAGTCAATTATCTTCATATAATATATATCACATGCGGATTATATTAATAACATCACTCAATTATCCTAATTCATCATAATCAATTGGCTTCATAATAAGGTTGGTACAGATTTTTAATAATCCTAGTACATTAACTAATAATTATATAGTCATTGCCTTACTACATCATAATCAATACAATACTCTTAGCACATCAGTTTGTGAGGCATGTTTGGACACTACATATTAAATTCAAGAAGATAATTTTTTATGAGGGGTGGTCCACATATTTAGACTTTCTTATTTCCATTTTTCATCTTTCCACTTTTCCATTTTTTTTTATGTATGGTTGATGTGGAATGTATGAATGGAAATAGAAAAATCGAGATGTTGAGCATTAATTTCTATGTGAAACATTCCTTGTTGGTACATGGTTAGTTTGTGGTTACACTTTTCATTGAATATTAAAGTTCCGATCCAAATATATTTTCTACCTTTGCCTAAGCCACACTACAACCCAATAAAAGACCTTCTGACATATATCGCATGCATTGTTAGTGGATTAATATATGTATAAATTAACATATGATAACAACATTCATGATTCAGATTTTGAGCGTAAATAAACTAACCACCTTGAGTGATATGAGAAGTGATAGATCAACTAGCGGAGTTGTTTGCTCTAATGACTTGATTGTATTATCTTTGTTACGATTTAAAAGTTATATTCTCTCACGATTGATTGCATTTTTTTTTAAAAGGGGTTCCCCTTTAATTTTATTAATAGGAATAATTCATTACAATTATCAAACATCGATACAACTCGTAAAGTCAAGCAAAGAGGCGACTAGCATCAAACTAGTGAGAGAAATCATCTCTCTAACCACTTTCCTTGCTAGCAAGAGGGCTCAAACCCGAAACCTCCGCTAGAGGTGTCAGCATGCTTACCACTAGGGCAAGATGTCTTGACACGATTGATTGCATTATGTTATGTGTTACATTGGTTTGAATGGGAGGTGCACTAAACTACAGATCCTTCGATGTCATATTTGTCTTGATCATTACTGTATTTGTCTTATGCATCCCAATTATGCCCAGATACAATAAATCATGTTCATGTATCAACACCACTTCAGATTCAGGAGGAGTCAGTTTTCTTTGAAGATCGAGGAAGAAATCGGACAATTATGTCATTCGGAAGAAGTCTTCTACAGAAGAAAAGCCTGTTACGAGTAAGTGGAGAGGAAAGATCTCCAGAGATTCTTATCTCATTCCATTCCAGTGGCTCAACCAGTAACCAATGGTCAGCCTTTACCTGACCAACTACCTAATACTACGCAGGCTCATCAAACAGCGCTTTTTAGCTTTCTTCAGGATTTGGCCCGATTGAATAACGATCAAAACACCCTTCGACCTCAAGAGTGTCAAACACTTGTTCAAATTATTTATAATCCTCACATAATTATTTTAATCTCAAATATATCTAAAAATGATGAATATATTACCATGGATGATTTTCAACGAATATTTTCATTTTTACCAATTTAAAACTAATTATGGCCTTCAAAACAACAATAATCTCAAATAAATACTTAAACGTCATTTAGATCATCCAAATAATTTTTGTAACTCAAAATATCAGTAATAAAGTCAAACTTGTTGCCCAAAATTTATTTCTCAGTCATTTTCTATTTTTCTAATTTAAAATCCTTTTCTAGCCCATTTTTAATCCAAAATTCTATATAAATACTAAATCATCTTTAAAATTCATGAAACCAGAAACTTAACATTTTCTTAACGTAATAAACACAGAAAAATCATCTCTATATTTTATAATATCCAAAATCATCTAGTTTTATATCTAAATACATTTCAATGTTATTTAACATCCGAAAATCAAATTAATTAGCAAATCGTCTTTAAGAATCACCATATTTGAAACGTGGCTTCCTTAGATTCTCTAAGTTACTGAAAGGAAGGGTTTTAGACTCTCTAGGATGAAGTAGAAGGGCGGTAGACGTGATTTGCATGAAGGAAGGGTTTTAGGCATGTCATCTTTTGGCTTAAATTAGTGCTCACAAGGCCCTTATACGGGATTGGCTCGATCGGGACTCGAATCTAACAAACGGCGAACTATTAACAAGTTTTAATTTAAAATGAAACAAAATTATTAATGTTATAATAATTATTCTATATATTTATTTACCAATTTAAGTCGTGTTATTACAAATAATATGTAAAAATGTGTAAAACAAGACCTCATGTGTAATGCATGTCCCGCATAACTAGTAATGATAAACTTGTGTGTATTGACTAGTGAACTAATGAAGCTATACTTTATTGAAACTAGTTTGTTAGAAATAATACATGCTTAGCATTGTAAAATATTAATCCTTAAATAAAAATGTTGAAAATCAATAATCTTAAGAAAGTTCATTAATAGATTTTCAATAGAGGTATTTATTTAAATTTATGTTTAAACTAATCTAAAAAATGTAATTTCAAACTAATTTTTTTTCATATAACTCCTCTCCCACAATTAAGGAATTTAGATAACATGAGCCTTCAATAAAAAAAATTTCTAATTCTTTTACCCCAATTACATGTAATGTAGATTCTTAAAAAAATAACGAGAAATAATAAACTCTATAGATATTGCATCCTTTAAATATTAAATTATTATTACATATTTTATTTTGGCTTTAGTTTATTTCAAAATTGATAATTTTTGTTGTTTATTTTCATAAATTTCGCTTTTACTATAGTATAATATAAGTATTTTTTGTCTTATATCGTTTTTAAACGCTTATTCCTTATATATTGAAATTTGTTATCTTTCGCTTATCTCTAGTATTAAATTACTAATATATATGGGGTAATTTTTGCGACCTACCCTTTATAAACTTTAAAATGTGACCGTATCTTTAGGTAAAAATTTAAATGGCATAACACCCCCTTGTAAACTTCAAAATATTGTACCCTATCTCTTTGGTATTAATTTTGGTGTTAAAGTTAATAGAGAATGTACTTCACTTACTTATTTAGTATGTATAATTGAGAAAGATTGTTAAAGATAACTATTAAATGAGAAATAGCATATAATCCTCTAAATTATATTAGATGTAACGCCCCGCCCCGTAACACCCGGTTGGAACGTTATTTGATTTGATGAACTAGCCTCACAAACCACCACAGGTTTTTCCAGCACATTTTGTCCTCACTCACGTGCTCACCGGGACACTTCTCAGTAGGTCACCCATCCCAGAAATACCCTGTAACGCCCCGCCCCGGAACACCGGGTCGGAACGTTATTTGATTTGATGGACTGGCCTCACAAACCATCACGGGTCTTTCCAGCACGTTTTGTCCTCACTCACATGCTCACCGGGACACTTCCCAGTGGGTCACCCATCCCAGAATTACCCCAAGTCAAGCACGTTTAACTTTAGAGTTCTTGTGAGTTAGGCTACCGAAAACAAGATGCATCTTGATGGTATGAGTAGTACCAATCAAATCATATCAAACATATTACATCACCCACTCTGGCTCGGGTATTACATACCCCAAGTCAGGCACGCTTAACTTTAGAGTTCTTATGAGTTGGGCTACCGAAAAGAAAATGCATCTTGATGGTATGAGTAGTACTAATCAAATCATATCAAACATATCACATCACCTACTCTGGCTCGGCTATTATATACCCCAAGTCAAGCACGCTAACTTTAGAGTTCTTATGAGTTGGGCTATCGAAAAGAAAATGCATCTTGATGGTATGAGTAGTAGCAATCAAATCATATCAAACATATTACATCACCCACTTTTGGTCGGGTATTACATTAGATGACATTATATTATGAAAATATTTTAATTAGATTACGTATAATATATTACAAAAGAAAAATTTTAAAATATTTTCTAAAAGATCTAATTATAATAATTTTGTACTTATTATAAATTAAACAAGAATTATTATTTAAGTAATCTTATTCTATATAATATTTATATTAATTCTAAGTAACTTGTAATTGTATTTAGACTTAGTGCAACAATAGTCTTTATGTTATATCTTAATAAATTTGAATGATCATATTTTATTTATTTCTCTTGTATTATATAACTCTTGTACTATAATAATTATTTCTTTTTACAAATTATACCTAAGATTATATGATAGTATTTTTTTACTTTTTTCCTAGCTTTATAAGGTTAATTTTTTTTGAGAGAAAACATTTTATTTTATTAAATAAAGTCATATTTATAGTAAAGGTACATGATCTCATGTTTTCTTAATAATGTTAAATTATGTGAAATAAAATTAAATATTTATAGATATTTTAACACAAAAGTTGACTTTAACACCAAGGAGGTGGGGTGCAATATTTTAAAGTTTACAAGGGGGTGTTGTGCCCATTTAAGTTTACAGAGAGGTATGGTGCACACCTTAAACTTTATAAGGGGGACTGATAGAACTAAACAAAACGATATCGAATATCGAATTTGAGTATACTATTACAAAGCGAACCAAATACGAATCGAATAGTCATAAACTAATTGAATACTGAAAACGGATCACATGGTTATAGAAGAATCGAATACGAGCAGAGTAGTAATAACCAAACCGAATATCGAAGATACTCGCGAATCTCGAATATAAGACTAGCACTTTCATATTCGTGTTCGAAATTAAAACGAATAGCATAATAAAATTAGGAGTAGATTCGAATTGGTTGGGTTTTGAATACGAATAACGATTAGTAGAATTCGCACCCCGATAGTTCGAAAAAGATTTAGTTCGTATATACCCCTAGGTATTTGTAATAACATGAGAAGAATTATTTTTGGAGGGAAAATAGAGTTGTTAATTGAAAAGGGGGAGTACTTGGAGCCAAATATACAGCTATGCCAAATCAAACTCTTAACAATTAATTTTTTTGCCCAATTTTAACATCTATTCACATAAAATCACAAAATGTTAGAATTGACGGATCTATTAATTTTAGGGACCAAATGCGCATTTACATTACACTTTCATGACCATTTGGGCATCAGTCCCATTTATAGGGACCAAACTGCAACGTTCACCTACTTAATGGGACCATCTCACCAATTACCTTGACACAATTATGTTAATAAAAAGTGTTAATGGCCTCCACACATCCTGCCTTGGAGTCCACGAAGAAAGTAAATTGTTTGTTGTGCCACAATAATTTCATTTTACGTTAATGTGTTAGTATCAGGTATCTTCAATTAATTTAGTCCTAGGAAGGAACAATATTTATGTAATAAGGAGTATTAGAGAGGTATAATTACCTCATGGTTTTTCTTTATCGACTAAAGTAGTTGTTATTTGTTTTATCAAGTGAAGGATTCCTTGAAATCACTTGGATTTTTTGGAGAAGCCGAGTTGTCAAATGTGAACCACTAGTTTGAAACACTATTAGATAGATATAAGTTCATCATATTAGCCCATCTGCAATTTGCCAACTTGTGGCCGTGGGTCTGCAAATTCTGAGAAGCATACTATCATGTGAGCCCTGAGTTACACGGCCACTCTATTTTCTTTTCCGCTCTGCAAGTTGGACATGGCTTGTGGTGGTAAGCGAGCGAATGTGCAACGAAGGGTGGGAGAATTTGCATCTAAGGACCCTTCTTGTCCCCCTCCAGCATATGTACAAGTACAACAGACTATTTCACTGGGCCTTCGGTAGCGAAGTTTAAATTAACGTTATGTATATCATTGAAGATTATTATATTTATATATTTTGATTATTTTAAATGAAATCAACTACAGTTTTTGGAATTATTATTACATTATTTGGGTGAAAATTGTGAAATTACCACTCTTTGGGTCCACTATTTGCCAGAATAGACAAAACTTTTTTTATTAAGAAACTACCACACTTTTAAAGTGAACTGACTAAATTACCCTTAATGAAAAATTAATAGTATTAGATAAGTTTTTTGGGTTGAAATGACTATTATTATAACGTATTATAATCTATTATAATCGGTTTAAAAAAAGTGTGGTAGTTTCTTAATAAAAAAAAGTTTTGTCTATTCTGACAAATAGTGAACTAAAAAAATGTCATTTTCACAATTTTCTCCATTATTTGGTCATGTGGCATATGGCTGATATTTCAAGGTTGCCATGGCAAGCACAACGATTTCATTTTTTTTTTTTCTAAACTTAACTTTTTTTTAGTCTAATTCATTTACTCTCTCCAATACAACAATATACTCCCAATAGAGTCAATGTCGAGTCGGTATAGCATCGGGATTTATTCTTTAGAATTAACATGAAAGAATTTAAAATGATGCAGTATTTTGTTTATCACGTTGTTTGTTTAAGGTTGTCGTGCAAATGAATGGTGACTTTATTGTGACAGGTTATCGCGGTTGGTGTAGAAAGTCTAGACTTTTAGCACCAGAAGGTGATTTATAGCGCACATAATGATGTTGTGAGAAAATGCAAGACTCTTATGAATTCAAATCAAAATGTTGCTGCCTCAATTACAAAAGGAGTTTCCATGTCAAAAAAAGATTATCATATTCGTTTGATTGCATCACTTGAAGATGTTAAGTATCTTTTGTGAGGTGATATAGCATTTCGGGAACATGATGAGTCAAACATCTCTTCCTATAAAGGTCATTATCTTGAATTTTTAGAGGTTTTGAAGAGAGTTAACTCAGACATGGCTAAAATTGTGCAAGGAAAGTTAAATAGGAATAGCTTAATGACCCCCCCCCCCCCCCCCATCAATTCTAAAGGAAATGTCAAATGCTTGTGCCTATGAAACAACTAACATGATAATTGAAGATATTGGAGATGGTGTTTTTGGTGTCTTGATTGATGAACCTACTAATTGTTTTGGAAAGAAAATGGGTGTCTTGTTGCGTTATGTTGATAAGAGTGGATTTCTACTCAAGAGATTTCTTGGTATTGTACATGTCAAAGAAATAAGTACACAATCAGTTAAAGATGTTTTTGAAGATTTGTTGACTCCATAAGGGTTATGCCTATCTTGAATTCGAGGACAAGAATATGATAGGGCAAGTAATTAATATGCGTGGTTATTTTTGTTATGACAGCGGAAGCGAATTAACAATCGGATGCGAATCTTAGACAAAGAATCACGTAAAGTGCACGAAAGTAAAGAACACCAGAATTTAACGTGGTCTCCCTAACAACGTGTTAGGACTACTCCACGGGCTCTAAGCCACAAACAATTCACTATAATGGGAAGTAAAGATTACAGAGTTGATCAAACTATGATCTCCGATGAATAGAATTACTAGCCTACACTATTCCTAGAATAGGATTATAAGACTCACTATTCCAGAACTCTTAATCTATGTATTTAGCTACATCTTGTCTCTCTATGGAACCTAGACCTCAGAGAATAGAAAACAGGAAATCTATTCTCTGAGTCTTCTTTTCGGCTCATCCAAGTCTAAGGAGAAAGTCCCCTATTTATAGGCTTCACTAAGACACCCAAAAGGAAATACTTTTCCTACAAGAAAAGCCCACATAAGTTAACTACCTAATACACTTTCTTGTCCCTCAAGAAACGACCTTAATAGGTAATAACCTGTGCTCCAATTGTTTCCTTAGTGAATCTGCCTATTCAAGTCACCACATTCAACAATCTCCACCTTGACTTGAATCTTCTTCAGATGTCAGCTGCAGAAACTCTTCCCAATGCACCAGATGTACTACTAGTACCAAATGTGCTCAGATAGTGAACTCAGATGTTGCCCAGCAACTCAGATGAGAATAGACGACGCCCAGCATCTCCATCCCATAACTGTGACAGAAGTGCCCCAAACCGACACCAAAGGACTAGACGATGCCCAGCATCCCTATCCATACTCCCCTGTCACCGGGCTGTTCCAGATGTACCAAATGCGTCAAATGTACCAAATGTACCAGATGCATCAAATGTACCAGATACGCCAAATGTACCAAGTGTACCAAATACGCCAGATGTACTCAGATGTGATAGATGTGCCCAGAAGACACTCGGAAGAGATAGACGATGTCCAACACCTCCATCTCATATGTTGCCCTATCACCGGGCAACTTCAGATGTGTTGATCACAACACCAGATGAATAGTAACCTGAAAAACTATTCTCTATCTGTGACAGAAGTGCCTCAAACCGACACCAAAAGAATGGACGACGCCCAGCATCTCCATCTATACTACCCTGTCACCGGGCTGTCTTTCTGCGATTACTCTTGGTAGCGAGTAATATTCAAACACCGTTGAACCTCCCCACTGCTGTCGATGCTACCATGAAACTTGGCGCCACTGGAGTTGATGCCACCTGAAAGTGAATGAGAACTACCATTCTCCGAACCACTACTGACTCCAGAATCCCTTTGCTCCACTTGTTTCCCAACACCACAGCAGTGTGACCCAAAGAACGTCCTACCTTGAAAAACATACAAGGTTCCACGAACTACACCTCTCAGAATCACATTCGAACCCTTGTAGACAGTCAAGCCTCCACCTTCTTCGCTGAAATTGAACCCCTTCTTGTCCAAACGACTCAGAGATAACAAATTCATCGTCAAGTGAGATACATGTCCTACAACGTTCAATGTACAGACTGTTCCGGATCAAGGACCAACACATCGGTGTAAAATGTGTCATCCACTGCAACAAGGCTATGTCCTCTTTTGAATGTGTACCGCCGTTGGCAAACCCGACAATACCACCCCGACACCCTTTCTGTTGCTGCCTCCTCTTGGGTCACACCAGACCCAACTCCATATGGTGTAGCACTCACTCGTCGCACTCGGACCCATCATCGGCCTACTGAAGAACTTCTTCTCCGATGTATCACAATCTTCACTAGTATCAACCAGTGCATCATGAACGTCCAAACAAAAGACTCTGTGAGAATTACCTACCATGGAGGGCATAACTTGATCCGGAAACCTAGAGACTGTAACTAATTCCTCCCATTACGTTTCTCTACAATCGTGACTTCACCACTCATCTTCTTCGCAGATCTAGCCCCAGGCTATGGTACCAATTTCTTTAGAAATCCGGATCACCAACCTTAGCTCTGATACCAATTTGTTATGACAGCGGAAGCGAATTAACAAATCAGATGCGAATCTTAGACAAAGAATCACGTAAAGTGCACGAAAGTAAAGAACACCAGAATTTAACGTGGTCTCCCTAACAACGTGTTAGGACTACTCCACGGGCTCTAAGCCACAAACAATTCACTATAATGGGAAGTAAAGATTACAGAGTTGATCAAACTATGATCTCCGATGAATAGAATTACTAGCCTACACTATTCCTAGAATAGGATTATAAGACTCACTATTCCAGAACTCTTAATCTATGTATTTAGCTACATCTTGTCTCTCTATGGAACCTAGACCTCAGAGAATAGAAAACAGGAAATCTATTCTCTGAGTCTTCTTTTCGGCTCATCCAAGTCTAAGGAGAAAGTCCCCTATTTATAGGCTTCACTAAGACACCCAAAAGGAAATACTTTTCCTACAAGAAAAGCCCACATAAGTTAACTACCTAATACACTTTCTTGTCCCTCAAGAAACGACCTTAATAGGTAATAACCTGTGCTCCAATTGTTTCCTTAGTGAATCTGCCTATTCAAGTCACCACATTCAACAATTTTGGTGGCAGCCATAAAAATAAATATGTTTCTTTAAAAAAAAAATTGATAACTTTGACCGTCACAAAAAATTTGTTCTAAATCCCTCTATGCATGTGGCAGAATGGACGAAGAACTTTAATAGTATAGCTTAAGCATTTTATCATTTGAGGAGAAGGAGTCTGAGGAAAGATCTTTATAGAAAATAAAAGTGAGAAAAAATAAAATTGAAATAAGTTTGGAACTATACAAACATTCTACTTCCTCTGGAGTGGTATAGAAAAATTAAGAAAAATAAGAATGAAATAATCAAAAGTTGAAATTATATAATTAATTTATTGATAATTTATTTAAAAATACAATGTAATTAAAAATATATTAAAAATATAGGAAAATAATTTTTGTATGTACTAAAATGTTATGTTTTCGGAAAAAGAAAAATGAAATTTGAAAACTAAAATTATACTCCCTCCATCCCAATTTATTTGTCCCCTTTCTATTTTCGGAGTTAAATTTTAAAAAATTTGACCATGAATTTCTATTAGCCTATAAGAAATAATATAGTCATATGAGATGTTGTTAGGTTTGTTTCAATGTATATTTTTGAAATATCAAACTTTTATAATTTTTGCACGTGTAAAAATCGAGATATTTACATTTTAAATCGTGTCTCGACGACCGTGAAAGTCAAAACAACCCAAACAAAATGGGAAGGAGGGAGTAATTAAAAAATTCAAACATAGTATAAAACAATCAAAAACTTCGAAATTTTAGTAGCATGATTATTTTATTTTTCACCAAAGTAGCATGACCAATTGGCTGTAGCAATAGCAGACAACTTGACAAGGACGGACCTAATTGCATACAGCAACGTACGTGCCAACTTCAGCTGAATTATTGGACTTTTTTCTTGGCAACATACATATCAATTAACCCACGTGATAAGAATGGCGGACCAAATCACCAAAAGTATATTACTATGTGATTATATCTAGAACGAGATTATTCATCTCCCAAATATTTATTATTATATTTATACTTTTTTATATTATTAAATATTTTTAATTATCTTTCAAATGTCAAGAGAAAATTGGTGATTTGGTTTCAATGATTGGATCACTGTTGCACTTCCGTTCCAGTAAGTGACACAGATGTACAAATGGTTCTTGTATTGACTAGCAGGTGCCTATTTGATCCCTAATTTAACACATACGTTAATTTGAGAGGTTTTAGCGATTTTAAGACAATTTTGGGGTGGCAATTTTAAGACTTTGCTTGATCCCATAACTCTTTTTTTCGATTTTTCTTAGTTTTAATTTCGATTTTTCTCCTAGTAAAAAAGATTCGATTTTGATAGTGGTTTTAGCTAAAAGTTTTGGTTTTGGCAAAAATGTTCGGTTTTTGTAGTTTTTGGCAAAAAGTTAGATTTTCAAAGCTGTTTGCCAAAAAGTTTTCGTAGTTTGCCAAAAGATCCGATTTTGATCACTGTTTTGGCAAAAAAAAAGGTCCGGTCTTGATAGTTTTGACAAAAATAGAACTTTTTTGCCAAACCGAAAGTTTTGGCCAAAACAGCTACCAAAAACAGACCTTTTTGCCAAAATAACTATCAAAATCGAATTTTTTTTTTTGCCAAAATCAGAACTTTTAGTCAAAACAACTATCAAAATCTAACCTTTTTGTCAAAACAATGATCAAAATCAGATCTTTATGCGAAATAACTATCAAAATTGAGTATTTTTTCCGTAACAACTATCAAAATCGAACCGTTTTGTAAAAAAAAAACTATGAAAACCTAACCGTTTTAGCAGACTACAAAAACTTTTTTCGCATCCGTGTCATTTACTGGGACCTTTTTAGCAAATTGTCTCAAAATCGCAAAACCCCCAAATTAACGTAGGTCTTAAATTAGGGACCAAATGTGCACCTGATAGCTACTTACAGGGACCATTTTCACATTTGTGTCATTTAGTGAGACCAAAGTACAATAGTGACACACTTACTAGGACCAATCAACTAACCCACATCTTGAAATTCGTTTTTGAGAATATTGGTAACTAGCACACATTTGACGAATTTATTAAAATCTACCACACTCTTTATTTTTATGCCTAAATACCATTTACCTGCAAAATATCTAAATTACTCCTCTTAAAATCTATCACTCACATCATCATTTTGTTTTCCACAAATCACAAGCACAACCACCACCCATACCCCCAACATCTTTCCTATCACCATCACCAACATCACATACCACCTCAACCACTAGGGGTGTGCAGGAAAACCGGAACCGAGCCGAACCGAACCGAACCGAAAAGAACCGATTTTTTTGGAACCGATCGGAACCGAACCGATTTTCGGTTCCGTCTTTGAGGGAACGGAACCGATGCGGCTTAGCTTATGGGAGAACCGATAAAAACCGAACCAAACCGATGACTAAATTTATGTAACAAAAATTAAGCTTAATAAAGGATAATTGGCGAGAGGATTTAATATTGTTCATTAATAGCATGATATAATCATAGATAAGTGAATATGTTTTAAGCTAATAATATGTACAAACATATATATATATACATAAAGTGGTACCGTGTGGCAAATGTGTATACGAATTTCAAAATTAGTTTTAAAAGAAGCTCGTTAAACTTATATAGAGTATATATATTTTTCAAACTTATTTAATGAGTTACTCTAATATAAACAATATTAATCACATTTAGATTTGAGTCCAATAATAATAATAATAATAGCTAGGATCGAACGGAACCAAAATTTCAAGGCCGATAGTGTGCTCAAATTTAAGTCCAAAACATGAGGCCCAGAACCGAAACCGAACCGGAACCGACCAAGAACCGAACCGTTTGGAACCGAATTGATTTCGGTCCCATCTGCCGTAGAACCGATTATGTCGTTTCGGTTCTTTTTTTTGTCCAAAACCGAACCGAACCGAACCGTGCACAGCCCTATCAACCACCACCAAAGATCCCTTAAGTTTTCTTCCTGATCTCTCTTCTCCTACATCTTCTACTTAACAAATACAAACATAACCGCAACAACCACCAGCCCCACCTTACCATTAAAGCACCCTAGTCCCACCTACACCCTAAATTCGAACCTTACCAAACCTCCACCCCTCATTTGAAACTTTACCCATATCCCCAATTCGAAATCATACCCCCCTCCCCCTTTTGAAATCTAAAATGGACATGGGGGAGGGACTCTTTTTAAAGGTGTGAGGGGGGGGGGGGGGGGGGGCGGGGGCGGTGGTGGAGCTCGTTTTCACGTTTTTGCAAGTGAGGGCAAGAATATTTGTGCATGGGCTAGGGTAGAGGCTGGTAGGAGGGTTTTGATGTGTGATGAACTGATGATGGTTGTTCGAGCCCTCTTGTTAGCAAGGAAGTGGTCAGAGAGAAGAATTTCTCTCACTAGTTTGATGCTAGTCGCCTCTTTCCTTTAATTTACGAGTTTACGAATTGTACTGATGTTGGATGATTGTAATGGATTATTCGTATTAATAAAATCAAAGGGTAACCCCTTTTTAAAAAAAAAAAGAAAAAAAAAGAAGAAGAGATAAATCATACTTTTACATATGTCTCTTCCTTTACTCTTTCACGTTTCACTTATTCGTTCAAATAATAATAGTAATAATAATAATAAATAAATAATATTAATGTTAGCAGTTTCACCTCTTCATGTAATTCGGATTCGAGTCTCAGTAAAAATAAATTTTGTGTTTCAAAGTAATTAACGAGCAAGTTCTAACATCTGACGACAACCTCCAACATCGTACTCAAGACACAAAGCTATCAAGATCCTATTAGTTTGAGGGTCACAAACTTATACTATATATATACCATTGAACATCGTCTTTCAAAATAGTACTCTAAAGTGAAATATATCTCCTCAAGCATACATTATGGCAACTCCAAAACTTTTGGGTTCCTTAGAATTGAAAGCATGTTCCTTTAAACCATCATCACTACCACTTTCGTATTCTCAAACATGCAATTCCCAAAATAAGAACAAAATTAATACACTGAGAAATGGAAAGAAGAGGATGAAGAATGTGGCAAGGTCTTCTTTGGTGAACTCTACTAATGTTACTGAAACACATCTCTCGACGAATCCCGACGTAAAATCGCAGAATTACGAGGTTGAAGCTGTAATAACAGTGAGAAATGAGCCAACAGCAACCATAAAGGACAAAATTAGTGAGTTGCTACATCCGTCATCACGCTCTGCTTGCAATGGTGTTACTCTTCAGCTTGTTAGCACTCAAGTCAACCCTCTTCTAGGTAACCACGCTTTACTAAAATGTATGTAATCTAGATCTATGATCAATTAGATCCATGCATCTTTAAATTTTAATACTCCCTCCGTCCCTAAAAGATTGTCATATTTTGACTTTTGGTGGTCAACAAAACACGATTTAAAATATAAATATTTATTATTCTACATGCGAAAAAATTATAAAAAGTCAATATTTCAAAAATATATATTGAGACGAATCTAACAAGGTCCCACAAGACTATCTTATTTCTTATCGTTTAATGAGAATTCATGATCAAATTTTTTAATATTTGACTAACAAAAGTCAAAATGTGACGGTCTTTTAGGGACGAATATGATTTATGTAATCTAGATCTATGACCAATTAGATCCATCTTTCATATCGAATTAAGTAGAACCATTCGATGATTTAATTAACACATTTTATGATCCTATAATCAAAACTAAAGAAGGATAAATGTGGCTTGTTTTAAGTTTTTGAAAATAATTATAAAAAGCAAAAAAAATTAAACACGAAAAAAAAGCTCAATCTGCAAAAAAAGATATCCCTCCTTCTAAGGTTTTTTTTCTTTTTTAAATCATGAAATCTTAACTATCTTCTTTTTTATTGGCGCAATTACCATATAAATTCATCACGATAACTTCTCTCACCCATCTCTCTACTGATCTATGATGAGAGAAGTATCTGTCTTAGAAATAAAAGCATCATGAGTTGAGGGATTATAATGCTAAGTAATTTTCACATAAGCTGTTATCAGAGAAGTATTTCTCTTAGAAATAAAAATGGCAAGGTTCAAATTTTTGATTTTCTTTGTATTTGTTTTATCATTCTAATTTATTCAATTCGCTTTTCCAATCCTAATGCAAAATTCAATTGTTACAACGTAAGGTTTGTTGTTTCGATTTTTTCGTTCTGTATGGCTTTATTTATATTACAATAGATTTCATTATTGTTGGTAGTTTATTTAGCTCAATTCCTCCATTTATATGTTTCTACAACATGTTTATTTTTTAAAATGGTTGTTCAATAAGTATATCTAACGTTCTTTTGATTTGTTTCAATTTGTCACACCATAACGTTTTGATAGATAATTTTTATTTGCAAGTATGTGATGTTCTTCTCGTTTGTTTCCAATTCGCCACACCAATTGTGATGGTTAATTTATACTCCCTCTTTTTTTTTAACATATTGTTTGGAATTCGTGTAGTCAAACTTTGAAAAGTTTGCCATTAATTTTTATTAGTCGATAAGAAATAATATAGTCATGTTGGATGAGGATCTTGTTAAATTCGTGTCAATCTATATTTTTGAAATATCAACTTTTTGTAACACACTATAATATTGTGATGGTTAATTTATATTTGCCAGAGTAAAACGTTCTTATGATTAATTGTATTAGAAATTAAGTAATGTCAATTTGTATATGAAGATATTAAATTGTATTAATTATAATAATTTTTATATATAAAGATAGTAAATTTTCGTATATGAAGATAATAATTATTAGGTGTTCACTAATTTTTTGTGTACATTTGTACACACGAACTATTAAAAGCTTTTAAATGAAATAAATTTTTTTAATAAATTATTTACCAGACACATCCCACCTCATTTAAACTATTTGTTGAAACTATAATACTAGTCAACTTAGATGGCCTTGTCTTTTTTTGTTTGCCTAATTACTCCACGTTTCTTTGAGTCGACGGAATTGTGTGATTATTTGCGATAGAGAACGGTATGATTATTTGTTGATTTAGGCGATTGACATGGGTGTGATTATTTGTTGATTTGCACCAGGGGTATGGAAAATAATCAGAAGCAATCAATCCAGTAGTTTTAGCCTATTAGTTTAATTATTTTAAAATTTGGTAGTAATCTATAAAATTAACACGTTTTAACAGCTAAAAGTTGTGAAATAATATACTAAAAATTAAGTGGTGACTTGGTATTAGTAGTACCAAAAAAAAGCCTCATACTCCGGATTTACTACTTCCCGAGTGATGGTTCGAAATATGTATTAAACTTTTTTTTCGGTCTAAAAGTATTGATAGTTATATATTTAACTTTTTTGATGTCGAATCCGACCACGTTGATCGAATAAAATGACTTTTCCGGTGAAACTTCTATTTTTAGCCACTAAATAAATTACATCGAGTCGGCGAAGTATTTTCCACCAATTTATAAGGAAAAACACCTCAAAATTGTTGATTTCATACTCTCTCAGTTTTTAACAGTGAGTTATAGTTCAGTTTGATTTTTGACAAACGGTTAACAAAAAAAATCACAAGCCCAATAAATCGAGCCATTTGGTACGGTTCGCCAAACCTTGGATTTTACCGTTAGGTTCGGTATTTGCCATTGCACACCAAATCACAAGCCGAATAATGCGAATCGGTCGAACCTTTTATGTTCACTCGTTGCCCGAAACGACAGCATTATCTGAAAGTGATGTGCACCAGAGTCACACTATGATGAACTATATTAGCGATTAGCTTTGTCGAACATTCTTAAATCATTTATTTCCTTATGTTTAAATTACATGTGGTACGCACAAAATAAAACCGATGTAGTAATTAGAAAAAGAAGTCGGTGCTGTTTGATCCTCGAAGTAACAAAATAGTCATAGTAATTACGAAACGGGTGACAAGTGAGTCCTTAAACTAATAGGACTGTCGATGAATAATTGAATAAATGGAAAAAATATATGAATAATTAAAATACTTATGTCTCATTAACGTTTCGGTTTTGTGATGCAGATACAATGGAGCCGATGCTGAGTAAGGAAGCTGTATTGGTGTTTTCGAAAAAATCAATGGTTGGAAATCACAGTTACAAGGTCAAATTCGTTCTCAACTCCAAATTTGGTGTACCTGGAGCCATCATTTTGAGAAACAATTTAGAAAAGGAGTTTTATTTGGAAGATATTTCAATTGAGGGCCACATCAAATTTGTGTGCAACTCTTGGATCCAACCCTTCATAGTGAAGTCTGATTCCAGGGTCTTCTTTTCTAACAAGGTACACTATAAACTATTCCTTCCGTTAAAAGATTTGATTGTTTAGATAAATTTGCTTTCATATAATAGTTGATTGTTTAGCGAATTTAATGTACTTTGTACTATTTTTTTTCCCTTTTTGACCCATGCTTTAAAACATCCACATCGGGGTACAATTAGTTGAATTTTATTCACTGTCACATCATCTTAACACCCATTTACATCCTCATTTGCACCAAATTACCACACCAGAGTGTTATTTAAAATTTTATTCACTTTATCTTCATTCAACATCACTTTATCTTATATCCCACCATATTTTATTTATCTTTATTATTTTTACATATGTTATTATTCAAATTTTAATATTTATAATAATTAATTTTTGTAATATAATAAATAAAATTTAATTTTTTTATAATTAATTAATTAATTATAATAAAAATTAACATTTGATTGAAAAATACACAATATTATTAATCGCTTGGTAAACCAAAAACATATACAAATTATTGAAAACTTGAAACAAAAAATCAAAAGCATCCCAGTAAAAACTCATTTTTTATGTCCAAATGAAATAAACTAGATTTCATCTATAAAGGTTGAAAAATAAACAATAATAATATATTTTTATATTTTTATTTTGATTAATTATTGGGCAGATAATGCATTTATTAAGTGCCGAAAAGCAAAAAAAAAAAAGATTTGGGTCCCTTTTAAACCTCAATAATCCAGCATCAAATTTTAATACTCAAACTTGCAGCCCTACTATTTTTTATTAAATTGAACCTCAACTTAAACTTTTATTGTGATGGTCTTAGAGATTACTTTTTACTTTGAGATGATTTAAATTGGTTAAACAAATAAAACGCTCGGTTTGATACTTAGAAATTTATTCAAAATGGATTTTATTAAACAAATCCTATGACCATTCCATTTTACAGGCGTATCTACCTTTGGAAACACCTTTGGGACTGAAAGAGTTGCGTGATAAAGAACTGATAAAATTGAGAGGCAACAGGAATGAAACAAGGCTACCTTCAGACAGAATCTATGATTATGATGTTTATAATGATTTAGGAAATCCAGATAAAGGAATTCATTTAAAAAGGCCTACTTTTGGAGGTCTCAACTTTCCTTATCCCCGCCGCTGTCGAACCGGACGACCAAAAACTACTACTGGTTAGACAAAAAAAACTTCTCTCTTCAATAGAACTATTCCATAAATGTCATTCATAATTTGAGTTGATTTTAAATTGTTTCTTGGGTTTTTGGCCGGGACATCACCTACTTTTTACCTATGCCACCAGTTGATCACTCACTTTTCAAAGTGTCCTAATTGATCACTCGCTTTTCAAAAAGTGTCTCTTTTGATCATTCGACCACTTTTCCGGGTGGTCAACTGCCGGTCAACTCATGTGACACCCATGTGCACATTTAGTAAGGTTATTTTAGTCTTTTCAAGTCGAATTTGGCCCAAAATTTTTAATTAATTATGTATTTGGCCCCAATTTTATGGTTAATTATAATTTGACCCCAAAATTAATTGCAAAATTTGGTCAATTAATTGAAAATTTTGGGGTCAATTTGTAATTAATCATAAAATTTGGGCCAAATACCTAATTAATTGAAAATTTTGGGCCAAATACCTTACTAATTGAAAATTTTGGGCCAAATTCGACTTGAAAAGACTAAAATAACCTTAGTAAAGGCGCATATGGGTGCCACGTGAGTTGACCGGCAGTTGACCACCCGGAAAAGTGGTCGACTGACCAAAAGAGACACTTTTTAAAAAGTGAGTGATCAACCAGGACACTCTAAAAAGTGAGTGATCAACTGGTGACATAGGTAAAAGGTAGGTGATGTTCCCTGCCAAAAACCCTTGTTTCTTACTAAACATATACTAATAAGAAACCCTTCCAATGAGTTAACTATATATAGTAAGAAACAACATTCCTTTGGTTTCTCACTGGTGGGTCGCCTGTTGTTAAGAGTATATGAGTTCCACTCTAAAATTAATTAGCAATAGAGGGACTATTCCAAGATCTTATATATTGATCCGGAAGGACACCGATATTAATGGATGTGGGATGTGCATCTTAACACTCCCCTCATGTGTAACCCGATCGTCGACGGAATTTTCATCGCCGGTATTATTTGTCGAACAATATCGGCGGGGTTACACGTGCCTCAATAACTAGGGGTTGACTCTGATACCATGTTAAGAGCCTATGAGGTTCCACTCTAAAAGTAATTGGCAATAGCGAGAGTATTCCAAGATCTTTTATATTGACCCGGGAGTACATCGACTTCCTATTGTGGGATGTGCATCTTAGCACTCCCTTCACGTGTAAACCAATCGTTACGAAATTTTCCTCGCCGGTATTATTTGTCGGAAAAACATCAACGGGTTACACGTGCCTCATTAGAGGGGCTTGACTCATAATACCATGTTAAGAGTCTATGGTTCCACTCTATTCTCGCATGCCACATATTTAACTTGTTATTTTGTAGAATTGTTTAGGCAGAATTTAACAGTAAAAAGACTATCGCACTCTTGTTTATCATATCCGTTAAATGGTTATTGTGGATTACTTCAGATGTGAATGCTGAGATTCCAGCAAGTGCTTCGATACCTGCATATGTTCCTAGGGACGAAATATTTGAAGAAGCAAAGGAGAGTTATATAGCAAAACAAGTTATGATTGGGGCATTTAGAATTATAATTCCACATCTGGTTTCTTGGATGCGTCATCAAAAGTCTTCCCAAGAGAAAATTGGAACCTTATATAAAATGAATCATGTTCCTGATGATTACAATTTTCCGAAGATGCAAGATATTGTTGACAATTTTCTCAAGTTTGCTCCTCCAAAGAACAGTCCCCGTAAGTATTCCGTATTAAAATGTATGTTGTTATAGCTTGCACTATTTTGTCAGTTAATTTTCGATTCGGTCCTAAATATTGGGATCAAGTTGCAGTTAGGCCAAGGTTTTAACAATATTGTAGATTAGTTCGACACAAGTATTACACAATATGGTCTTTGATGACAAATGATGCATATTCACTCTTATATGGACATTATTATCATTAACGACAATAGGCAATTTGTTACATTGGTGACGAATGTGTAATAGTGTTACCACTATTTCCGACAAAGTCTGTGATAGTGTAACAATATAGGATTGAACTTTATCTTGGTCTCGCTATGTGGGACTAACTCTATATAATTGTCTCATTATTATTCTACAGAGCGCTTTTGGGGTTTGCGAGATGATGAATTCGGTCAGAATGTTCTTGCAGGAATAAACCCCTTCAGCATACAAAGATTGAAGGTAATCCTTATTAAAGTACTTAGCATTTAACGTTTTTATTTCAATGGCCTATTTGCAGAGATACAATAAGTTTGACAGGAAGTAGTCATGATCTCTTTGTATTTGTTCTTTAAAACTTGGTTTTGTTGTCATGTTGATACTCTCAAACATGTAGGTATTTCCTCCATTGAGTAAACTTGACCCCTCAATCTATGGCCAACAAGAATCATCGCTTAAAGAAGAACATCTAACTGGTTTCCTAGATGGGATGTCCGTGCAGGAGGTAAAACTTTTGTATGTTATACTCTGTGTGCGACATTATCATGATACTAATATAGGACAATTGAAGAATGACATCTAGTTGGTTTCCTAGACAGAAAAAGAACAGATATGATAATAATGAACTGCAAAATAGAGTTTTGCACAAAATGTAAAAAAAGGATCCCCATTGGAACTTTTTGCAAGCCAACTAACCCAACTATTTCATCCACTCCTGGGTCATCTTATAATGTAATGTTCTTTCTCAGGCCATTGACAAGAACAGACTCTTCATATTGGATTACCATGATGTATATATGCCTTTTCTAGATCGCATAAATTCCCTAGAAGGGCGGAAATCCTATGCGACACGAACTGTATTCTTCTTGACACACTTAGGGACATTGAAGCCAATTGCAATTGAGCTCAGCCTTCCACCAAAAGAGCACACAGAATCAAGAACTCAAGTTCTTACTCCACCTATGGATGCCACATCAAATTGGTTATGGCAACTTGGGAAAACTCATGTCTGCTCAAATGATGTTGGTGTGCACCAACTTGTACATCATTGGTATTTCTCTCGATATAATGTTTATCTGATAACCTCTAGGTCAACTTGATATTTTGATAACCCGACTAGAAATGTGATGTTTCGCAGGTTAAGAACTCATGCAGTCTTAGAACCATTCATAATTGCAGCTCATAGACAACTGAGCGTTATGCATCCAGTTTTCAAACTACTTCATCCTCACATGAGGTACACCTTAAGGGTAAACACCACCGCTCGTGAGAGGCTCTTAAGGGCAGAAGGTTCCATTGAGACATTTTTCACTCCGGGTAGATTTAGCATGGATATTATGTCATCTGTCTATAGAGAATGGTGGCGACTTGATCTTGAAGGACTTCCGAATGATCTCATACGAAGGTTTGTAAAGATTATACACATAACCAAGCAACTATACTTAGACTGCATCATAATATTCCATTTATTTCATCCAGGGGAATGGCAGAGCCAGATGAGACACAGCCTCATGGCCTGAGACTAATGATCGAGGATTATCCATATGCTAATGATGGATTACTCATCTGGTCCGCTATCAAGAACCTAGTCGAAACATACGTGAGTTATTACTACTCAGATGAAGTTCAGTTACAAAAGGATACAGAGCTTCAGAGCTGGTACAGTGAAGCCATCAACATAGGGCATGCTGATATCTGCAATGCGCCTTGGTGGCCTAGCCTTTCGACACCAGAAGACCTCATTAAACTCCTCACAACCATGATATGGATCACCTCTGCATATCACGCAGCAGTTAACTTCGGTCAGTTATCATACGGAGGATTTGTCCCAAACCGCCCACCATTTCTGAGACGGCTCTTACCACAAGAGAACGATCCTGACTATACAGATTTTCTGGCAGATCCGCAAGGATATTTCTTAGCATCATTACCAAGTTTATCTGAATCAGCTATAATTGTTGCGACGCTCGATATATTATCAGTGCATTCGCCTGATGAAGAATATATCGGGGAAAGAAAGGATCTGTCATGTTGGTCAAACGATCCTAAGATCATGGATGCATTTTACACGTTCTCGGTAGAACTGAAAATGATTGAGAAGGAGATTGAAAGGCGAAATTCAGATCCAAAACTCAGAAATAGATGTGGTCCTGGAACCTCACCATATGAACTTTTGCTTCCGAGCTCAAAATCTGGAAACACGTGTAGGGGTGTACCTAATAGTATTTCAACATGATTACAAGCAAGAATGTAACATTCATGGTGGTAAGTAAATACTTTAGAAAAGAGAAAAATATAAGAAATAAAAGAAGAATGTAAAATGAAATTCACTTGATCTTTGAGCACTTTGTTGAAATTTGAGCTAATTCACTTGATCAAGGCTTCATTCGAACCACATACTTAACGCATTTAAGGGAAAATAATTATTGAATAAAACTACATTAAAATTAAACATTATTTGACAACATCAAATATACAAGAAACATTATATTTCAAAAAGGATAAACATATATAGATGTAATATGAAGTGAAATGGCTATTAGTTTAATTTATGTGAAAAATGATAATGCTCAAAGATGAAAGAGGTGCCTCAACGAGTTGTCAAGCTTGAAGGCAAGCATGAGGCTCGGCTTAACTACAAACAACCCAATCTATTGCAGTCAACAAGAGCACATGGATTTATTACATTCATCTTTGATCTATTACAATCAACCCGAGAAATTTGGCAGATTAGCACCATTTAAAGCCTATTTTAAACTTGGAGCACCGTTCAGTTTTTTGTGCATAGACATAGCACCTCCCCTCCTTGAATTGACTATTTTGCCCTTACTACTAAATTGAACATTTCCCCCCCTTTTTTCTTGTGTATGCCCTCCTTAAGACACCCCCCTCCTACCCAAATCATTATTCACATCCTTAGAGCATGTGAATCAGCTCCCCTATAAGTTATAATAGGGGTTCTACTTACTAAAACTAACACTTTTTCAGCTCCCCTAAAATAGCTTGGCTCCCTATAAATTATTCACTCACCCTCAAATTTGTACTCTCCCTATTTTCTAGTTATAATTACTATAGTTCAATTAGTTGTGAATAATAGGAGATCTGCTAAAGAGCAACTAGTCCCAAAAATAGAAAAGTAACAATTGAGAGTGAATTATAGAGGAAAATTTAGGGGAGCTGATGTACGTGCTCTTACATCTTCCTCTCCCCCCCAACCCCAAATATCTATAAAAAGAAAAAAAACTTCACATCTCTTAAACTTCTACAATTTCGAAGCTTATTATCTTAAAATTGTTGGAGTTCATTGAAGTAAGTACTCTACCTGATTTATAATGAAAATTTGAGTATAAAATTCGTTTTTTTTTTTGTATATTTTGTACAAAAGATTAATTTTTGGTAGTTTTGTTGCTAGAATATAAGTTTCTTTCGTATAATTTAGTATTTTCATAGTTATTTTTGTAGTTTTTGAAGAAAAGATTGGATTTTTGGTAGTTTTCTTGATGTATGATATTGGTTGTTATTTTTGTAGTTTTCGTAGTACAAAGTTCGGATTTTTGGTAGTTATTTTTGTAGTTTTCGTAGTACAAAAATCCAAATTTCAATGTTTATTTCGTATGATGTTGTAATTTTGTAATAGTATGAATATTTTTTGTGTACAAAGTTGCAATTTTTGTAAACCTTTAGTTAGTTTATTTGTAATGTTATATATAATGTACACTAAACTAGTCTTGTATTTTGATAGTTTTTTTGTAGTTTTTGGAGAAAGGATTGAATTTTTGGTAGTTTGTTTCATTTATAATTAATATTTTAGTATAAAGATTCGATTTTTAGTTATTTTTTGGTAGTTATCATTTAAAAAAAAGTTTGGATTTTTAGTATTATTTGGCTAAAACTTAGGTTATTTTGTACTATATTCGATTTTTCGTTTGTTTTTATAAGAAAGTTTAGATTTTTAGTATTCTTTATATGCAAAAACTTAGTTTATTTGTAATTTTGATAGTTTTTAAGGAAAAATTAAGATTTTTGAACGTTTATTTGGTGTATTGTTGTAATATTGGTAGCTTTTGTGCAAAAAAAATGAGTTTATTTGTAATGTTGGTAGTTATTCTAGAAAAAATTTAGATTTTGAATGTTTATTTTGTATAATGTTGTAATTAGATACTTTTGTGCAAAAAAATTTGTTTGATACTTATATGCACTGTTATACACACGTATACACACGTATACACATATGTGCGCCTATTTAGGCTTTAATGCTCATCTGTACATTGATATGCTCATTGTTTCTCTTTTCTCTTAGGTTGGCGAATGCATCACCAATGAATCATATTCCACATCAAAGGGAATGAGGAACCCAATTGTTGGAGTGGTTGATTAGTAAATGAGAGATTGAACGTAATAGTGGTGGTGTATTGTCGTATTTAATTGTGTATTTCAGTGTTTGATGATGTATTATAGTTTATAATTGTGTATAATGGGTTTTAATAGTGTATATTGTTGTTTAATGTTTTATACTTGTGTTCAAATGTGTACTCTAGTGTTCAATTGTATATTCTGGTGTTTGAGGGTGTATTGTAGTGTTTAATTGTATATTCCACTGTTTAATGGCATATTATAGCGTTTAATAGTGTAAACTGATGTTCAATTACGTATTCTAGCGTTTAATGGTGAATACTAATGTTCAATTGTGTATTCTACGGACTTCCCATCGACGAGGTGGACTTGTTTGAAAAAAATTGAAATCGAAAAGAAAAAGAAACCGAAAAAGAAAAAATCGAAAAAATCGAAAAAAGAAATATCGAAAAAATCGAAAAATCGAAAAAAGAAATATCGAAAAAATCAATCGAAAAATCGAAAAAAAAAATCGAAAAAGGAAATCGAAAAGAAAAAGAAAAATCGAAAAAAGAAATTGAAAAGAAAAAGGAAAATAAAAAAAATTGAAAAAAAGAAACCGAAAAAAAGTTGAAAAGATTTTGAAAAAAAATTACAAAAAAAACAAAAAAAAATCAAAAAGAAATTGAAAAAAAACCAGGAAAAAATCGAAAAGAAAAACTGAATAAAACATTAAGTTTATAGGGGGGTATTTTTGTCAATTCATTCCCCTTTTGTGCCATTTTGCTAAGATTTATAAAAATGTGCTCCAAGTTAATTTTCTTCTTTCAAAGGTGTCATTTAACCCAAATTCTCTTTAGGTTTTAGTAGTAAGGGCAAAATAGTCAATTGCAAGGGAATGGGTGCTATGCTTTTGCAAAAAAAAGTGTATGGTGCTCCAAATTTAAAAAAGGGTTGAAAAGGTGCTAGTTTTGCCATTTTCTATAATCAACCCAATCTATTACAACTCTCATATATAGTGCTAGTTTTTTTTTAATGCAGAACGTACATATTATTCACAAATCTCGACATTATATGATATTCTAGTCATTATAAATGTGGGTGATCGTGACAAAACGTGCGTTGGTTGAAATAAGGATCTCTAAATTAAAGAGAAATTTGGCAGATTAGCACCTTTTAAAGCCTATTTTAAACTTAGAGCACTCATCAGTTTTTTTTGCATAGGCATAGCACCTCCCCTCCTTGAATTGACTAGTTTGCCCTTACTACTAAATTAAACATTTCCCCCCTTTTTTCTTGTGTATTCCCTCCTTAAGACACCCCCTCCTACCCAAATCATTATTCACAACCTTACATCTTCCTCTCCCCCCCTCAACCCCAAATTCTCTATAAAAAAAAAGTTTCACATCTTTTGAACTTCTACAATTTCGAAACTTATTATCTTAAAATTATTGGAGTTCATTGAAGTAAGTACTCTACTTGATTTATTATGAAAATTTGAGTATAAAATTCTTTTTTTTTTGTATATTTTGTACAAAAGATTAGATTTTTGGTAGTTTTGTTGCTAGAATATAAGTTTCTTTCGTATAATTTAGTATTTTCGTAGTTATTTTTTGTAGTTTTTGGAGAAAAGATTGGATTTTTGGTAGTTTTCTTGATGTATGATGTTGGTTGTTATTTTTGTAGTTTTCGTAGTACAAAGTTCGGATTTTTGGTAGTTATTTTTGTAGTTTTCGTAGTACAAAAATCCAGATTTCAATGTTTATTTCGTATGATGTTGTAATTTTGTAATAGTTTGAATATTTTTTGTGTACAAAGTTGCAATTTTTGTAAACCTTTAGTTAGTTTATTTGTAATGTTATATATAATGTACACTAAACTAGTCTTGTATTTTAATATATTTTTTGTAGTTTTTGGAGAAAGGATTGAATTTTGGTAGTTTGTTTCATTTATAATTAATATTTTAGTATAAATATTCGATTTTTACTTATTTTTCGGTAGTTATTATTTAAAAAAAATTTAGGTTATTTTGTACTATATTCGATTTTTAGTTTGTTTTTATAAGAAAGTTTATATTTTTAGTACTCTTTATATGCAAAAACTTAGTTTATTTGTAATTTTGATAGTTTTTAAGGAAAAATTAAGATTTTTGAACGTTTATTTGGTGTATTGTTGTAATATTAGTAGCTTTTGTGCAAAAAAAAATTAGTTTATTTGTAATGTTGGTAGTTATTCTAGAAAAAGTTTAGATTTTGAATGTTTATTTTGTATAATGTTGTAAGTTTAATACTTTTGTTCAAAAAAATTAGTTTGATACTTATATGCTCTGTTATACACTAATATGCACTAATATACACAGGTATACATATATGTGCGCCTATTTAGACTTTAATGCTCATCTGTACATTGATATGCTCATTGTTTCTCTTAGGTTGGCGAATGCATCACCAATGAATCATATTCCGCATCAAAGGGAATGAGGAACCCAATTGTTGGAGTGGTTGATTAGTAAATGAGAGATTGAACGTAATAGTGGTGGTGTATTGTCGTATTTAATTGTGTATTCCAGTGTTTGATGATGTATTATAGTTTATAATTGTGTATATTGGATTTTAATGGTGTATAGTGTTTTTTAATGTTTTATACTTGTGTTCAACTGTGTACTCTAGTGCTCAATTGTATATTCTGGTGTTTGAGGGTGTATTATAGTGTTTAATTGTATATTCCACTGTTTAATGGCAAATTATGGCGTTTAATGGTGTAAAATGATGTTCAATTATGTATTCTAGCGTTTAATGGTGAATACTAATGTTCAATTGTGTATTTCTACGGACTTCCCATCGACGGGACTTGCTTGAGAACTGTATATAATAGGTCTATTAAGCCGACCTATGAAGCATTATCTAAGAATATGCAAATTGTTGTCTCAAAAGGTGGTGAACAAATTGTTGTCTAAAAGATTTTCCATATGTGCATCAAGTAATTTTCCATCAAACGATAGGTACACATGGCCACTACGAAATCACAACACTTAAAATATGTCAACGTTTGCATCAAATAAAATCATACATAACCATGAAAGACAATATGGAAGACAATCAAACTAGTTAATACATCAAATAATTACCGAAGCTCGCTGGACAAAAGATAACAAATCTAAAATAATTAATACAAAATATATCAATCAATGTAGTGTTTTGCTCCAAAATATATGGTTGCTAAAGTAAATGTTCCTAAAATAAGCGTAACAATCAAACTAGAATATATTTTTCATAGAAGACTTGGTTGTCATTTTGGTCCTTAGCCTATTTGACGATGTCAACTCCAAAATTTATTCGGCAATTGACGAAGTGTTTTTCTTCTAAAGCTTCGAAGCTCTTCTGCGTGGGATCTACGTTATGTCCACAAATACTTCATCAACACCTATAAACGTATAGATTTTATTAAAAGAAGAGTTGCATGTAATGAACCTCTGAACAAAGCTTCAAACATACTTAAAAGATTGGTAATAGTTTTCATTATTTTGGTGTAAACAGGTGCATATAGGTGTATTAGTGTATACATGCGCATATAGGTGTAAACAAGTGCATATATGTGTAAACAGACGCATATAAGTGTATATTAGTGTATAAATGAGCATTTACGTGTATACAAGTGCATATAAGTGTATAGATGAGTATTGTCACATATACTAACACAAATAACACAACAATGGACACAAAACCACCAAAGTTACAACATTGTACAAAATAAACTATTTTTTTTGCACAAAAATATCAAACTTACAACATTATACAAAATAAACATTCAAAATCTAAACTTTTTCTAGAATAACTACCAACATTACATATAAACTAACTTTTTTGCACAAAAACTACCAATATTATAACAATACACCAAATAAACGTTCAAAAATCTTCATATTTCCTTAAAAAACTATCAAAATTACAAATAAACTAAGTTTTTGCATATAAAGAATACTAAAAATCTAAATTTCTTATAAAAACAAACTAAAAATCGAATATAGTACTAAATAAACTAAGTTTTAGCCAAATAATACTAAAAATCCAAAAAAATTTTATGAAAACTACCGAAAAATAACTAAAAATCAAATCTTTATACTAAAATGTTAATTATAAATGAAACAAACTACCAAAAATTCAATCTTTTCTCCAAAAACTACAAAAAAAACTATCAAAATACAAGACTATATGATAGAAACTAATTTCTTGCAAGAAAACTAAAAAAATCCAATCTTTTCTCCAAAAACTACAAAACAATTACGAAAAAACGAATCTTTATACTCAAATATTGATTATAAACGAGTTAGAGTACTTACTTCAATGAACTCCAATAATTTTGAAGATAAGAAGTTTCAAAAAGTTCAAGATATGAAGTTTTTTAGAGAGTAATTTCTGGGGGGGGGGGGGGAGAGGAAACGTGTGAATAAATTTGGGGGGGTTTCGGGTTTTGAGATTTCGGATGGAGGTTTTCAATTTGGAGATGTAGATGGAGATAGAAGAATATTGATGAAAATGGAGGAAGAAGGAAAAATAAGAGATAAGGAAAAAGATGATGTTTGATGTTTAGGTTTTAGTAGTAAGGGCAAAATAGTCAATTGTAAGGGAGGGGTGCTATGCTTTTGCAAAAAAAAGTGTATGATGCTCCAAGTTTAAAAGAGGATTGAAAAGGTGCTAATTTTGCCATTTTCTCCTAAATTAAAAGGTCGGGTGTTTAAGTCACATAACATTTAATTTGGCCTTCTAATGTAACGCCCCGCCCCCCCGAAACGGGTCGGAACGTTATTTGATTTGATGGACTGGCCCCACAAACCACCACGGGTCTCTCCAGCACGTTTTGTCCTCACTCACGTGCTCACTAGAAAACTTCCCAGTGGGTCACCCATCCTAGAATTACCCCAGGTCAAGCACGCTTAACCTTAGAGTTCTTCTGAGTTGGGCTACCGAAAAGAAGATGCATCTTGATGGTATGAGTAGTACCAATCAAATCATATCAAACATATCACATCACCCACTCTAGGCCGGGTATTACAATCTCCCCCACTTAAACACTCAACGTCCTCGTTGAGCCACATCCACTCCACATCCAGGACCGTACCATCCGTGTGAGACTCTAGAGGTGGCTCCTACGGCCTCAAGAGGTCACTCCCGTCCTCGACGTAGCACTTTGCGCCGCATAGCACTTAGATCTCACATTTCGGACGGCCCCGCTCTGATACCATTTGTAACGCCCCGCCCCCCCGAAACGGGTCGGAACGTTATTTGATTTGATGGACTGGCCCCACAAACCACCACGGGTCTCTCCAGCACGTTTTGTCCTCACTCACGTGCTCACTAGAAAACTTCCCAGTGGGTCACCCATCCTAGAATTACCCCAGGTCAAGCACGCTTAACCTTAGAGTTCTTCTGAGTTGGGCTACCGAAAAGAAGATGCATCTTGATGGTATGAGTAGTACCAATCAAATCATATCAAACATATCACATCACCCACTCTAGGCCGGGTATTACATCTAATATAATCAAGGCTTATTCACTATTTGCCCCCCTATACTACTGTTTTAGTTTCAATATGCCCCTTGTACTATTCATCGTTTCAATTTGCCCCCTGAAACCTTTTCAGACACATTTTTTCATTTAGTTAGATAAAATGACGATTATATCCCTGTCTTTATTAAAATCTTTACATAATTCAAATTAAACTCCCACCCTTTCTTCTCCAACACACCCCACCCCACCCTTAACACCACCCAACTTCAACAATCCTTCCAAGATATTGACATAACTTCCATTATCTTCCATTATCTCTTCTCCTTTTCTCCTCATAATCTTCATACTAATGCATTCTTAAATCCCATCAAAATCCAATCTTTACCAATTTCATATTCTTACAATTTTTTCCATAAAAAATCTAATCTTCAGAATGTTTTAACAATATTTTAACCGAGAGATTGTTATTTACCTATTTAACAATCTAAGCAACCATATTTTATTGGATTCTTGACTGTTCATTAATAATAATGGCCATTGCACCTAAGAAGACCACTGCAATGATTCTTCAGAATGTTTTAAACGAGATATTGGTATCAATATTATTGAAAGAAATTGCAATTTTGAGCAAAAGGGTGTGGAAATACAGAATTGTTAAACAAAAAAGTGGACTAAACTATGGTAGCCATACGGCTAGAGAAGAAGAAACCATGTCAGCTAAGGGTGGGGTAGGGGTAGGGGTTGGGGTGGGGGTTGGGTGTGTTAGAGAAGAAGGGGTCGGGGTTTAATATTAATTATGTAACATATGTTAATATTGCCCCCTATACTTTGTAATAGTGATAGGGGTATCATAGTAATTTTATCTTTGAAAACTAGAAAAAAAGGGTCCAGGGGGCAATCTGAAACGATTAATAGTACAGGGGGCAATCTGAAACGAAAATGATACTATAGGGGGGAAAATGTGAATAAGCCTATAATCAATAATTGATACATTCGTTGAAGTACTTTCTTTCAAAGTTCGGGCCCCCTGATTTCTTTGTTCAAATAATTAATCCCACTTCATTGTAGTCGAGATTTCTTAACTGATCATATTATTTGAAAAGAAATATATTCATAAAAATGAGTCGAACAAAGATCAAATTTCTCAACATTCAATTTGACATGAGGTTTGGCTTCAACTCAGATTAACAAGAGTTGACCCAATCCCTAAAACCTAGATTTTGACCATATAGGACAAACGATCTAATATGAACTCGATCCAATTTGCCAAAAAATAGTAATACGCGCTCCACTCAATTTGACCATTTGAATTAACAAAATATTCTTATTTTTCATGTGCATGTTCTTATATATTACTGCTTCACATTATCAATTTATATTTTTATAATGAAGCTTGAGCATTTCACATTATTAATAGTTAGACAACTCGTTGAGGCTCCTCTTTCATCTTTGAATGGACGCCAACTGTTTTTTTGATTGGTACTGTCGTTTCCCTTTGGTTAGGGATTGGTGCAACATTACCTATTGATAAATCCCTAACTTTAGGTCTTTTTTAAAATTGATTCAATTGTAAAATAACACGCGTGTGTATCTAGGGAATAGTCGCCTTAAAGTGAATTCTCCCTAGATACATTTATCTATTCAATTAATTAAATTGAATTAAGAATTTCATTCTGAATGGATTTTGGATATAGAAATGGGGTTTAAAATCCAAAACCAAATTGAATTTGCATCTAAAAAAGACGAAAGAAATCCAATGGAATACCATTAAAACTTATTTTTTGGTAAATCAATTGCAAAATGGTTTTCTAGAATGCCCAATATCTGTTTTACATCTTCTATGTGAGCATTATTACTTTTCACATAAATTAGTATTTCATTACGTGCATTGTACGTGAACTTTATTTGTTGCTATTTTTTATTTTTATATACTTGTATATATATTAGAGTATAACACATTTATTTATAAAAAATATAATATTTTGTTTACTTATAAATATTTATTCATGTATCTATTAATAATTTAGCTAGAGAATTTGCTCATGCTTGAGAAACTTGATAATAAAGGTGGACCATAAGAAACATTAGTATTTAAAATTTAACTTATTTGTAAATTAAAAGATTAACAAAGAGTTGTTTTCTATGCCAATATTGTTATAATATATGGTTTTTCAATTTTTGGTAGCATACTACATTAACAAAGTATTTCATTTGAAAGGACAAAGCAGCTTCTTGAATTTAATTTTTTTTATTTATTTATGCATTAATTTAATAATGTGATCTATGTTAGACAGTAAATTAATGAACTTGTCCTTGAACCGGACGTGCTTAAACTCATTTTCATGAAATAATAACTTTTTTGTCAAAATTGATCTTTAAAGGAAGTAGCTGAAAACATGCACTAATATCACATATATTTTTGTGGAACTCTTTTAATTATATCCATTGACCAACAATAGATTGTGTATTTTAATTGATAAATGTGTTGGAGCTAGTTTCATTTTATTATTATTACCACTAAAAAAATATTCATATTCTAATTTTGTTTGTTCAGCACTTGCGCGTTCTTAAACTTGATGCAAGTTTAAAGAACTAACCAATAATAATGATATTTCTTTGTTGGGAATTTTGAGTACCACTGTTTGTTTTGGTCTACCTTCTAATTTGTTTTTGTATATGTTTTTAATTGTTTAATTTAGGTATATCTCGAGAAATCTTCTTGTTCTTACTTATTTATAGTCAAAGGTGTACATAAATAATCTTTTAAGTTTTGACAATAACTATTTAAACAATAAGACGATGTCTACATTTCTAAGAATGTTACGTCTGGTGTTTACTTATATTCATCTTAGGATCATATTGAATGTTACGTTCTCGCTTGTAATCATATTGAAATACTATTAGGTACTCCCCTACAAGTGTTTCCAGGTTTTGAGCTCGGAATCAAAAGTTCATACGGTGAGGTGCCAGGACCACATCTGTTTCTGAGCTTTGGATCTGAATTTCGGCTTTCAATCTCCTTCTCAATCATTTTCAGTTCTATCGAGAACGTGTAAAAAGCATCCATGATCTTAGGATCGCTTGACCAACATGATAGGTCCTTTCTTTCCCCGATATATTCTTCATCAGGCGAATGCACTGATAATATATCGAGCATCGCAATAAATATTGCTGATACAGATAAACTTGGTAATGATGCTAAGAAATATCCTTGCGGATCTGCCAGAAAACCAGTATAGTCAGGATCGTTCTCTTGTGGTAAATGCCTCCTCACTAATGGTGGGCGGTTTGGAATAAATCCTCCGTATGAGAACTGACCGAAGTTAACTGCTGCGTGTTGTGCAGAGGTAATCCATATCATTGTTGTCAGGATTTTAATGAGGTCTTCTGGTGTCGAAAGGCTAGGCCACCAAGGTGCATTGCAGATATCAGCGTGCCCTATGTTAATGGATTCACTGTACCAGCTCTGAAGCTCTGTATCCTTTTGTACCTGAACTTCATCTGAGTAGTAATAACTCACGTATGTTTGGACTAGGTTCTTGATAGCAGACCAGACGAGTAGTCCATCATTAGCATATGGATAATCCTCGATCATTAGTCTGAGGCCGTGAGGCTGTGTCGCATCTGCCTCTGCCATTCCCCTGGATGAATAAATGGAATATTAGTGGTGCAGTCCAAGTATAATTTGCTTGGTTATGTTTATGATGTTTACAAACCTTCGTATGAGATCATTCGGTAGTCCTTCGAGATCAAAACGCCACCATTCTCTATAGGCAGAGGAAATAATCTCCATGCTATATCTGCCTGGAGTGAAGAATGACTCAATAGTACCTTCTGCACTTAAGAGCGTCTCACGAGCGATGGTGTTTATCTTTAAGGTGTACCTCATGTGAGGATGAAGTAGTTTGAAAACTGGATGCATAACGCTCAGTTGTCTATGAGCTGCAATAATGAACGGTTCTAAGACTGCATGAGTTCTTAACCTGGGAAATATCACATTTATAGTCGTGTTATCAGAATATCAAGTTGACCTAGAGGTTATCAGATAAACGTGTTATCGAGAGACATACCAATGATGTACAAGTTGGTGCACACCAACATCATTTGAGCAGACATGAGCTTTCCCAAGTTGCCATAACCAATTTGATGTGGCATCAATAGGGGGAGCAAGAACTTGAGTTCTTAATTCTGTGTGCTCTTTTAGTGGAAGGCTGAGCTCAATTGCAATTGGCTTCAATGTCCCTAATTGTGTCAAGAAGAATACAGTTCGTGTCGCATAGGATTTCCGCCCTTCTAGGGAATTTATGCGGTCTAGAAAAGGGATATACACATCATGGTAATCCAATATGAAGAGTCTGTTCTTGTCGATGGCCTGAGAAAGAACATTAAGTGGATGAAATAGCTGGGTTAGTTGGCTTGCGAAAAGTTCCATTGCGGATCCTTTTTCACATTTTGTGAGTAACTCTATTTTGCACTACATTATTATTATACCAAGTCTTTCTGTCTAGGAAACCAATTAGATGTTCTTCTCTAAATGTCGTATATTAGTATCCTGAAAATGTACTTGCACACAAAGTATAGCATGTGAAAGTTTTACCTCTTGCACGGACATCCCATCTAGAAAACCAATTAGATGTTCTTCTTTAAGTGCTGATTCTTGTTGGCCATAGATCGAGGGGTCAAGTTTACTCCTTGGAGGAAATACCTACATGATTTGGAGTATCAGCAACAATATAACAAAACCAAGTTTAAGAAAACAGTTACAATCTCTCATACCTACTTTACCTCTGTAAATAGGTCATTGAAATAAGAACGTTAAATGCTAAGTACTTTAATAAGGTTTACCTTCAATCTTTGTATGCTTAAGGGGTTTATTCCTGCAAGAGCACTCTGACCAAATTCGTCATCTCGCAAACCCCAAAAGCGCTCTGTAGAATAATAATGAGACAATTATAGAATTAGTCCCACACAGTGAGACCAAGTTATAGTTCAATCCTATATTATTAAACTATCACAGATTTTGTCGGAAATAGTGGTAAAATTATTACACATTTGTCCCCAATGTAACAAATATCCTACATTTGTCATTAATGATAATGTCCATATAAGAGCGAATATGCATCATTTGTCCCTTTGAGAGATCATATTGTGTAATATTTGTGTCGAACTAATCCACAATATTGTTATAACCTTGGCCTAACTGCAACTTGATCCAATATTTAGGACCAAATCGACAATTAGCTGGCAAAATAGTGCAAGCTATAACAACATACAGCAATAGGAATACGTACGTGGACTGTTCTTTGGAGGATCAAACTTGAGAAATTTCTCTACAATATCTTGCATCTTCAGAAGCATCTCCAATAATCCAACTGAAAATTTCCTTTCACATGATTCGTGATCATCAGAAACATGATTCATTTTATACAAGTTTCCAATTGTCTCTTGAGAAGCCTTTTGATCACGCAGCCAAGAAACCAAATGTGGAATTATATTTTTAAGTGTCCCCATCAGAATTTGTTTTGATAAATTAGTGTCCTTTGCCTCTTCAAATGTTTCGTCCCTCGGAACATATGCAGGTATCGAAGCACTTGCTGGAATCTCAGCATTCACATCTGAAGTAATCCACAATAACCATTGAAATCAGTAATTACTATATTGTGTTACCAGCTTATTGCTAAAAAGAGAAACTTATAACCAAATTGTCTATTTATGCTGACTTGGAGCTTCTACTTACATGCTTGCTTAAGTGAACATTGACCATTAGATTGCTATTTGTAATTTCTTTTAAAATAAATTCAAATTGAAATGTCATTTGACGAAATAGGAATAGTAGTACTATTGAAGAGAAAAGTTGTTCCACATTGAACTTTTTCCTCACCAGTAATTGTTCTTGGTCGTCCAGTTCGACACCGTCGGGGATAAGGAAACTTGTCACCTCCAAATGTTGGCCTTTTAAAATCAATTCCTTTATCTGGATCACCTAAATCATTATAAACATCATAGTCATAGTTTCTGTCAGATGCTAGCCTTGTCAGACTCCTGTTGCCTCTCAGTTTTTTGAGTTCTTTATCACGCAATTCTTTCAATCCCAAAGGTGTTTGTGAAGGTAGATATGCCTGTAAAATTCGATGGTACTAGTATTTGTTTAATATGGAGTACCATTTTGAATAAATTTCTAAGTATCCAATTGAAGTACAGGGTTAAAATTCTATTATATGGCCTATATCAAATATCAATCTCACTAAAAGTCATCCATGGTATCATTCCAAAAATATACATTCAGGACAACAAGTGTCGGGCAACAAAAGCAAACTAACTATATATGTAAAATATGGGATGCATGTGTCATTTATTTGGATGGACCTTGCTCAAATGATTATACATGTTGCTACAGTATATGTGATAATCATCAATTTCGTTATACATGTTACTACAATATATTTGATCATCGTAAATTGCGTTTTATCAGTCAGTTTTATTTTGATCTCCGATCAATATAGTGAGACACTGATGAACATTGGCTCTCGATATATAGTGGCTACTATAATGCAGATTGGTCCCTCTAATCTTTAAATGAATTCATTAAATTAGGATGGAAAAACATGCACCGGTATCACTATGGTTTATAAACACTCGACATATTGCATCAATATGTGTCCATATCACTTATTTATAAACAACTCACACTATCGAATCAATCTAGCTAGGTTTACTAAATTAAACAACTCACTTATTCAATCATTATAAGAACAATTCTCAACGTAATTTCAAACTTATATCTTATTTTTTCATACTAATTTAAATAATGTCACTAAGTATGAAGTTCAAATGCAATTAATTTCTAAACATATATCTAACTCATTTCAAATTAATTTGAATTGCAAAATTAATTTCCAATATCAATTTAACTAATTTCAACTAATTGAAGTAGATAAATAAAATTAATTTAAATCTAATTAACCTTGGTTTAGAGTGATGAGGAAGGATGGTAGGGCTTGGAGGCGGCGCTCAGGTCGGCGAGGTGGTTTGGAAGTTAGGCTGGGGGCAATATCAAGAATTGGGGTTTATGGGTGGTCTTCTTGCAAGTTGGGTAGGTCACGGGAGGTGGAGGGGGGCTGTTGGCGGAGATTCTGGGGTAGTGGGGTGGTGACGGGCGGTGGGAAGTCGCCGAAGTAGCAGAAGATGGAGGGGAGCGATGCTCTGATATGATGGGAGGTGGGTGGGGGGGTGTACTGGTCTACTACTGGAATGAATTCACCTATGAAGCATTTCCCTCTATTTTTTAAATCATCTTAGACCTTTTACAATGGCTAGTTGAAAAAACAAATTCAACGATTGAATGATTCCAATGATGAGTTAAAAAAACTTGTTTAATTTATAAATGATACGCTCATTTAAGGTGCCTCGCTTGGCTAGCCCATCGCCCAACAGAGTAGGTGAATCTGGAATGTGCCTCTAGCGGCTCGGTATTCCACCTCAAGAGTGTCCAGAGTAGGCTGGGTAACCAGTAACCACCCACAAGTAGTGCTGGAAACGAGTCGAGTCGGTCTTGGTAGTGGAGTACCCCACCCTACTCCTTAAGATAACGAGCCGGGTAGTAACGAGTCGGGTAATTTTGCGAGCATAACTTTAGTACCCCTACCCTACTCCTTATGATAACGAGTCGGGTAGTAACGAGTCGGGTAGTGTAATTATCGGGCTCTACTCCTTTATTACCCGGTTCCTTAAGGCAAAATGAAAAAAGAAAAACTTATTTTTAATAAAAATGAATATATTGTTATATTTGGCACATTAATAAATTACATAAACCTTAATTATTTGAAATATTGATAATAAAGTTTACAAAACTTAATTATAAATAATATTTAAATACACATATTAAATTAATTAATTAATTTGGTAGTTTGTTAAGGAGCCGGGTAATTATCGAGCGAGTCGGGTATTTCAAACGAGCACAACCTTGTACCCTTACCCTACTCCTTAACTAACGAGCGGTCTATCGAGTCGAGTACTCGAGCCGGGTGCTCGAGCGGGTAACGGGTTACCCGACTCGTTTCCAGCACTACCCACAAGCAGATCCTCCCTTGAACAAATGCAGAGTTACTCATGCACTTGCCGTGGATCGAACCCACACACTTGTGGAGAAGTACACTCTTATAGTGAAGCCTCTTACCATTTGATCTATGCCCCGTGGGCAACTTGTTTAATTTATGTGTATTAATTGGTGTTGAATTTATTTAACATGTTACATGTTAAATAAAAAAGAGTGGAGCCCATCAATTACATCACCACTCAATAGTGTTGAAAAAATATGAAGAAAATGGATATGTGGTGCATTGTTTTTAGTTGTTGTATTTTTTGGAAGGATGTTGAATATTTTTTAAACAAAACCATTGTATGGTATATAAAAATTAAATAATTGTTAAAATATTATGTGGAAGAAATAAAAAAGGATGTCGAGTGTTCAAAATTAAAAAAGAGGATGTTGGATCCTCCAACCAATATACATGACCTAAGTTATTAACTTAAAGAGAAGTTCTTAGAAAACGTTACACGTGTTGAGTTGTGAAGCCATATTTGCTGAGCTGAGCCAATGGGGGCAAAATTATGACAGCTGGCAAAAATAGGTTTCGGACGGGCTTTTAGGAAATAATTGGAGTGCAAGAAAAGAAAGGTCTTTTCTTGACGGAGAAGTTATTTCCTAATAGCATTAGGTCCAGTATCGCATTGTTGCCTATAAATAGCGGGATTCTCCTATGATTCTAACTTGTCCAAGTCTAAAAACACAATGTAGACACATAGGGAGAATTATCCTAGGAAGAATATTAGGGCTCTAATATTCTTGAAGAACTTAGAGAGTTTATCTTTGTTCTTGGTTAGGCTTTGTTGTTGAGACTTTCGGTGTATAAGAAAGTACTCAACTGTTAGACTAGCTAGTTGGTAGGGCTTTGTAACAATCTATATTCATTGATAGTGGAATCTGCAGCAGCAACAGGACGTACCTTACACATTGTGGGAGAACTTGTATAAATCCTCGTGTCTGTTTAATTCCGCAATTTATTCTTTTCGTTGTCATTGGGATTCTTGGGTTGGGGAATTATTCGAAGGTCCACTAATTCCTAACAACACGGAAGGTCCTTCAAATGAATATACACTTACTGGGATTATTATTATTTGTGTTCATTTAAAAAAAGTCCACTTACTGGGACTATTATTTGTGCACATTTTTAAAGAATTCAAGTTTTTATTAAAATTGTAAAGATGACCCAACAGTGAGTATAATCATTCACTTTTAACAGTGGTGTTAATTTAGAGACCATTTGCGCATATGATACATATTTACAGGGATCATTTGCGCATCGTTGTCACTTACTGAAATCAAATTACAACGATGTCTCACTTACTAGGACCATTTCGACAAATACCTCTCACATACATTTACGTGGTAATTTTAATACAGTTTAGAGTCATTACTATATTGTTTTAATTTTATGCATGGATAATTATGAACCTAGCAGATAATAATATGACTAAGAGCATTAGTGGTAGATATCCAAACACCTCTTTATATCTAAAGTAGGGCGAAAGTTAATAAAATGAAGCATTTTTAGAATTTTTATCCTAAGTTAGTCCACATTAAAACTTTAAGGATCCTTATAAGAGCATTCACACTAGCTTTCCCAAATTAATCCTTAAATTCTTCTCTATTAAATATCTTTATCAATTTAGGGCACGGACGGATGTAGTATAGAGCAAGAGGTAGCAAGTGCTCCTCTTGCATTTAGCACGTGAATTTACTAATTTATCCCTAGTTCAAATTACTAATCTACCCTTATTTTAAATCAACTATAATATAGGCATATAGCAATTAAGTAATATATTTTCTATTCTTCTCAAAAGCTTACGTGAGGAACTAACTACTAGGCTGTTCAACTTCTGGTGAGCGGTGAGTTTTACACTTTTACTACTTATTAGTTTATCTTATGGACTTAATTTAAATTATATTAATACTAATGTTTTGTGCCAAATTCTAATCAAATTTATTGTTTTGAGTAAGTAAGAAATTTTCATTTTAGATTTGTATCATTATATGCACAATTTTGTGATTTAGGTTTGATCAATTTGAGATATTTTGAAAAAGATATATTCAATTACGTGTCAAATGAAGCTATCATATAGAGGTTTCAAAGCATGACAAAGCGTCGTGATCAATTGTAATTTGAACTTTGTAATATCCGTATCGAAACTTTTTTATATTGGCTTTTAATTTTTTTTTAGTGATTCTACATTTTAATAATTGTGCTACCTCTTACATTATTTTCTGTGTCCGTCCCTGATTTAGAGAAGGTGTTTTAGTTTTGATTCTTTTTCAATTAACTTATTTTCTTCCCTATTTTATAAAAACAACAGCAAAAAGTTATTATGTAATTGATGTCCCTTCCACTATTTACTCGTTCTGTGAGCAATATTCTTTCATTGTGTAAATCTTTTCAGGTCAAATATATACTAAATCTCCTCCAAAATTTAATAGAGTGAACGTGTATGAATTTGAGCCCACCGAAAGATCCGATAGCCAATCAAGTTTAGTGAACATTCACTCAACATAATTTATATTCATCCAAATCCAAATGGATTCACAAATCCTGATAATTTCACCATTTGTTTGGTTGGTGATGGAAGGAGAGAATCGTGGACAAAAAAAATGGAAAAGGATCAAGTAAGTGAATTTGGGGTTTGCTGGAAATGCCTCATATTTTCACCCAGTTAGGTGCTTCTATATATTAGGGAAGCTAAAAATGGGTCAACAAGGCATTTTTTAGTTCAATTCTCTCTGCTATTATTGAGATAAAATCACTTATAAGGTCACTACTGTAAATGCTTTAATAAATCCTAAAGATTGGGACTCCATACAAGTTCATTATTTTCCTCCATTACATCAAATTTTGCTATTTCGTTCAAACTTTATTATTTGCATCTTCTTTATTTTTCAAATAAAATTATACTAACTATTAATTTATTTCATAATTGAAGCTAAAAATTTATTTGAAACTTAAAAATATAAATTTATTTTAACTTTTGTTATTTTTGTTTTATTTTTTCAAAACAAACTAATTATTAATTTATTTCAAATAGTATAATTCTCATCTTCATATTTAAAATCATTTGAGTTTATTTTCAACATTTAAATAATTTGAGTTTATCTTAAATTTTGAGCTAAAAATATAAAAATAGTTTATTTGAGGAGTGTAAATAGGGAATCTGGTTTTGTGAAAAAGTTAACAATAATTTCTAAATTTAATAAAGTGATATATAGAGAGTTGATTATTTTAGAAAAATTATGAATATTATGATGTGAGCGAGTGCTCTAACAAATCAAGGCCTAGCGAACGTACTTTATCAGAAAAGAAGACCCTGGAATTGGAATCCACCGCTAAGGGTTGGATCCAAGAGTTGCACACGAACTTGATGTGACCCTCAATTGAAATATCTTCCAAAAAGAACTCCTTTGCTAAATTGTTTCTCAAAATGATGGCTCCAGGTACACCAAACTTGGAGTTGAGAACGAATTTGACCTTGTAACTGTGATTTCCAACCATTGATTTTTTCGAAAACACCAATATAGCTTCCTTACTCAGCGTCGGCTCCATTGTATCTGCATCACAAAACCGAAATGTTAATGAGACATAATAAGTATATATATTACATGCAATGTCACATAGTACTCACTTGTGTTTTTGTTAAAACAATTTTATTATCGATCTCTTTTAAATCGTTATTTTCAAATTAACCATTGTTATGACAGCGGAAGCGGATTAACAAATAAGATGCGAATCTTAGACACAGAATCACGTAAAGTGCACGAAAGTAAAGAACACCAGAATTAACGTGGTCTCCCTAACAACGTGTTAGGACTACTCCACGGGCTCCAAGCCACAAACAATTCACTATAATGGGAAAATCAGGTTACAGAGTTGATCAATCAGATCTCAGATGAATAGAATTACCAGCCTACACTATTCCTAGAATAGAATTATAAGACTCACTATTCCAGAACTCTTAACCTATCTAATTAGCTACATCTTGTCTCTCTTGTCTCTCTATGGAACCTAGACCTCAGAGAATAGAATACAGGAAATCTATTCTCTGAGTCTTCTTTTCAGCTCATTCAAGTCTAAGGAGAAAGTCCCTTATTTATAGGCTTCACTAAGACACTCAAAAGAAAATACTTTTCCTACAAGAAAAGCCCACATAAGTTAACTACCTAATACACTTTCTTGTCCCTTAAGAAACGACCTTAATAGGTAATAACTTGTGCTCCAATTGTTTCCTTAGTGAATCTGCCTATTCAAGTCACCATATTCAACAACCATATCGATTAACTCAGTGTGTCGAGGATTAGATTGCTACATTGTCACTAATATATATAAACCAAATTAAACTGAGCACCATGATCACATTATTGGCAATTCGTATTGGCTTAAAAAGATGGATCTAATAATTATTGATATATACTAATAACTCTAGGTTAGATACTGATAAGACTGTATGGGGTTTCACTCTAAAATCAATTGGTAATAGAGGGAGTAGCCCAAGATCTTATATATCGATTCGGGAGGACACCGACTTCCTCTCCCCCTCACGTGTATCCCGATCGTTGGTGGAATTTTTCCTCGCCGGTCGGTATTCGTGCCGGAACAACATCGGCGGGGTTACACGTGATTCATTAATTTGGGTCTGGCTCATGATACCATGATAAGACTCTATGAGATTCCACTCTAAAACCAATTGACAATAGAGGGAGTAGTCCAAGATCTTATATATCGATTCGTGAGAACACCGACTTCCGATGTGGGAGGTGCATCTTAACACATCCCCTCACGTATAACCCGATTGTTGGCGGAATTTTTCCTCGCCGGTCGATATTCGTGCCGGGACAACATCGGCGGGGGTTACACGTGCCTCATTAATTCAGGTCTGACTCTGATACCATGATAAGACTCTATGGGGTTCCACTCTAAGACCAATTGGCAATAGAGGGAGTAGCCCAACTATTTAGAACGTGGTTTACCTAGAAGAGGATCGACTTGAGTGCTAACAAGCTGAAGAGTAACACCATTGCAAGCAGAGTTGGAACGTGATGACGGATCTAACAACTCACTAATTTTCTCCTTTATGGTTGTTGTTGGCTCATTCCTCACTGTTATCACAGCTTCAACGTCGTAATTTCGTGATTTCAGTTGGGGATTCGTCGAGAGATAATGTGCTTCACTAACATTATTAGTAGGGTTCGCCAAAGAAGACGTCGTCGTTGCCACATTCTTATTCCTCCTCTTCTTTACATTTCTCAGTACTGTATCATTAAGTTTATTCTTATTTTGGGAATTGCATGTTTGAGACGGATATAAAAGAGGTAGTGATGATGGTTTCAATAAGGAACATGATTTCAATTCAAAGGAACCCAAAAGTTTTGGAGTTGCCATAATGTATGCTTTAAGAGCTAAGAGATGATGATGATAATATATCACTTAAAAAACGAAGTATATATATTCGGACAGTTCTATGTGATACTTAATTTGTCACATGAATTTCACGTTAATCTAGCTACCTAGATATTTTGATACACATATTCAACAGTTAATTGTTGGAATGGTTCCAGTAAATAGGGGTCTCGTGCACATTGGTCCTTGAAAGTGACACCATTGTAAAAATGGTCCATGAAAATGTGTATATTGGTGCAATTTGCACAACTGGAAAATACGGCAAAAGCGTGGGTCGATACTGACGCTAACCTGTTGCAAGAGGGGGTTTGGCGTCGGTTAGCGACAGGAATGACCCATGAAAATATTTCGTCGCTAAATCCCATCACGACGCCAAACCGACGCTGAATATAAAGCCACTTAACCCGTTTAATTCGGATCTTTCCCCACTCCATACCGACGCTAACATTTAGTTAATATTCATTTATTATTTAATTAAATTATCATTATTGTTTATATATTATTTATTTATATATTAATATTTTAAATACTCGACGCCATTTCGACGTTACATATTCAAGTACATATGTTGAAGCCTGTCGCCATTGGACGCTATGCCGTGTTTTCTAGTAGTGTTGGTCTTTATTACGTTAGCTCCGTTAAATTTAAGAGTCCATAGCACTTTTTGGGATAAAAACAAAACTTTTTATAACTTAATAGCCCCACTTAGGGTCTAAAATGTAAATAGTAAAACGTTAAAGGTAAAAGTAACAATTAAATACATTAAAATTAAGAAAAAAATCTAGTTTAATGGTTTTTTATTTCTTTTCAAAATTTTTCGTTTTCTTTCCGATTTTTTTCAATTTCATTTCGATTTTTTTTTTATTTCTTTTCGATTTTTTTAGATTTTTTTCGATTTTTTGGGATTTTATTTGGATTTTTTTCTTTTTTTTACCTGGTAAAAGGGTACGATTTTGGTAGTTGTTTTGGCTAAAAGTTTTGGTTTTGGCAAAAATTTTGATTTTTGTAGTTTTTATTTTTTGCAAAATGCTTCAATTTTGATAGTTGTTTGTCAAAATGGTTCAGTTTTGATAGTTGCTTTAGCAAAAATGTTCTATTCTTGAATTCCTCTAAACAATTACCAAAATCAGAACTTTTTAGTGAAACAACCACCAAAATCGAACATTTTTTGCAAAACAACTATCAAACGAACCTTTTTTCATAAAAGTACGAAACCGGACCTTTTCCCAGAAAAATTACTCCCTCCATCCCTTTTTATAAGAACCATTTACTTTTTCACGATTTCCGAGACACGACTTAAAACGTAAATATTTTTAATTTTACATGTGTAAAAATTATAAGAACTTGATATTTCAAAAATATATATTGAGAGGAATCTAACAAGATCCAATATAACTATATTATTTCCTATCGGTTAATAAAAATTTACGGTCAAAATTTTTGAAGTTTGACCCAAAAAGTCAAAATGGTTCTAAAATAAAGGGATGGAGGGAGTATTAAAATTGTACCATTTTGCGAAAAGAAACTACGAAAACCAAAAGTGTTGCCAAAACCAAAACTTTTAGCTGAAAGAACTACCAAAATCGAACTTTTTTTACTAGGTAAAGAAAAAGAAAAAAAAATGTCGGAAAAAAATCTAAAAGAAATCGAAAAAAAATTAAAAGAAATCGAAAAGAAATTTGAAAAGAAATCGACCATGATAACACTAGATTGATTTCTTAATTTTAATGTATTTAATTGTTACTTTTTAGGCCCTAAATGGGGCTTAAGCTATAAAAAATTTTGTTTTTACCCCAAAATTGTTATTCCCACTTAAACTTAACGGAACTATTGGAAGGGGACCAAATTTCACAAATATGCACACTTTCAGGGACCATTTCCGTAATGGTGCCACTTTCCAGGACCAAAGTGCAACAGGCCCCACTTACTGGGACCATTCCAGCAATTAACTGACATATTGATTATATAGATGCAAAGAATTATGTTGGTGTATTTGAGGAGAGAATTGTCGAACTGGTCCCCGAAAGTGGCACTAGATTGCACTTTGACCCCCAATAGTAGCATGAGTGCAGCATAGTCCCCGAAAGTTGCAGTTCGGTCCCAAAGTTAATTTTCCGTTAAAAGTGGGGCAAAAACATAATTTTTAATACTTTAACTTAGATTAACTTACTTTTGGGGGCAAATTATAAATCCAAACCCAATTCCCCCAAAATCACTTAAACGGAAAAATTTAAGTATTAACAATTATGTTTCTGCCCCACTTTTAACGGAAAAATTAACTTTGGGACCAAACTGCAACTTTCGGGCCACTTTCGGGATCATTTCGGCAATTTTCTCTGTATTTGAGTATCACGTTTGTTATGTCCCCCTAGTGGTGGAAACGAGTCGGGTAGTACTCGACTCGATAAATACCGACTCGCTCGATAAGGTATCGAGCTCGACTTCAGTACCCAACTCGATAATTACCCGCTTGTTAAGATAATTACCCGACCTGACTCGTTGTGGTAAAAATAGAAAGAACTTATTTTTTAACACAAATAATAAAGATGTATTAGTATATTTTAAATTTTAATTAATTAAACAAACCTTAATTCTTTCAAATATTCATAATAAAATGCACAAACCTTAATTATAAATAATTATTTTTACCATATATATTAAAATTATTAATTTATTTATTCATTTATTAACGGACCGGGTATTTATCGAGCGATTCGGGTATTTCAATCGAGCACAACCTTGTACCCCTACCCTACTTCTTATTAACTATCGAGCGGTCTATCGAATCGAGTACTTGAGCCGGGTGCTCGAGCGGGTAACGGGTTACCCGACTCGTTTTTAGCAACATAAGAACGTAAAAAAAGGGATCTTATCCACTTGCTCCAGCCTAGGCTAATGAACTTATAAGCTTGGTCTTATTACTTCACCGTCGAGAAACGAAACAACCCAGACTTTCATCTCCAAGTTTAACTGAGATGTAGTTTCATACATTAATTTTGGATATAAAGTAGTGTTAAACCAAAATTCTTAATATTACTATCATAAGTATTGTATGTTGTACATAAAATAATATGGAGCTAATCCACACTTATATTTTCAGAGTTAATATTTTAGAATTTATATATTCTATCATTATTATTTCCTACATTGTATTTGAGCTCCGTGTTACAATTTTGACGTTTTCCACTGCGTCGGTGGCTTATTCACCACCAATCCACCATAAAATCATCCGTCGAACTTCATATATTTGTCAGTGATTTTTTGTGTGATGAGTATTATTTTTATTACAACTAGTTAGAGTTGTTAGTCTATATTGCCTTATATGACCAAAACAATGTTCATGTGACAATATGAACTATTTGACTTATTTTAAAAGTTTACATTACCTCCGTTCCTTTTCTTTGTTACAAGTTACTTGTCTACTTATCCAAAAAAAAAAAGTTACTTGTCTTCTTGGCATTTAAACGCACATTTTGTCATTTAATTTTTCTCTCTTTTATTTTAAGTAACTCTACTATATTAAGTTACATTATACCAATATATACCTCCATTTACTTTTTACAAGATAGAGCCATAGAGGTAGATATTAATTATCTATTCAATGTATCTAGGTACAGTGTTAAGTAAAGAGATTGGGTGCATCAATACTTTCATGCATCAGGTTCATCAACGAGGTTTGGGCATAATATCTTATAAATTAAGGGTCACGATGCAATTCTTTATATAATTAAAGGTCACGCTATACTTATCTATATGTTTGTGGGTCAATTATTGACAAATCACATATATATTTACAACTTTTATTTTGGATTGATAAAGATGTGGTACTGTACAATTATTATAGTATAATTTGGATACAAGTTATGTTGATATTGTTTCTTGTACCGATGATGAAGTTTCAAGTGGGTACAATACCCACGTGAAACCTTTAAATGGGTACCTGATGCACCTGATGCATGGAATTATTGATGCACCGAAACCGGACTCACTCGCTTACATGAAGCTGGAACTAATAGTCAATATGTTGATCAAACATCAAAACGAGTAAACGACGACGGATTCAATTGAGGAGGGACTCACATGTTTGATTAGCTAGTTAGAGCAATCGTGACGATTTTTCAAAATAATTTCCTAAAATTTACTCCTTAAATCACGTTTTTACTTTTAAGGGATTGACCTAAATTTTGGTACAAAATCAGATTTCTTATCACCGACTGAAATTGATCATGTCTTTGTTTGAGCATATGCAGGGATAGCGAAAAGACATGCAGACAAAACCTACGTCAGGTTAACATAACAAGAAACATTTATATATTGGAACACACACAAAAATTTATGAATTCACACACAAAAAACGAGAACATTACAAACACATGCATATATGTATTCTACCTTAGTAATGTTACCATACATACTACATATGCATATAGCAATAATGAATAACATACGACGATTACATATATAAATGGATTAGTCGACTCCTTTTGGTATTGTTATATTATTTGGTCATGTGGCCAAATGGATGAAGATTTTAATATGGATTAATGACACAATCGATTACTCATGTTTCACAATTTTTAATATTGGATTATTCATGTTTTATTTTGACTTTTTGATCACTTATGCTTCAATATTATGTCTCAGTTGGTGTGTGTGGGTTAACTTTTACATTAACCAATTTGTAGCCAAACTAGTCCTTAATTTGGAGGGGTAATATAATCAATTAACTTAAATCATTTTTAAGTCCAATTTAAAAACCCTCCAAATTAAGCATGAGTTTTTAGATTTAATTGCGTAGAAATTGATTTATGTTAATTGACTATTTTACCCCTCCGAATTAAGGATCGATTTAGCTAAAAATTGAGTTTAACGGAAAAGTTAATTCACAAACTAACTAAGACATGATTTTGAAACATGAGTGATCAAAAAGGTCAAAATGAAATATGAATAATCGAATGGTGAACGTTATAAAACTTGAATGATCGATTGTACCAATAACGCTTCTAATAGTATAAGTTAAGCATTTTATCATTTAAGGAGAAGGATTCTCAAGAAGGTTCTTATTGTTTTTACACAGAACAAAAGTAAGAAAAATAATATTTGTAATGAGTTTTGAACTACAAACATTCTACTTCCTCTAAAGTCTACAAATAAATCTTAAAAATAAGAAGTAGTCAAAAGTTTATTGAAACTATATTGTTAATTTGATAATTAACAAAAAAGAGTAATGTAAAACATATATTAAAAATACATTAAATACAATTACCATATATACTAAAGTGTGATTAGTTAAAAAATGAAAATCTTAAAGCTAAAACTATAGGTCGGTCCCTGTCAGGTGGGTTGATTGATATGTATGTATAAGAGAAAAAGTCCAATTAACTTAACAATAATAGACTCAAGCCAAATGGTACTTCATCACTTGAACCACTACTTCTTTGGGATATTTACCAATGGAGAGCGATCATTTGTCTTAGTGAGACTCCAAAAATAATTGAGGGTAACTTGTCTGCTACAAGCTAAGATTATTTTAATCCGTAGATCGTTTTGCCATCTAATTTATTAGGTATCATCATGTGGTAATATTGATTTTCAAAGTTCCAATTATTGATGTTGAACAAAGCTCTGATCTCTTCTTTCATGGGTTGTTATTAATAATATTATTATGTAAACTAAAGATGAATGATCAAGAGCGAAGATGTAAATGGAAGTTGTTATTTTACAAATAATAATTTGATGTTATTCTTTAATCACATTCAAATATTTTGATGTAAAATGTGATTGTAATATATTTGTAATTATATATATACTTTTTTGTATAATAATTAATTTATATATCTAAAATATATATAGTATTTTTTTATATGACACTTAATGAAGTGATGTCTAAATTAATTTTTAGAAAATACTTCGGTAAAGCATTGTCTAAAATAATACTTAGATGATATTTCCGTAAAGCGTTGTCTACATGTTACCTTAATAAAGCTTAGACGCACGGAGCTCCTATTTCACTTAGACGACACCTTTTTTAATAGCATTTTTATTTGTTGTCTAAGATTTTTTTTGTTCTAGTGGTTGATTTATACGAGAAAAAATATCAAAAAATATATTAAAAATGAAAGAGTGCAATTTATTATTTGAAAGCCACACTATTTTATATGAAACAAAATAATTAGATTAAAACAACAGCAACCAAAAAAACTTTTGTTACATTAGTATTATTAACATTATAATTTTAAAGTACATGCTTTTTCATAAAAGGAATATATTATATTGTTGAAAAAGTGGTTTATAAAACTAATCATTTGTAATAAATGATAAGGCATGGTATATATTGATGACGATGTTCGTAATAACAAACCACCAAACTAAGCGTAAATATAACATGAGAGTATAAGGTACTTTTTATAATTTGAGTTTGATGTATATTTGAATGCCACGTAATAGTTTGTTCAACAATAATAAATACTACCTCGGCCTCGAGAATTTTCTTGTATGCTTAGGAGGTCATGCTCACATGGTGCTCACAACCATCTGAGCCGTTAGATTAAGAGTTTAAGTGATATTTTAATCCTATGGTTCATATTTAATTGGGTATTTTTGTCCTTACATCTTTAAGTGGAAAAACAACAATAGTGGTATTTTGGGTATTAATGATAGAGTAATTAGCAATTAATTGAGATTGGAGAGAGGAAGCTAAATGCAATGATTACTTCAGCTCACCAATGTAGAAAATATGAATTCTAGTATTAATCTCATTTAAAATAAATTGAAGTATAACTTTTTTTTCTAATTTTAATTATTTCATTCAAAAACCAATGAATTTTCTCAATCTCATGTCAATAACACCACTGAATAATATACATTGGTGTTGCATATTTCTTCAATAACACCATATAGAATTTATTTATATATCTTTACTAGAATTAATCTCATTTTAGATATATTTCTTTAATAATAAACAATTCTAGTATTAATCTCATTTTAGATATATTTTTAGTGACACCACACTGGTGTTCCGTTCTTATTCAATAACACCACCGAATAATATACATTGGTGTTGCATATTTTTTCAACAACACCACATAAAATTTATTTATATATCTTTACTAGTATTAATCTCATTTTAGATATATTTCTTCAATAATAAACAATTATAGTATTAATCTCATTTTAGATATATTTTTAGTGACACCTAATACACACTGGTGTTCCGTTCTTGTTCAATAACACCACCGAATAATATACATTGGTGTTGCATATTTCTTCAATAACACCACATAAAATTTATTTATATATCTTTACTAGTATTAATCTCATTTTAGATATATTTCTTCAATAATAAATAATTCTAGTATTAATCTCATTTTAGATATATTTTTAGTGACACCATTTACTAATACACACTGGTGTTCCATTCTTGTTCAATAACACCACCGAATAATATACATTGGTGTTGTATATTTCTTCAATAATACTACATAAAATTTATTTATATATATTTACTAGTATTAATCTCATTTTAGATATATTTCTTCAATAATAAACAATTCTAGTATTAATCTCATTTTAGATATATTTTTAGTGACACCATTTACTAATACACACTGGTGTTCCGTTCTTGTTCAATAACACCACTGAATAATATACATTGGTGTTGTATATTTCTTCAATAATACTACATAAAATTTATTTATATATCTTTACTAGTATTAATCTCATTTTAGATATATTTCTTCAATAATAAACAATTCTAGTATTAATCTCATTTTAGATATATTTTTAGTGACACCATTTACTAATACACACTGGTGTTCCGTTCTTGTTTAATAACACCACTGAATAATATACATTGGTGTTGCATATTTCTTCAATAACACCACATAAAATTTATTTATATATCTTTACTAGTATAAATCTCATTTTAGATATATTTCTTCAATAATAAACAATTCTAGTATTAATCTCATTTTAGATATATTTTTAGTGACACCATTTACTAATACACACTGGTGTTCCGTTCTTGTTCAATAACACCACTGAATAATATACACTGGTGTTGCATATTTCTTCAATAACACGACATAAAATTTATTTATATATCTTTACTAGTATAAATCTCATTTTAGATATATTTCTTCAATAATAAACAATTCTAGTATTAATTTCATTTAGATATATTTTTAGTGACACCATTTATTAATACACACTGGTGTTCCGTTCTTGTTCAATAACACCACTGAATAATATACATTGGTGTTGCATATTTCTTCAATAACACCACATAAAATTTTATTTATATATCTTTACTATTTATGCTTAAAATGTATTTTGGTATCTCTCATTATCTTTAAACACAAAATTAACTCTAACCGCTTAAGAAATTGTAATATGATTACTACCAAAATTGGTGGAATAATTAAAATACCAATTGAATTTGTCTTGACTAGACTTAATGCAATACCAAACCAAATTATATAAATCACAATAGAAAATAAAAATTTAATTCGAGTACACCAATCAAATTTGTATTGTTTATATGTGTTAAGTATTCAAGTTTAATATTGTGAGTATATTTTGTAAAATTTCATAATTAAGATTCCAGATTTGAGTGTTATTTTGGTTAATAAATGGTAATAAATTTGGAGTGCAATAAATTTGGTGTTACTTTTTCACATTCCATAAAAAAACATTTCTTAAATGACCATAAAACCTTGTGAGCATGGTGCTCACAAAATAGTTGTAAGCATATAAGTACAACTCCTCCGCCTCCGCCCCTAAAAGATTGGTACATTTTGACTTTTGGTGGTCAAATTTAAAAAAATTGATCAACAATTCTTATTAAACGATAAGGAATAATATAGTCATATGCGATCTTGTTAGATTCGTCTCAATATATATTTTTGAAATATCAACTTTTTATAATTTTTTCGAATATAGAATAAAAAATATTTTATGTTTTATATTGTGTTTTGTTGACCCCCAAAATCAAAATATACCAATCTTTTATGAACGAAAATAGTACATGATAAGTAAGTCCTGTTCCAACGTACACTCAAGGCATTTTACCAATAAACAATAATATCAATAAACATTATATTATTAAGATACTCCCTCCTTCTCATTTTATTTGGGTTGGTTTGACTTTCACGATCGTCGAGACACGATTTAAAATGTAAATATTTCAAATTCTAATCGCGCAAAAATTATAAAAGTTTGATATTTTAAAAATATACATTGAAACAAACCTAACAATATCTCATATGACTATATTATTTTTTATAGGCTTATAAAAATTCATGGTCAAAATTTTTAAAGTTTGACTCCCAAAATAGAAAGTGAACAAACAAATTGGGATGGAGGGAGTAATAAATCCTTCTCTGACATTATACCTAAAACAGAGAGTTGTCAGAGTCTTTAGTTTAATGGTCTCAATTTTTTTTTAGTTTAATGGTCTCAATTTTTTTTTTGAGATAGTGAATCATATTCAAACTATGCAACTATAGATATACATATTATTAGATATAAATATTGTTATACATATAGATGTACAAAGACATAGATAGACAGATATAGATAAAGATATAAATTTAACCGAATTTTTTATGTACTCACACAACAATTTATATACCTATTATTACAAGGATATAATGCTAATGAATTACACTCCCTTCAAGAATACATCACCTATAAGTTACTAATTAATAGGCTTTCAACGATACATTGTAAATAGAGTAAAGAAGTAGTAAGAAGTAAATGATTGAAGCTAGAAAGCCAGAAATGAGAGATCCTTTAACATGATCACAATAATTTGGAACTTGCTCACAAATTGGAAGCCAACCAGCATGACTATTTCCATTCTTGCCCACTTGGGCTATAGCCAAGCATGCTGACAATCCTGAATCCAGCAATAATATTACTATCTGCAAAATGCACGTCCCAAACTAATAAGTTCGTTAGCAGTGATGGTACTAGAAATTTTATATACAAACAGCGAAGGAATTGATATATGATGAAAAATAAGAAAAATTAGTAAAAGTTTAGGGGCTAAGTCTAACGGCCAAATAGTTTCCCACAAAATATATATATGTATATATAGTCGAATTATATAGACGACACAAATATGATATGGGGGCTAGAAAGGTAAAATAAATCAGAGAATTAGATATAAAACGAAGGCTTACCAAATCCAACACCAGCAACAAGTTTCCAATCAAAAGTCTCGAGGGCAAGAAGATTACTATAAGAGTGTATCCAGCAGCAATTGCATTAACTCCCACAAAAAACCTACCATGTTATTCGTCTATTTTTTCTTAGAATAATGTTGTTGAACCCAGAAAACAACATACAAGGCATGACAATGATGCTATTTGGAGTTCCCAAAATTTTAATATGAGATATTCATTTTCTCACTCGAGATAAAAAAAATTTAGTAAGGATATTCGTATTAAATGGGCTGGAGGTAGGGATAGGATCAATGGTGGATTACAGAAAAATGGTGATAAGGATAACGTAGTCATTTCACTTATCCCATTTTTTTTAATACACGGACTACATATACTAAAAGCCATTACATGAAAATTTAACCATTTGAAAAATTTATGTTTTCAAAGAAAATTTATGTGAATACCCATAATATTATCATATTATGTAGTAGCGTGTCCATGTCCAATGACAATATTGCATGTACGTACAATTACCTAATTTAAAAATATTAAATACAACCAGATTTTTTAAATACGACTTCTCCATTCAGCTCCTACCCTCCCACATGTCTTAGTTAAAATGACCACAAATGTTATAAAGGACTTACTTGAAGGAAGGGGAATCGGTATACTTGGCTTTGAATGACATGTTGTAGACTTGAGTTGTTTCCTTGGAAGTGACCATTAAAACAACTGCAGCCACACTTGCACATAACACTATAAGCCTCAGCAAAATTATTGGAATTTTCCTGGACAATGCCATTAAAGTTTTTCAGTAATATCAAACTTTTTACGCCAATTTGTACAATCTAAATTAAACAATAATTCTAAATAGCAATTATAATGATCGAAGTTCTTTCTTTTTGAAGCATGGCAACTACCTTATATATTGTAGTGAAATATTCAAATAAGAATTAAACGAAAATGATTGCAATGAAAAGATGGGGTAGGATAAAAGAGAGAAATGAGGTAGGAGAGGCAGGTGAGATATGTGGTGAACTTTGCTTACATATTTTCTCGACTCACATTCTTGGTAACCTAATTAAGCGTACCAAAGATATCGGTGCCTGTGTAAACGATCAGAGTAAACACTCGACCAATATCATACATTCCCGCAAGAGTGATCGATTAAGTTGGTGAAGTAGGTAGTTGAACTGCATCCAAGTTCTAAGGCTCCTAATAGTCTATTGATATCACATCTCTCAACTTTTTTTCGAGAAGTCTTGATAAGTTCGATTTTTACAAAACTTTATGTTTTATATTTCGTGCGCTTTCGCAGATGTCCACTCTACAAATAACCACTGGCCTCCGGTTACAATGAAGGAATCATGCATTTCACTCGTTAATGGATTCAATTTTTTTGTTCAAAGAGTTTTCGTGTAATTTCAAAATTAATTAATCATGAGTAACAAATTTTGTATTACTCGTATTATTTTTTATCGGAAGTTGAGAATTTCATTAACATCTATATATCTATATATAAGCAATTTTAGAAAACCTGTTATGTGTACATAGTAAATTGCTTCAATTATTACTACATCGATACTATGTATATGTGCCACTAGCAGAAACTATATAGTAAAATATAGTATTGTAAATGGTTTACAAAATAAAATAAGTTTCACTCAAGTATAAATGGCAAAAGGTTAAAGTTACGTGTTTGTTCTTCTTTTAATGTTAAGGAGAAATAAATCAAATTTTTGTAAGTTCACCTACTAATCAAAGCTAGATACAAGCACGTGGCCACTTATTCCTTGCGTAATTGACTTTTTTCTGTCATAGACTTGTTGGATTTACTTTTTGAAGTTTTTCGGCTTATTTGTATTTTGTGCACCAAATTATTACACAAATTTCAAAATGCACCCTAATACTATCATAAATTTTAAATTACATCCTATATTACGGTTTGTCTCATTTGCACCCTAAAACGCAATATCAGCCCCTGAACTAAGGTAAAAACAAGGGCTAACTTGAAATAATAGATTTATCACTTTTTTATAATAACTAAACTTGTAAATTAAAAATTAATCTCATGTTTTTATCTCCTTCATCCATCCCACCCCATCCTGCATCACCATCACGACATCACCATCACCTTGTTCTCTTGAACTATTGAATTTGGTGTTAGAAGATTTGGATATAACTCTCAAGGTCTTGAATCACTATTTGAGGATTTGACTTTTGTTTAGATTCTTGAACTTATGGTTTAAAGATTTGAGAAAGTTCAAGAGCTTCGATAGCTTATTCTTGAACTCTTGAATTTGATGTTTGAAGATTTTTTGTTTTTTGTAAATTAACGATGAGGTGAGTTTCGAATCTAAGACATTCTGGCCACTAGCAAAAGCTTTTTCCACTAGGCTATTCGATTGACTCAAATTTGATGTTTGAAGATTTGAATATAGCTTTAAAGGTCTTGATTCGCTGCTTAAGGATTTGACTCTTAGAGAAATTTTATATAAGGATACATGAGATGTGAAAAAATAATGACAAAAGAAATTTGTAGAATTCAAATTCACCACTTTTGATTTGGTTAGGAGGAGAAAATTAAGTCAATAATTTTGAACATTTTGTTAAGGATATTGATAATGTCTTAATTTATTCAATATTTAATATAATTCGTTAACAAACATACTTAATAAAATAAGTATTAAATTAATTAAATCTAAATACTTAATTGATTTAACAAAGTGTTCAGTCATTTATAATCAAACTTCAAATTTCAATTTTCAGATATATCAAACATGTATTTAATGTAACGCAACAAAGTACACCCATCTCACCTATGTGAGAGGGGAACAAAATAGTTTGGCAAGTCTTTCATTACAACAATCTTGATTGAGTTCTAACCCGTTATTTCAAACAAGCCTTTGTTTTGAAAATCTGTTCCATAAATTGAATTAGCATAAAAATCCATGTTTAAAATAAATATAAGACATATATATGATATTTGTTCTTAAGCTAATTGGAGATTATCTATATATCTATGTAAGTAGTTGTGGAGATAAATTTTTACAACAATGAATTTTTAGCAACTAAATTGTTGTAAATCGGATTTTTTAAAAAAAATTAATATATAATTCATTAAAGAACAAGATTATGATATATTCTCATTCAGTAGTCAATACAAATAAAATAAAATTTGATTAGGTGACATTTAATTAAAGGCTTTAATTAAAAGGTTGAAATCATAAACATCATGGACATTTTTCGAAGTCACAATCTAACTCAAGTATATATACCTAGCTTCTAGTTTTTGAACTAATTGAATCACGCTTAGACGTTACAAATTATTTTCTTTATTATTGTATCGTTGAGCATTAACTTTGTCATTTCATTATAAAGAAAGTAAGTCAAAGATATTTTATCCAAATTTTTCTATCTCTATCATTACTACTAAGAATCGTATGTATTATTGTCTTTTGATTAAAATGAAAACAAAATCAACAAATCTAGTGCAAAACATAAATATACGTATATCAATTAATTACCATAGACTTTTGACAGATTAGGAAACAAATTTAGAATCTTGACCATTAAAGTACATTAATGTTCTGTGGAACAAATTAAATGTATTGCATTACTATTACACCAAATGTATTCTCTTCTATTTAAATAGATGATGACATTTTATGTTAGCCAATTCTAGTGTCTATAAAAACGTAGTTGAATATCTTTGTGTCAACGAGGATAGATAAGAATTGTTTGTTAGTGTGACGATTTAACATCTTTTATCGAATAATTGAATATCAGTTTCGACATGTTGTTATTGGTTGATGGGTTGTTTTTGTTGGCTTTGATGGGTATGGTGGTACAACCAGGGGTAGGGGGAAAATGTGAATTCGAAGCAATCTTTAATTTTGGGGACTCAAATTCTGATACTGGTGGATATTTTGCTGCATTCCCTTCTCAATGGCCTCCCAACGGCATCACCTACTTCAAGAGACCAACTGGTCGACCTAGTGATGGAAGGATGTACCTCGATTTTTTGGGTAACTCTAATATTCGATTTTACTAATATGGAGTATATATATATGGTTTTAGAATGTGACTTGGCAAACTACAAATTTGTCTAGGACCAAATTGCTACACTTATGTCACGTTTAAGGATTAATCTGCAACAATATAGTTATGCGAGATTAAAGTGAAACATTGTCCCATTATCTGAGACCAAATCAGCCATTAATTCTATATGATTCGTATATATATGGATGAACTAAGGTTGGGCAAAAAAAAAGTTCCTAATACACTTTTAATTTCTTCTTGTTGTACTTGTATCAAACATCTAAATACTTTCAGTATTCGAAGTCAGTTATATTTCATATACTTTGAATTGAGTCACTTGTAATCAGACTAAAAATTTCAATTCGAGTCTCAGTTTTTAAATTTGACAAACAGACTCTAACATTCACTTTGATTGTTTTTTCTTTGTAAATTAGTAATGAATTATGACTACAATGGTATTACAAACAATGAAATACGTAAATTCCTAATTAATAGAAACTTAGAGTATAATATTAGACAAATTTGTCTCCACCGAGGTTCGAACACAGAACCTCTTACATGAAAGGTTGGGTCGGATGCCATTTAATTGGTTTCTTGATATTGACTTGACTATACCATTTCTAAACTAGAAAATATACTTTGTCAAAAACATTCCTCTTCATCTTTATGGTTAAAGTATTAATAGCCATTTTAAAACTTGGTTTCAGCCCAAGCACTTGGATTGCCTTTCGTCTCTCCTTACCTACAAGCAATTGGATCCGATTTCAGACATGGTGCCAATTTTGCAACTTCACTCTCCACAGTGCTTCAACCAAACGGTTCTTTGTTAGAGCTTGGCGTGAGTCCTTTTTCTTTGGCCATTCAACTTAACCAAATGAAGCACTTCAAGTCCATAATTGATGAAAAAACACCAGGTCAATTATTATGTTGTTATATTGCACCTTAGCTTGTAGGCGGTAAAACTTACTATTTTCATGGTGTGAGCGTTCACGGTATGTGTTCGTTAATGGGATACAACGTATGTTTCATGCGCTCGATATTTTCTTACACTGAAAAGATCGAATGCATGAAATGTGCGTTGGCGCCGTGAACTTGGGGCCATGAAAATATGTACTTCCATGCTCAAGCTATACATTAAAATGTGATGTTCTTTTTTATTGTGTTCTTGTCTTACAGGACACGAGGAACTTCCGCCACCAAACTCATTTGGAAAATCCCTCTTCACTATCTCTATAGGGCAAAATGATGTCGCAATCGATTTAATATTTAATGGAATAAATGTAACCATGAAGAACATCCCACAAATAGTTTCCCAAATTTCTAGCTCCATCAAGGTGACAATATTACATCCTTTCTCTAACCTTATTTACTCGATCAAGTATATAGAAAATTAAGTGAGTTTCAAAAATATTAAGAGAATGGCTATGATTGATTAATACTACAATTAGTTATATTGATGGATGTACAATTTATATTTCAGGAACTCTATGGGTTAGGAGGAAGGACATTTTTTGTACTTAACCTATCTCCAATTGGCTGTTATCCTTTATATATATCGAGACTTCCACATGAGGCTTCAGATATAGATCAATATGGATGTATGATTAACTACAAAAATGTAGTGGATGAGTTCAACAATATGCTTAAGGATTCTCTCAACCAGACTAGAAAAGATCTTGGAGATGCTAAGGTTATATATGTCAACACCCATGATGTCTTAACAGAGCTCTTTCAACACCCTAAGAGTCATGGTAATGTGTTTCGACTGATCATTTTCTTTTTATAATTAATACTACAATAAATCTCAACCCCCTCGAGTCGACCACACCTATAATAAGATTCGAACACTTGATCTCATCAATCAAGGGTACAGATCTTAGCTCAACTGTTACACCATTTTCTTATCTGAATCGATGTTTGTGCATGTTGTGTGCAGGGCTGCAAGAAGGGACCAAAGCATGTTGTGGAGCAGGAGGAGGTACTTACAATTATAACCCTCAAGTACCTTGTGGAACTAGCAAGTTAATAGATGGACAAAATGTTACTGCAACAGCTTGTGCTGACCCACAAAATTATGTTGATTGGGATGGAGTACATATCACAGAAGCAGCAAATAAACAACTTGCATATGCTATTATTAATGGATCCTATTCAGATCCTCCTTTTCAATTTGGTAACTATTGCCAAGTTCAACCTATTGGTTAATTGACAAATATTGTAATAACCTACCTATGAGCTCCGGGTGCTTTTTGTTGCGAAAATAAATTGTAGTAAAATGATTCAAGCCTCAGTTTAAACTAATTATGAGCTTGCATTATCACCTAAAGACCAACATAAAGAAAACTCACAATCCAAAAACACTAAAGTTTCTTCCCTCGAACTGTGTATGAGTTCAACAGTATGCTTTAAGATCTTAAGAAGTGCTATTAAGAATTATGTGTGATATCACATATTAATCATATTGCTCTATCAATCAGACTTAGCAGATTATTAAATAAACAAGTGCCATCTTAACAGATTTTAATGTAAAGAGCAATCAAGAAGTAATATTTAAAACACACATAACAGAGTCTATGGAGGTGACAAATTCTTCACTGCTAACAAATGGCACTCGTGGCCACAAAATGTTCCTAGCCATTTGAGAGAGCAGCTATTCTTGCTGTACTGGACAGCTAGACATCAGAGGCAAAATGAAATATATTGAAGCTGTTAAGAAAATATCTAAAACAATGCATCGCTTACTCGGACAATGTAGCCTTAAGCTCACCACTGCTTTTCATTTCCAAGACAATATCACAACCTCCCACTAACTCGCCTTTATAATAAAGTTGGGGAAACGTCGGCCAGTTTGAGTATGTCTTCAATCCTTGCCTCACTGCATCGTCTGTCAAAATGTCGAATGATCCAAAATCTATTTTGTCTTCCTTCAGTGCATTCACCACCTTAGAGCTGAAACCGCACTTGGGGGTATCTGGGGTACCCTTCATAAAGAGCATTACAGGTGAAGAAGTTGTTAATTGCTTCAACCGGTCTTCAAGAGTTTCTACACGAGCAATTCCTTTCTCGGCAAGAACTTTCCCAAGCTCTCCACTCTTCTGCATCTCCAAAACAATGTCTGATCCACCAAGAAGTTCACCTTTTATGTACAATTGAGGATAGCTAGACCAATTTGAATAAACCTTGAGACCTTGACGGACTTCATCGTCCGTAAGTATGTCAAAACTATCAAATTTTACTTTCTCCTGCCTCAGAATATCAACCACCTTTCGACTGAAACCACATTTTGGTTCCTCAGGCTTTCCCTTCATAAATAGCATGACTGGGCTAGAATTAATGAGCTTTTCCAGCCGAGAAGACAAAATTGCGCTAAGGCCAGAGGAGTCAGATATGCCACCCTTTGCAACTTCGGATGCAGTAACCTTCACTTCACTGGAATCTGTAGCCATGATGCCATGTTCCTTGAGGACTTCTTTAAGTTCACCACTTTCATGCATGGCAATTGCAATATCACAACCACCAAGAAGCTCACCCTTGCAGTATAATTGAGGAAACGTTGGCCAGTTGGAAAATTTCTTTAAACCCTCTCGAACCTCATTGTCACTGAGAATATCAAAACTTCCAAATTCAACCTTCTCTTTTTTCAAGATATCAACTACTTTTTGGCTAAACCCACACTGTGGGGCTTCAGGGTTCCCTTTCATGAAAAGCATGACTGATTTAGAGTTAATTATCTTCTCAAGTCGTCCATTAAGACCATCTGTGGGACCAGAGATCAATTGGCTTCTAGAATCACCATTTCCTTTTGCAAGCTCCTTCACCGATTCAATGATAGCGGCACCAGAAGCCATGCCTAGACTGGCAGGAGCAGCAGGTCCCCCTGGGGTTATGCCCCCAGCAACTTTAGCAACCTTATTAGCCAAAGTTGAGGGGTCAGCACCTTCCAACGTATCGACAGTCTTACCATCCTAATCAGAAAAAGACTTGTAAGAAGTTAGGTAAATCATAAACCTTACTGAACAATAGACGATCTACCAAGATAGATCGTGGTAGCATAAGAACAGAACACTCAATTGATATTCCCGACTTCAAATTACCTTGCAGAAAACGAAGAATGGCACAGCAGCAACTGAATATGCCTCTGAAATCTCAGGTTGCTCTTCAGCTTCGACCTACAATTTCAGAACAATATACAATCACAATGAGATATAAGAGACACGTACCCTCTTTGATCATCCATTAAATATATAAAATAAGTGGGAACAAATAAATAAAAACGACGTCCTTCCACATATACCGATCCCGTTTCTGTCTCATTTTCCTTTTTTATCTTTTAAAAAATAGTTCCAATTTACCAATTGATAGAGAGATATAAGGAGGAAGAAGTGGCTCACAGAAATGTCTTAAGAGTATGTAGCTAACAGAGTAGTATGCTATATATAATATGAAAGTACATAACAAAGGCAATATATTATCAATCAGAAGTTTAAATATTGTGATTGCACAGCTATATGATTTTCACATTGATATGATTAAACAAAATCATCACTATATATAAACAAAAGAAAATCCTTGAAGATCATTATGTCACATTATTAATGAAAAGCAAACATATTTGCATATATGATTTCACATAGAGGCTCTCGGAATCACAGCCTACCAAACATTTTAGCACATTTCAAACCTAAAAAAGGAGACCAAATCCTCGAAAATCCAATAACATCATATATTATTGAATCATGGAACAATCACAACCTGGGAACCAGAACAGATCAAGTGGCAGAAAAAAACATAATGTCATACACCATGTATGCCTACTTGAAGGATTCCCTCTCCCTTGTGAGTTATGAAATGAATAAGAACCAATCAGGATCCGTTAACAACCAAACACTATACATCAATTAAAAACTGCATAGATTTGCTACAACCTTGGCAATAAGATCTCAGAGAACATGTCACTAGTAAGTAAATCAAAAGATAGCACTCACACAGAAATCAACATAAAAATATACCTTCAGAATCTTCAGATACAAGTAAAGTCACGACCTTTATAACTGTGTTGGAACTAGGCGGAGGAGCAGAAGATATATCGGTCACCTCCTAACCTAATTATTTATACATTATTTTTCCTTGCTTTTTGTGTTTCACTCTTTCCCTACCCTCACATAAAATTTCTGGTCATGCCACTATATAATCAAGACTAATAGAAGCCATAAAAACAACCAATCCAATATTTTTAGCCCAAAAGATTAACTGAATAACTAAAATCTAAAACCCTCAACAAAGCAAGTTTACATACACCAAAAGGCACAGGCCTAAGATTACTCTAAAACTAATATTGCCAATATTTCAACAAAAAAAAAAGAACCCAAAAAAACCAAACCGAGTCTCATCCCACTAAATGGTATCGGCTATATGAATACCAATATCTCAAATCAGCCATACCTTGTGCAGAACCAAATAACTAAAATTAACCCTAAACGAACAATAAAGTTAAAATCCTTCATGAATTCAACAGACATTAAGAATGAAGAGATCGTAAAATCAAGAATATAACCCAGAAATTAGAAAAGCAAACTTTGCTAATAATACGAAGAAGTAAATATGATAATAGGTATACCCTTAAGAAATGGGCATTTGGGAAATCAGTGGATAAATGGTTAAAGACTTGGTCCATCTGCTTAGAAGCCTCACACCATGTTGCCCAAAAGTGCAAAATCACAGCTTTTCCATCGCTAAGAAGCTTCTCCAGCTCCCCCTTTGACTGAACGTCTTTCATCACCATCTTAACTGATCACTCTACTCTTGTTGGCTGCTTTGGGTTGCTTTTTCTCGTTTGCTTAATTCTCTATTTCGCCAAAAGGGCTGCAACACGGAAGAACATAAAAAGTGAGCATCTTCCGCGGCTTTTATTATTCCTTTTGAGGGATGGTCGTAAATGAGTCGAGCCGAAGCTCAAGAATTTTTTGCTTATCGATTTATTATTAGACAAGTCTTAAAGGTGGCAAGATTTATTATTAGACAAGTCTTAAAGGTGGCAAGTTGTTATAGTACCGAGTCAAACTTCAAACTTGCTCGCTTATTTTAGTGTCTGAATTGATCCGAGTTGACACAAGCTTAGGCTAATTAATCAACAATAAAGTTATTGGCCTTTAACAAGGTAAACAAAAACAAAAGTTTAGTTTTCAAAATAGTCTGGACTGCTGTCTAGCCCTTGCTAGTTCTATAAGTGTCGATTAAGTTAAGAGGCTGATATATTATAGACACACCAGAATAGTGAATTATTATTCACTAAATGACTATTTTGCCCCCCTATTTGGGAGTGTAGTAATTAAGAAAGTTAAATAGGAGGGGTAAAATAGTCATTACAATCCTTAAAATCACTATTTAGGAATAGTAATTTACTATTCCAGTTTGTGCATAGTGTTGCCCGTTAAGAGGGGACCATGCCAACTTGCACCCTACATGGAGATGAAGCCCATTTTGAAGGCATAAACGTTTGCCAATTTACCCTTAGCAATCTTATGTAACGTGTTCGATGTAAATCATTTTTAACAAATTATTATGTGTTTTGTTAATTAGATTATTTTTAATATATTATTGAACGCATAAAACATGCGTTTCAAGTGCAAACCGATCACAGTTCGCTAATGACTATCTAGAAAAAATTGTTACCTTAAAATAATTGTCATGAAATATCAATACCCCTACTTGGAGCAGAGGAAAAATAATTTCATCGACTGTAGTAATGAATTAAGTATTATTGTCTTTTTATAATAAAGATCAATGTTCCTAGTGTTCATGTAAATAGAATGTTTGTTTCATGCTGACATCTTGCTCCTAGTGGTCAAGACATCTTGCTCTAGTGGCAAGCATGCTGACACCTCTAGCGGAGGTTTCGGGTTCGAGCCCTCTTGCTAGCAAGGAAGTGGTCAGAGAGAAGAATGTTTGGTGATTGTAATGGATTATTCGTATTAATAAAATCAAAGAGTAACCCCCTTTTTTATATAAAAAAAAAAAGAAAAAAAAAAGAATGTTTGTTTCATGCTTGTAAGGGTGATCAAGTTGGTGGAGTAGGTGAGCTTGTGAGTGTAATATCACTAATTCAATTCCCCTACAACATTCTTTTGATCGAGTTTATCCGAGGTCTACTCAATGCGCACAATACAAGTAACGGCTACAAGTCCCGTAACAAAATAATACTATATGTTACATTTTAGGGTCTGAGCACAGTAACTAACATTTATTTTGTGATTATGTAATTTTTATTGTTTGAGGAAAAAAAGACCATCCAAATGTTGTAGAACTTGCAAATAATCTCAACTTAACTTTCATAATATACAAATTCATTATTGTTTAATACTTTAATCAAATAAATTCAGTTTCATCGTTTAATGAATTTACACAATTCTTAGCTTTGATATTGTATATATATTTTATAAATATTTTGTATAGATGCTAATAAATTTTGCGTGATTCAACAGTACCATTTTCCGTAAATCTATGAATAAAACTACAGTATCTTCAAAATAAATCTAATACAGTATTTACAAGTTAAGGTGACGATATTATCATATATAGGGTAATGTCTATTATCTATAGTCAACTTTAGATTAAAACAACATAATTACAAATTTACAATAGAAAATATATTGAGCAAAAGAATCATCAGAAAAATGAAAGGTGTTTTATTCCAAGAAAAGTGAAAACAAACTGTCCAATTATATACAATTTCCACCCTAAAATTATTTGACTTAATATTTACATTTCACTGATTAGTGAAATGCATGAACAAAGGTCCATCCTACATTGGTTGCTAAAACAAAAACCAATTAAGGTTTTCCATATAGCTAATCAACCATGAGAAAAAACTCATCTCATATGATGAGGACTCTTTGGCTAGTATTGGAGAAGCACAAGCTGCACTTGCATGATCTCTTTCTTTGTACACTTGGTTCCCTCGCACAAACGTAGATACAACTTTTCCGGTGAGTTTTGACCCCATATAAGCTGTGATACTCTGCATGTATTACAATCAAGATATAATGTCGAGAACAGGTACAGAGGTAGTTGTCTAAAGATTAAACGTAAAGGAAGATATAACGCAGTACTATGTATCGATGAAAATGAAACACTTACAGGTTGCTTTGTGTATATATCACGGACGTTGTCTAGAACAAATTCAGCTTCTGGTTCCCAAACAACAAGATCAGCATCATACCCTTGCACAATCTTTCCCTAAAAGTATTGAGGGTAGATATCAGGCATATATATTATAAGTTGAAACTCTAGTTATACCTAATCAAATAGCTATGATATTTTCATTAGGTTGTCCAAAGGTGTGAAGTATGATTGTTGGACTTGAAAGTTATAACAAGGAACAAGAGTACATTTTGGACTTCGATCATGATATGAAACAGAACATTATATATGAGAAGAATGTGATTTAAAGATTACTTTGTTATTCAGGCCAGCAAGTTTGGCAGGCTTCTCACTCCACAATGACGCCAATTGTTCTAAAGTCAATCCGTGCTTGCGCCCATGAGTCCATGTAGCTGGGAGAACAAACTGCACGTACCATAAAAAAAAAAGCAGTCGGCTATTAACGAAAACAAAAGTAGCGATTGAGAATGGCTGGATACAATGGGCTTTCTTATTAACCTGCAAGGAAGATATTCCACCCCATGCCTTCAAGAAATCGCCTTCTTCGAGAAGTTTAAGCTCTGGAACAGATGGTGAGTGATCAGAGCTCAACATGTCAATATGTCCATCCTACAAGAATGGTATAACCATGTCAATATCAACAGTAAGTATAAGAGATATGTAAGATAAATTCAGTGAATAAGCAAAACATACCATGACAGCTGCCCATAATTTGTCTCTATTTTCTGCATCGCGGATAGGGGGAGCACATTTGAAACGTGTATCACCTTCTGATATCTCTTCAGCTGAAAAGGCTAGATAGTGTGGACATGTTTCAATAGTAATGCTATCGCCACTTTTTTTCGCTTCCTAATTATAGTCAAGCAAGAACCATGCAAACGATTAAATATGGAGTGTAATATCATACATAGGTTCTTGACATCACACAGAAGTAGTAAGAGTTTGAATATCCCAATTAAATCATCTAGATCAAGTTTCTTACCTTGACGAGATCGAGGGAAGCTCTGGCATCAGCTAGATGTACTATATGAAGATGAGCGCCTTCAGCAGCACCGCCTGTTCTTGTGTCCTTAGTTACTGTTAGGAGTTCCCTAATAGCTGCTTGCTCCCTACAAAAGAGAGCATCTAACTAGTGAGAAGAGTCACTGGTGTTGATGAAACGAGAGAACACGTCTTTGCAACTAAATCTTACATTGAAGCAGGCCTTGTCTTGAGATAAGTAGAATATGCTCTAGGATTTTCAACACCATTTTCCATTTCAGCAATGTCCTGAGGATCTTCTGGTAGAAGTTCCGAGTGTACAAGTAAAGGTCTTCTATATTTTGCTAGAACAGAGAGTCCTACCTACATTAATACATTAAAACGATAACAAGTTAGCAACTTAGCATCTATACTAATATTACTATCATGCCATCACAGAGAAGGATCATAGGATTGTTGCACATAATTTGAATCTTAGAAGTGTAAAAACCGGAGAACAGATCATCTAGAATCTTCTTGAAACAACCAGTAGAACAAGAATCACCAAAGACACATATGTTCCGGTGGTGTTAGAAGTAGTACCTTGATGTGGGTGATATTTGTCATAGGGAAGTCGTTGATACCAGAAGGAACCATGAAAGACTACAGAACCACGAAAGTAAGTTAGGTCATACACTGCAAAAGATAGAGGTGCCTGAGCAAGCGAGCTCATACAAAAGCTCAAGTATACGGATATATGAACGCTAAACATGTAAAAATATGGAATATTGTATTAAAAAGTTTGAGTCTGAGAGCAATCTTTGAATGTATACCTTCAGACCAAGAACACCAGCTTCCAAGAGTTCTTCCATTATAGTTGTATTATGTGCATTTTCAGGTGAAAGACCTCCCCAGAAACCTGGTCAGATTGGGATACAAAATGTAATTCAAACATTATATGTTCCACCTAATACAAAAATACAAATTCTTGGTTGAAAGTGCATACCAACATTGACAAAGGTCCGCCCTTTTGCGGCTGAAAGCTGTTTGCAGAGAAACAGACCAACAGGTATTAAAAAAGAACTGATAAACCAAGATCTCACAAATTCTCGAAACAATATAAGACCAAACATAAGCTTCATAAAAAGGTTCGAAAAAACTTTCATCATCGTTGAGAACTAATCGGCTATATGATCAGATAATGTTCAACAAAGTAGTACCTTAAGTTCTAAATTTTCTTTAGTAACAGTGGAGGGCTGGCTATTAAGAGGCATATCAATTAACGTCGTTAACCCACCTGTTAATCAAATATAACAAATTATTCCAAAAACTAACAGTAATAAGTTCATTAAGGAGACTGAAATGTGAGATAGATACCAGCAGCAGCTGCCCTTGTCCCAGAAGGGAAGTCTTCCCATTCTGTTTGTCCAGGGTCATCTAGATGTGTATGTCTGTACCATAAAAAACAAATGAATCGACAATCCAACCCAACCCAACCCAAACGTTACCCCCCATAGACTGGAGAATTAAGGACTCAAACATTCAACAAAATTGAGATAACTTGAGAAATCTCAGAAATATGTTCATCAACTTACACATCGATTAAACCAGGCATCAACACTGCGTCGCCATAATCAATAACGTGCCTACTCCTTGTCTTTCCCCTCCATTCACCCTCAACAATTGATTCAATGCTTCCCCCTTTTACTTCAACTGTTCATTTCAGATAATTAGATCAAATTCGACAAGCAACTAGAGTTCATAAGCCTTCATGATATCATTAATTTTCGAATGTGGCACAAACCTGCGCCAGAGATGATCCCTTGCGGAGTAACAATGCGATTGCTGGCTAGCCAGTAATGACTTTGAGGTAGAAGGCTGCACCTGTTTGAAAATGGCTGAACAAAAAACAGTATTAACAATTACTGCTGTAACTAATCAAAATTATCAAAAGTTATAGTCCATTCACTTAAGGTTCATTGATGAAATATATACAGAATTTGAAGCTTCTCATAATCACAAACATTCACATATACTCTCTCCATTTTTTAGTTGTCGTTCTACCACAGTTAATTACTACTCCATAATTTTACATTTTTTAGTTGTCATTCTACCACAGTAAGTAATACAAAGAGTAATTGTTCATACGTTTCACATAAAATTTCTGGTTGGTAATAAAACGGTAAACATAAGTGCATATTAAATCACTGAAAGAATGATTCTAGTAAAATAAGGTAGTGTAATTAATTCATTAATTGTTGTACTAAATCCTAAGGTGGTAAGGAATCTCAAAATAAAGTTTAAAAAAAATGGCATGTACTCATTAATTCACCTAACTTGTTTTATAATAGTGTTTGCACGTGAGAATATTCTGTAGGTAAAAAGAAGATCCAGAAAAAAGAAAAGATTCATGCTCCAGATTGTTCACTGAATCTTGAAAACCATCAACTTAATAATAATGGAGATTCTAAAAAACACAAAAACTCTGACTCTGTCAACTTGCAATTCATATTTTTCCTTAAAGCTCTCAAATATTACATGCATGCATATCCATACAATTTCAGATCTACTTCATGTGTGTGACTGATTGTTGAATTATTGACGTTTTCGTTTTTCCGTACAAACATAATTAAAATCATAATGAAAATTATTGAGAAATAACATCATGATATTGTTACATCGATTTTAAATTCATTAGAACAAGGAAACAAAAGGTTGAATATTTATTTTTAAAAATGAAAAACGTCGATTAAGATGAATTGGGAAGTGTAGTGAAAATAACAAGGATATAAAAGTGGGAAACCTGAGAAGAGAAATCAAGAAAGAGAGGTAAAAGAGATGCAAGCAAAGGTAGAAGAGCAACGAGACTCCATTTTCCAGTTTCCATAATATCTTATCTTCTTCCCTCCCTCTTCTCCTCCCCTAAATCTCTCTCTCAATCTCTCCCAATCTCTCTCTCTCTCTGGAATTCTCTCCCACTAACGTGTAGTATGTTTTCTGTTTTGAGGTGAGTTGGCTCTCCTCACGCCTCTCTCCTAGGCCTTATTTATCGAGAGGGTGAGCGTAAATTCAGGGATCAATGCATGATTTATTACTATATTAATTTATTTAAATTATAAATATTCCTCGTTCCACATAACGAGGAGCTACTAAAAAAGTGAAGGGATCTCAACTTTGCTTTTAACTAATTTGGCTTTTTAACCGTTTGCCTCATGTACTATGGTTTAATTCAGTTCTTTTTCGCTTGCCCCTGATCGCGTTTTTTCTGATTGCGTTTTTTTTAAAAAAAAATTCGTAAATTAGCTATGAGGTGAGTATCGAACGCAGGACCTTCTTGTCACTGACAAAAACCTTTTTCACGAGGCTATCCAATTAACTCACGTTTGACTATTATACTTACTAATAATGACAGGGATGATCACCTATGTTTGCCATATGTTACCAGTCCATCACCTATGATTTAAAATGTTCCAGTCGATCACCTATGATTTAAAGAGTATCTCAGTTGGTCACTCCGATAAAATTTCCGTCTAACTCCGTTAAATATTGGTCATGTGAGTTGCATGTGACATTTGTGGGGGTATTTTAGAAAATTCACACTAACTTTCGGATGTGAAATTACGAATATGCCCCCCAAAATTTATGTGAAACTAATGTATTTCAAATAAGCTAGTGTGTGAAATTACGAAAATGCCCCTAGAATTTATGTGAACTTCCTAAAATGCCCCCAAAAACGTCACAACTCACATGACAAATATTTAACGGAAGTTAACGGATTGGGTGATCGACTGGAACATTTTAAATCATAGGTGATCGACTGGTAACATATGGCAAACATAGGTGATCATCCCTGCCATTAACCCTAAAATTAAAACCCCATCCGTTTCTTATTCAACACACCCCATCTCTACCCCTACCGACACCCCACACCTTAGCTAAAATGATATCCAATAGCCCATTTGCAACTTTTGATTATATGAAATATACTTTAGATTATTATTAAGATATAATAGGTATTTTGTCTTACAAAGTTAAAAAAAACACGGTCAGAGGCAAACTGAAAAAAATTGATAGTTCAGGGACCACATAAAAAATTAAACGATAGTATAGGGGCCAACCAACTAAAAACCCAACTAATTTTGATTCTTGTATTATATTCTAGGCCCATTATTATAACTCTATTTTTATTGAGTTTTTTGTTTATTAATAATAATAATAATATATAAATTGTTTTGATTTAAAACATGTTCTTTCATATATTTCATGTAATAATAGTCAATTGTATAATTTTACTCACATTTTAAACAATAGTATATAGTATTCCTTATCAATTTGAACAATAAATTTTGATATGAATTTACACGCATAAAATAATTTAATTGCACTGTTTTTGCGCTTCAAATTATTGGAATGCCATTTTATACTACTCCTAGTACATTTAGGTAACGCGTATTTTTTTCTAACGATGAAATAAATTTCGAATCTTAGACCTTCTAGTTGTTGACAATAACATTTATTCAATCAACTAAAATTAAAAACTCCATATATTAATAGTATTAAAAACATACTGGATCATCCATTAATACTCCCATTACAAATAAAAGTATTATTATATACTTTTTCCTTAATACTTTTAGCAAAATCGATATCATATAGGAGTCCTTAATTGATTAAGAACTTATCATTACTAAAATTATACTACGTATGAAATAAAATCACATTTTTTTCAATTGAAAAGAATTGATGAGATATGAAAAAATACATTGAATATTCTCCCATGAAGAATCCAGCGTATATTCATTTTTCTTTATGAGAACGGAAAATTTCCATATGAAATGACCCATGCCACGAGATAAGATTGACTACTCATTGTGTAGTTTGTCATCATCTCAACATAGGATCAATGAATCTTTTTATTGGAAAGATTCAGTTAATTAGAAAGGTCTCCTAAATCACTTTTTTCAATATCTGTGTCATCACAAATTAGAATCTCGGAAATTGAATTATGGTGTAATTAAGGTATCAAATTCCCATCACTTAATTGTATACATTGATTATTTTATTAGTTTGTTGATTGTTTTGAGCTGTTTAGGCAAGTAATATTAAGGAATGTACCGAAAATTGTTAAACATAATTAATCTTATGATTTAATCATTTTAAAAAATTCAAATCGAATATTCTATCCAAAAATTTCTGGCCGAATCTAAATATCTTTCCAAAAGGTCTGACATTATATATTCTCAAGCAATTTTGTGACTAAAATACCTTAAATATATGGAATTTTGATGATTTATATCAAAATATGATAATTTTCCTTGAAATATCAGTTAAAGTGAACAGGGTAAAACAGTACATAAAGGTATAAAACCAGCTAGCTGGTTGCCAAATTGAATTCTAATTCTCTTTTTTCCAGCAAATAATTCAACGAAGTCTGCTAGGGAAACGCCTTTACCTTTCTGGGGCCTGTGCCTTTATATTGGGGGTGGGGTGGGGGTGGAGGTGGGGGTGGGTGGGGGTAGAGTCACGAGAAGCCGAAATTATGAAGTAGGATATTTCTTCTTTTCAACCAAACCATTAAACTAGTTTAGTATACATGCATGTTGCACACTTACAATTGTCCACTAAATGTAAACTATTACATGCACTTATTAATTTTAAAAAAGAGTCTAACAAGATTGTCTATTTAAAACAGAATTGCATTAGAAAAATAAATAAATAAATAAATAAACATTTTATTGTGAAAGGTAGGGGTGTGTACAATTCGGTTCGGTTCGATTTTGGACAAAAAAAAGAATCGAACCGATGATATCGGTTCTACGCCAGACAGAACCGAAATTGGTTCGGTTCTACACGGTTCGGTTCACATCGTTCCAGGTCGGTTCCGGTTCCGGTTCGGTTTCGGTTTTCTGGGCCTCGTGTTTCGGACCCAAATTTGAGCACACTTTCGGCTTTGAAATTTTAGGTCTGTTCGTTCCTAGCTAATATTATTATTCATTTTGGACTCCAATCTAAATGTAATTAGTATTCATTAAGTTCCAAAGATATATCTACTCTATATAAGTTTAACGATCTCTTTTTAAAACTAATTACGAAATTTGTATACACAATCGTCACACGGTACCACTTTTTAAATATATATATGTATTCATATATTATTAGCTTAAAACATATTCACTTATCTATTATTATATCATACTAACATTAAACAATGTTGAATCCTCTCGCCAATTATTCTAAGCTTAATTTTTTTCTACATAAAATTAGTTTTTCGGTTCCGGCCCAACCTTTCATGTAAAAGGTCATGGGTTCGAACCTTGTTGGAGACATATTTGTCTCATATTATACTACTCTAACTTTCTATTAGTTAGCAATTTCTGTATTCATGTTTGTAATATCATTGTAGTCAAAATTCATCGCTAATTATCAAAAAAAAAAATTAGTTTTTCGGTTCGGTTCGGTTTTTATCGGTTCTCCCATAAGTCAAACCGCATCGGTTCGGTTCCCTCAAAGGCGGAATCGAAATCGGTTTTTCGGTTCGATTCCGGTTCGGTTCGACTCGGTTTCGGTTTTCCTCAACACCCCTAGTAAAAGAGTTGAAAGATGACATCATTATACCTTTATAAACAAGTGTTTGCGTGCAAGTATGTAACTTAACAAAAATTACTAATAATAAATTTTATCATTTTGAATTTAGGAAAAGATTGATATTATTCAGTGGCGGATCTGAGTATTATAAAGTGGGTGTTCAAAATGTTATAATTTTGAAATGGGTATTCGAAACACTCAAATATATTGTAATTTAAACATCAATATTAGTTTTTATATTAATTTACTTTTAAAAACATTATATAATTATATTTTTTTGTCAAAAAGTGTATGTTCGGCTGAACGGATGTAAACCAATAGAGGTTCGCCCATGATATCGCTGTACATTTTTTTTAAAATGTGTTCTTAAGGCATATGTTAAGATGTTAACGAAGAAAAATAATTGATAGAATATATTCATTTGAAATTTGATATGAAAAATATAGATATTCTCTATATATATTTGTATTTTATTTTCGTAGTTAATTCTTAACATATGCCTTTTAAGTCACATAGATCTAGTATCGAATTAGCGGTTGAGCATATAACCCTTGGGACAAGGGTCCTAGCCCCACGCCAGTTTCCTCCTCCCCGGGTCCTAGATACGTATTCCAATATTAGCGTCACATGGAGCCTATGAAATAAAGTTGGGTTGGCACCTTCCAGTACCATTCACCCGATCCCTACATGCCATACAAACACAACTTGCCTATCTATACACTTGATAAAACTATCAAAGTTAAAAGTAAATTATATGTCTCTGTCAATTGTGAAGCCCCTCATGCATAAGGCTCCACCACCCAAAAAATCAGACTCCAAAAAAATCCTCTAAAAAATTCGGTTCGAAATTCATCGAATTCATTAATTTAAATAATCTAATCTCTAATTTTAAGCTTCAACAATTTTGAGTTAAAACTTAGAAGACTCGTTCGATGAAATTAATAAATAGGGAGTATTAATTATGAATTATATAAATGGAATAAAAAAGAGCAAATGGCTTCATTGATCACTCACGTTTGTTAAAAAATACTAATCGATCACCCTAGTACGACTTTGTATACTTTCGATCACTCATGTTGGGTATTATGTATACTTTTGGTCACTCACTCGTTTTTTTGGTACAACTCTTGATTTTTCGAAATTTTTAACATTTTGGTAAAGGTATTTTGGTCATTCTCTCATAATTTTGTCATGGAAATGTAAAGTATAATGAAAGTTAGTTGATGGAAGTTAAAAAATTATGGGAGAATAATTAAAATACCCTTACTAAAAATGTTAAAATTTTCGAAAAATCAAGAGTTCAACCAAAAAATTGCTTGAGTGACTAAAAATATACTACATAATACCCAATATGAATTATCGAAAGCATACAAAGTCATATTAGGATAATCGACTAATATAAACACAAACATGAATGATCACTGAAACCATTTCATCATAAAAAAAAGTAGGAGGGAATCCATTCTTTTTTTACGTAGCGAGTGATGTTATGTATCTCGAGAGGTCTTTGTTTTGATTAAAGGAAAAAGGCAAGACACCATTGGTTAGTGATATCCCATGCCTAGTGAATTGTGGGTGATAGGTACTAGTGGCTAGTGCAGTGCAGCACCCAATTTTCAGCTATTTCCTTGTTTGGACATCATTGTGGGACCTACCATCTTCCCAGATTCTAGCGAACAAAGCAATAATACACCACCAAACTGGACCCCACTTCCCTCAGATCCTTTAGGGCCCACAATGATTCATGATTAAGACTAGTATTCTTTTTACCTCAATTTATTTGTTCATATTTTAGGTATCAAAATTTAAAATTATGATCATAAATTCATACTAGTTGATAAACAATAATTTAATTATATGAGATGTTCTCAGATTTGTTGTAGGTATATATTTTTAAAATATCAAATTTTTATAAATTTTATACATGAATTCAAAATATTTACCTTTTAAGTTATGTCTCGTTAACCACAAAAAGTCAAATATTACAAATAATTTGGAATGAGAAAGTTTATAAATGGTCAATTAAAATATTTTTAACGTCTAATATAAATAATTTTGTGGTATGTAAGGAGATGATAAAAACCTGAAGTGTTACATAATTTTTATTTTTAAATTTGATATCATATGAACTAATATATAATAATATATTTAAAAAATTAACACCTCTCAAAATAAAGTCTAGTGCAATTGTGCTCTAAGCCTCTGACCATGTCCAAGTGTGGGATGTAAGTATATACGTTTACGTTTTACTATATTTGATTGTTCGGATAAAAAATACTTCTTATTAAGGAAAGAGAAGAATTTATTTATATGTACTTAAAAAATAAAAAGTACTTTGAAGTACTACTATTTTATTAAAGGGATAAAAGGGAGATAACAATCTTAAAATTATATTAAAATTGGAAATACTTAATTATTTTGAAAAGTTTTCTAAATAATCAAATATAATTAAAGGGAATAGTATACATAAAATAAAGTAACAATTTAATGGAGTAATATAAAGCATTAATATAAAATAGGAGTAGATTCCATTGGGTATTCTGCCCACCACAGCACACCACAAACTTTTCTGCACCATCAAATTTGTCACATTCAGAGTTCTCTGTCTTTTGTCCACTTTGAAGATTCTCTGTAAGTGGTCATCACTCATAATCAGTTAAAATCGTTTCTTGATGTATGACTTTAGCTTCAATTATTATCACTATTTCTACCAAGTAGCAGTCCACCGGACACCCATAATAACATAGAGGAGTAATGTTTTTTCCTAAACGTAATTCTCTCTATGCAAGAAAGTTGAAGGGAACGGTCCATTTGTTTTAGTAGTAATAAGATGAGCGAAGGCAGCTCCTAGATAGGGATGTTTTTGGTTCGTTTTTAACCGATAAAACGGACCGAATCCCTAATTTAACAATTTGGTTGAGGAAAAAATAACATTGAATTGAAATGGTGCAAAATAATTCAAAATCGATAAAAAAAATTCGATTTTATCATAAACCGAACCAAATTTGACTATAGATATTGTTTAAAATATTTATATTTGTGATATTTATAAAAAAATTGTACTTTTTTTTAAAGTTTATTACATTATTTACATAATTTATTGAATTAAAAAGTAGTTCAACAGTCCAAGTCTCCAAACACAAAACAACTCATTATAGAGTCCAAAGTTATTATACCTCATTTCTAAAACCTAATAGGCTAATAACATTACTTTAGCTCTCTACCATCTACCCCCACCACTTTAAATCTCTATACTCAATTTTCAAGCTTCATATGTTACTTAATTTTACATAATACATATGTATAATATGGATGGAGGTGAACTCAATGACTAGCATTTGGAAGCTTAGTTTTTTTTTAAAACCCATCGACTGCCCCTTACAATGACAATCGAACCCAGAACCTTTAAGTCACTGGAAGACCTCCTAACCACTAGGTCATTCGATGTTCTCTCATTCTCTGGGAACAAATGAGCATGTTTGTGTTTTTAAATGTGTTTTTATTATCATGAATGTATTTTATTTTATTTTTTGACTTCATGTAGACGTGTAGACTCTATATTTAACTTGATTTTGTGCACTTCCTATTCTGTTTATTTCAAAGCCGATCGAACCGAACCAATTTTGATTCAAAACCGAATCAACTGAACCGATTTAAACACAAATAATTTACAACCGAATCGATTCACGTAGTTAAAAACCGATAGGATCGGTTTTACACAAAAAGTTTGGGAAAAATCGACCGAATCGAAAAACATCCTCATACCTCGATGTATCTACTTGTTGGAATTATGAGATGTTTGACACGTCATAATTAGTGCCCATTGAACAATTTGATTGTTCGAAGTGATTACTTATTTAAGGTTAAGTTCATACGTATATTATTTGTTTGACAATAATATACGAGCTGGGAATGAATTCGAAATACATTAGGGGTCTTGATGGTTTTACTAGGACCCGCTCATGATTTATATGATAGTAAAATACTTGTCGATATTTTATTAACATATGGCTAATGTTATTTCGATCCTAGAAGGTCACACACAAACAATGCGCTTGATTTTCAATACGATTGAAACTTCCGGGTTAAAAGTGTAAACGTCAAAGAATAAAGGGGAGGAAATTCCAAAGTGGAATTTCCACCCCATTAACCGTCCAAAAATGATGCATAAGAATGCATTTGACTTTTTGAATTCAAATGCACTAATGCTAGTCTTGAATGGGAGCTTGAAAAAGGGGGAGGTTACATATGGATGTTAATGTGATTAACATCATATTAAGACCACATTTGATGACAAGGTTAATCATCCTTTTTGCACACTTTGTAAGACAAGAAAAGAAAGCAAAAAAAAATACTCCCTCCTTCCTCTAGTTTTTGGCCGAAAATATACACACAAACCAAGAGAAGAAATCGTTTTTCTCTTGGTTCATTCTTGACATATACGCTTCAAGCTCTAGTTGCTTCAAGGGAGGAATCAATCACGCATTGGTGTGGACTAACTAGAGAGAGGAACGGACGTTGCTCTTCCGCTACGCACTCGATCACGCTTCAAGAGGTATACTCGAAACTCGTAGTTAAATGTGAATTTAGAACTTTGTATTCGATCGTTTATACGTTTTTGTATAATTTGATATGCAAAACCTGTATAAAATCCCTACAGTGGCATCATGAGCCCGGTACATATGTTCTAATTCACTTTAAATGTCTTGAAATTTGATTTCATGAATTATAATATCATATGTGTATGTTTTGATATCATCAATTGAGGTTGTTGTGCATTATGTGTATTGTGCAATTATGTAATTGTTAAGGCCTGTAAATATTTTTCTAAAATTCTGTAAAAATATGTTTCGAACAGTAGACAAAATTTCGAGACCACTGTAATTTTTCTGGAATTGTTTCGATTTTTTAAGTGCTCGAAATAAATGTTTGAAACAGCCATATGTTCATCCGAACGGATTTGATATACCTTTCGTTTGAACAGTTTTAAGTGCTGTATATATTTTTATAGAATTCTGGAAAAATATTATTCAAACAGTACATTGAATTTTGAGTTCACTGTAATTTTTCTGGAATTGTTTCGATTTGTTAAGTGCTCGAAATAAATGTTTGAAACAGCCATATGTTCATTCGAACGGATTTGATATACCCTTCGTTTGAACAGTTTTAAAGGCTGTATATATTTTTATAAAATTCTGGAAAAATATAAATAAAATATTAGAGTCAATTTCGAGTTTACTGAAATTTTTCTGGAATTTTTTGGATTTCTTAAGTGCTCGAAATTGACATTTGAACAGTCATATGTTCACCCAAACGGATTTGATATACCATTCGGTTGAACAGTGTTTTAACGGCTGTATATATTTTTCTAAAATTCTGAAAAAATATAAATCAAATACTAGAATGATTTTCGAGTCTACTGTAATTTTTCTGGATTTATTTGGATTTATTAAGTGCTCGAAAATGATTTTTGAATAGCCATGTGTTCATCCGAAAAGTTCGGAACACTATTCGGATGAACAGTGTTTTTCGGATGAACAGTGATTCCGATTTCACTGTTCACGAAACACTGTTCACGACTGTTCACATAATTAAAATGGTCCTAAAATTGTTTTGGATTTTGTTTTATTAATTATTGTGAATATTTTGGCTATTCTAGTATTTTGACTTTTGATTGTCAGAAGAAAATTAATTAAATTATTATAACTTGTATGATAATTTGATTAGATTTTAATGTTACAATATTTTAATTAATAGCACTAATATGATTAGTTGTTAATTTTATTTATATTGGTTATAAATAATATTAAATGCTTATTAATTAAAATTAAAGGCCTTAATTAATTATGTAAAACCTATGAGTTATTGATTTGGTTGTTACATTTGATGTACAATTTATTACATATATGTGTTATAATTGTGTGTACCTTATTTGACATCCTTACATGTTTTAATTGACTTAATTCATGTATTATATATATTTTGATATATTGGATGTTTTATTTTCATTGTGAATGAATGTTGGGATAAGTGATATGATCTGGTTTTTGAAATACAGTCTGCGTACTGTCTTTTATATGACGACTTGTGTCAAAAAGAAATATAGCCTGCGTGCTATTTTATGACGACTTGTGTCACTTTTATTTTATTATTTATTACATTGACCTGCGTGTCAATTATTTATCACCACGTGTGATTGTAATCAATAGAAGACGAAGCCACCGAAGGAACTGAAGGAGGACTGAAGACTTAGTTTAGAATTAAGTCTAGTTTTCTTTTCGGTTTTTAGATCATATCACTAATCCCATTTATTTGCGTTATAATTCTTAATTTTCATGCTCATATGATATATATTCTTGCTTGAGTGAATGTATATATGCATGTATGATCATGATTATATATTTATAACTAATCCTACCTTAAGTCAAGTAATTTGCCATACCTGACCCTAAAGTCGGAATAAGACATACGTATGCATGGACCTGCCAGATTGGCAGACATGACATGTCCTATGTCTTGATCCCGATGGAATAATCGAATGATTTCCGATTCAGAATCGGACTTCGATTGTTCATTCTGACTTTCGTCAGTAGGCTCAGGTTACTTGAACAGTGATTCCCATAATCAGATTTGGGCCTGTTGGCAAAAGTTGTCACCAATGCAATCTTGTAAGATTTTTGGTGACACCGAGAATTATGCCCGGCATAAATGGTGATCATTCACCTACTCACATGATTGGTAGTCGAAATGTTGCGTGCTGCCGTTCGATTATTAATTATCTGAGTTCTCGGATACATTGTGTATTTTAGTAGGATTATGAACACATTGTATGAGTTCAAATATTTTGATATTTTGAATTATCACTATGACATGCTTATCTGAGTTATTTATTCGCCTTTTACCGCTGTAGTTATCATGTCTACGAACGATAAAAACTCTAAGTCTCTCCGCTCCGCTTTGGAGAAATGCAAACTTAATGGTGCTAATTTCCATGACTGGGCTCGCAACTTGAGAATTATTCTCAAGTCTGAGAGAACAGATTATGTGCTCACCACCAAACTTCCTGAGGTCGTTCCCACCGATGAGAATGAGTATTATGTCTATGAACAGCACATGAATGATGCTACAGATGTCCAGTGCTTAATGTTGGCCAACATGGAATCGAATCTTCAGATTCAATTCGAAGAGGTCAACGCTTACGATATGTACCGCCAGCTGGAAAATTTGTTCCAGCGGGAGGCACGCAATGAGAGATACGATACTGTTTGTGCTCTTGTTGACTGTAAGCTAGGCAATGGACAGCCAGCAAGTCCCCATGTCATCAAGATGATAGGGCTGGTCGAAAGACTGGCCTCATTGGGGGCACCCGTCTCTAAGGAGATGTCTGTGGATATCATTCTTAGGTCGCTGCCTGATTCCTTCAGTGGTTTTGTGTTGAACTTTAACATGCACCAATATGACAAGACGTTGTCTGAGCTGCATGGTATGATCAACAATGCTGAACAAAACATTAAGAAGGCAAAAGGCACTTCTTCCTCTGTTCTGACCATTCAGAACAAGAAACAGTTCAAGAGGAAGAAAGGTGCCAAAGGCAAGACTAAGGTTGCCCCCCGTGCAACAGCTCCTACTCAAAAGGCATCCAAGAAGGATGCCAAAAGGGAAGACAAGTGTCATTATTGCGGAATAATTGGCCATTGGAAGAGAAACTGCAAGAAGTACCTGGCAGACAAGAAGAGTGGTTTGACCACTACTACTCCGCCAACAGGTATTCATGTTATAACTGATTTACCTTCTGATTCTAATTCTTGGGTGTTAGACACTGGATGTGGTACTCATATTTGTCGAAATATGCAGCACCTGCAGAATAGAAGGAAGCTCACAAGGGATGAAGTGGACCTACGAGTAGGCAATGGTGCAAAAGTTGTAGCTCTTGCTGTAGGAACACTGTCTTTAAATTTACCATCTGGATATTGTATTGTTTTGAATAATGTATTCTATGTTCCTACTTTATGTAGGAACATTATATCAATTTCCTTATTAAATTTGGATGGTTTTTCCGTTACTATTGATAAAAGTGGTTGTTTTATCTCTAAAAATGGAAATGTTTATTGTACTGCATCCCTGCAGAGTGGTCTCTATATCTTGGAAACAAGTGTAGAAACTTATAACATCAGTATGAAAAGGAACAAGCCCAATGACTTGAACCCGACATACTTATGGCATTGCAGACTCGGTCATATAAGTGACAAACGCATTAAAGAGCTCCATGACAATGGAATTCTTACGTCATCTGGTTTTGAATCTTATGACAAATGCGAGTCATGTCTTTTAGGAAAGATGACCAAGTCACCTTTCACTGGTACGAGTGAAAGGGCAAGTGATTTATTGGGAATCATACATACTGATATATGTGGCCCAATGAACACGCCCGCTAGAGGAGGTTTTCCATACTTCATTACCTTCACCGATGACTTCAGCAGATATGGTTACGTATATCTGTTGAAACATAAGAGTGAAGCCTTTGAAAAGTTCAAAGAATTTCAGAAAGAAGTAGAAAACCAACTCGGCAGGACAATCAAGATTCTTCGCTCCGACAGGGGAGGAGAATACTTGAGCCATGACTTCTTGCAACACCTAAGAGAATGTGGTATTGTATCACAACTCACACCTGCTGGTACACCACAACACAATGGTGTCTCCGAAAGGAGAAATCGAACCTTATTAGATATGGTTCGATCAATGATGAGCACATTAGAACTCCCAACTAGTTTTTGGGGTTATGCATTGGAAACTGCCACTTCCACACTAAACAAATGTCCAACCAAATCAGCACCTAAGACCCCACATGAGATGTGGTTTGGGACTCTTCCCAAACTAGGGTACTTGAGGATTTGGGGATCCGAGGCCTATGTTAAGAAAGTTAACAAAGATAAGCTTGGACCTAAATCCGACAAGTGTTACTTCATTGGTTATCCTAAGGAAACCAAGGGATATTACTTTTATCTCAAACCCGAAAATAAGATTTTCGTGGCTCGTAATGGAACTTTCCTTGAGAAAGAATACATTACAAAGAGATATAAGAGTAATGAGACTCTTGAAATTGTTCAAGAGGGTGATGTAGCAGGTACTAGTACCTTAGCTGAATCACCTCAGGAGGTGGACCCTTCTTATGAAGAAGAGGTTCAACTCGATCCACGGGAAACCGTAGACGAGCCTGCTGATACTCAAAACATCCCTCGGAGATCCGAAAGGTCCCGTCAGGAACCCGATAGATGGTATGGGGAATTTTTCCTGATTGAAAGCGGGGAACCCTCAACTTATGAGGAAGCCATGAAACAACCTGATGCTGATGAATGGCTCCTAGCCATGCAATCCGAGATGGAATCAATGTACCATAATAAAGTATGGACATTGATTGATTTGCCGAGGGGTGATAGACCCATCGAATGCAAATGGGTATTTAAACGAAAGCTTGATAAAGATGGAAATGTCCATGTTTATAAGGCTCGACTTGTGGCTAAAGGTTTCAAACAGATTCATGGTATCGACTATGATGAAACTTTTTCTCCAGTCGTTAAGTTTAAATCCATTCGGATTATCTTAGCCATTGCCGCATACTACGATTATGAAATTTGGCAAATGGATGTGAAGACAGCTTTCCTTAACGGGAAACTAGAAGAGGATGTGTACATGACACAACCTCCTGGATTCACAAGCTCGAAAGAGCCTAAGAAAGTATGCAAACTTCAAAGATCTATTTATGGTCTGAAGCAAGCATCTAGGAGTTGGAATCTTCGCTTCAATGAATCAATCAAAGAGTTTGGATTCATTCGATGTGAAGAAGATTCTTGTGTATACAAGAAGGTTAGTGGGAGCAACATTGCATTTGTCGTGCTATATGTAGACGACATTCTTCTCATAGGAAACGACATACCCATGCTAGAATCAGTCAAGGCATGGTTGTGCAAATGTTTCTCTATGAAAGACCTAGGAGAGGCTCAGTACATTCTTGGAATTAAGATCCATAGGGAACGATCTAAGAGACTCATTGGACTGAGTCAAAACACTTATATTGATAAGGTATTACTTAGATTCCATATGGAAAATTCCAAGAAAGGTAATCTCCCTATGAGACATGGCATTTCTATTAGTCGTGCTGACAGTCCCACAGACAGCATCGAAATAGAGAAGATGAACAAGATCCCTTATGCCTCAGCCATAGGATCTATCATGTATGCCATGCTTTGTACACGACCTGACGTTTCTTACGCTTTGAGTGTAACAAGTCGTTATCAATCGTGTCCAGGACAAGAGCACTGGAAGGCCGTAAAGGCCGTTCTTAAGTATTTGAGAAATACTAAAGACATGTGTCTTGTCTATGGGGGAGATAAAGAGTTACAGGTTGTAGGCTACACCGATGCGAGCTTTCAAACCGACAAAGATGATTCTAGATCTCAGTCTGGTTATGTGTTTTGCATCAATGGTGGCGCAGTGTCTTGGTGTAGTAGCAAGCAAGGCACTGTGGCTGATTCTACGACAGAGGCAGAATATGTTGCAGCATCTGAAGCTGCAAAGGAAGCATGCTGGATCAAGAAGTTTGTGAGTGAGCTTGGTGTTGTACCTAGCATTGACGAGCCAGTAGTGTTATACTGTGATAACACTGGTGCAATTGCTCAAGCCAAGGAACCAAGATCACATCACCGCTCCAAGCATGTGCTCAGAAAGTATCACATCATTCGTGACATCACGGAACGAGGCGATGTGAGTGTATGCAAGATACATACAGACGATAACCTGGCCGACCCATTGACCAAACCTTTGCCTCAGAGCAAACATGACAAGCACGTATCTGGTGCAGGACTTAGATATATGCTTGAATGGCGTTAGGTTTAGTGGGAGCTGTATTGTCTGTATTTTGTCATAGTTTAGTCCTGATAAGATTATGTTGAATAATTGATTCAAATATATGTATGTTTATTTTCAGTTTTACTGTCTTTCATACATATATCTTTATTTTGATTCCATTGTTATCCATGGCTTCTAGAGAGGTCTTTGGGGTTGAGGATCCCAAATGAGAAACCCTCTACTAAGCCTAGAAGCAAGGGGATAACTTATCTCTGATCAAATGTTCACTGATTGGAATCGAACATTGTAATGATCAGCATGCACATGATTGTCTTGGTCACGTTTCTTAGACAAGAAAGGGAGTAAGTGTACTCTAGTCATGTACATGGGTATATCTTGGAACTAGTCCAAGCTATGATACTGGATTCGACCGCCATGAGAACTTAGAAGATGACATATCTGTGTCCTAAGTGTTTCTCATCGAACTTATGTTAAATGGTGATTCTTAGACCTGTATGGCAGGAATGCGTTAGCATGAGACTTGCGTGTCTTGACTATGTAAATCGTCTCCTGTAGAAGGGAGGCTATAAAGGCATATGTTGGGCATACTTGGAACATGTTGGTACATTGGTTGTACATCAGAGGGGATTCGCACAAATCGGTTATGTCGATTGATTCATAAAATCTCGGTAGATTAATGGTGATTAAGATGGCCATCTCCAGTAGCAGTACTGGGTATCACATTAATTCTATGTATCCGAGACAGTACAGGTGCAAGAGTATGGTGACACATATCTTACCATAGCTTGACTGTGAGAATCGCGATGCGAAAGAATCACTTCACAAGTAATCGTCCAAGGGCAAGTGGGAGTGTTGGAATTATGAGATGTTTGACACGTCATAATTAGTGCCCATTGAACAATTTGATTGTTCGAAGTGATTACTTATTTAAGGTTAAGTTCATACGTATATTATTTGTTTGACAATAATATACGAGCTGGGAATGAATTCGAAATACATTAGGGGTCTTGATGGTTTTACTAGGACCCGCTCATGATTTATATGATAGTAAAATACTTGTCGATATTTTATTAACATATGGCTAATGTTATTTCGATCCTAGAAGGTCACACACAAACAATGCGCTTGATTTTCAATACGATTGAAACTTCCGGGTTAAAAGTGTAAACGTCAAAGAATAAAGGGGAGGAAATTCCAAAGTGGAATTTCCACCCCATTAACCGTCCAAAAATGATGCATAAGAATGCATTTGACTTTTTGAATTCAAATGCACTAATGCTAGTCTTGAATGGGAGCTTGAAAAAGGGGGAGGTTACATATGGATGTTAATGTGATTAACACCATATTAAGACCACATTTGATGACAAGGTTAATCATCCTTTTTGCACACTTTGTAAGACAAGAAAAGAAAGCAAAAAAAAATACTCCCTCCTTCCTCTAGTTTTTGGCCGAAAATATACACACAAACCAAGAGAAGAAATCGTTTTTCTCTTGGTTCATTCTTGACATATACGCTTCAAGCTCTAGTTGCTTCAAGGGAGGAATCAATCACGCATTGGTGTGGACTAACTAGAGAGAGGAACGGACGTTGCTCTTCCGCTACGCACTCGATCACGCTTCAAGAGGTATACTCGAAACTCGTAGTTAAATGTGAATTTAGAACTTTGTATTCGATCGTTTATACGTTTTTGTATAATTTGATATGCAAAACCTGTATAAAATCCCTACACTACTGATGTAACACTTTTGCATTTAGGTACGTTATCGTTTCACCAACTCGGATCGAATTGAACCCTATCAAATTTGAACTCAATTTTTTTAATAAAAACTACTATCACCATATTCATGATAAAATTTGATTTTAATAAAAACATTGTATTTCAATTAAGACTACAATTTTTTGGTAATTTATCATGATTGACAACTAAAGTGATTTTTTTTTATGTATGGAGAGAGTTATATTATACTCCCTCCGTCCCTAAAAGATTGTCACATTTAGACTTTTGGTGGTCAACAAAACACGATTTAAAACATAAATATCTATTAATCTATATGCAAAAAAATTGTAAAAAGTTAATATTTGAAAAATATATATTGAGACGAATCTAACAAGGTCCCACTCACTCCCACAAGACTATCTTATTTATTATCGTTTAATTAATGGGAATTCATGATCAAATTTTATAATGTTTGACTAACAAAAGTCAAAATGTGACAATCTTTTAGGGATGGAGGGAGTAATATTTTTTATTTTGTTCATTACTATATTATTCTTTCAGATTATATTTTATTTTAGAAATGGAAAACATTAATTTGTCAATTACTTTTGGTATCTTGCATGTCATAAAAACTCAATAATAAAAATATAAAAGTAGAAACCATGTGAATTTTCATAAATATCCAAAAGTTGAAGCATCGAGTGGATCATATATACTATCATACTAATCTATCATACGAGTGGATGAGTTAGGGCAGCAGCCTGGAGGCCATCCAATGACGATAAGAAGGATCAAGTAAGGGTTTCCACAATTCCCAACTCATCGCAAACGTGTGGCTTCAACCCAAAACAGGAACACAAAACTTTTATGGAGTAACTCATCATATCTTAAATTAATTACTCCATTTTAGTATATTTTCTATTGTGAAATAATTTGGCCAAACCTAGCTATCTTGAAGGCGAATTAGTACAAGATACATGCTAATCATTGCTAGAATTTGTTAGCAAACACATGTAATATGAGTTAAACATTTGCGAAACGCACATAACAACGTACGTTGGACATATTTTATTAGCTGAAAAACAGTCAATATGAATTATGTGCGTTCACGTCGTGTGGCTTCTTCAATCCTGATTTGCAAAAATATACACTCCTCAAATATGTAGTAGTAAATGTGAACATTCACTTGATGAAAAATAAGTATGTAAGTAATTAGTCGCACTCATAAGATTCATTAGATCACAAAGCATCTTCTATACTCCCATCTATTTGGAAAAGAGAAGCCTTCCATACTCAAATCGCACTTCACCACTAATTTATCACTTAAATAAATAATGGTGCATATGTATTATTGAAAAGTGAAAAGTCTTGAATTGAAAAAAGACAACCAACAAAAAAGCATGAACAACCGCACGTAGTCACTTACGTAGGAAAAGTTGGCACTTTATGTGAAAATGTATTTTTATATTTTAGATGTATTAAATTAATAATAATGATCTTATAGATAAATAAAATAACGTTAATGACTTCAATATATTAATTAACCACGCAGCCACTTACCTATAAGTCATGTAATTATATAGGAGTCGACCAAATCACCCAATTAGCACTAAATCACTAAGTACGCGCAACAAAATTCGGCGCGAAAGCTATACCACTATTGAATTTTGAGTAGGAGTACAAAATAAACCTTTGTTTTGTGAATGTATATTGTAATAAGTAGGTCAAGATTTTCTCAAAGCATGTCAAGATTCTCCACTTTCATTGCATTATACGAGTAAGTAATGAATGGAGTAGTTATTACGCATAAATTAGTGAATGCTATTAATTTTTTGATTTTAGCATTTAGCAATTTGAAGTGATCCAACTTTAAGCTAGTACATGCTTAAGAAATTATTTAAGCAAGGTGCTTAAGTATATATACAACCGTTCGAGTACCCCAACAAAACAAGAACAAACTCAGTCGGACATCATTTAAATGGATTACGAACCCTTCTGGTCAGTTCTCTATTTCGAGACCATCAAAGTTCAAACATTAAACTTTCTCCTTTTTCCACCATTCATTTCTAGGACCCTCAACTAATCCAACGCCAGATAGAGCGAACTCATTCAGACATTGTTTTGATGGATTATGGGGTTCTTTACTTAGTTTGCCATTACGAGCCCCCAAAAAATCCAACATCAAACTTTCTTCTTTTTCAACCATTCAATTCTAGATCTAGGGCCCTCGAGGACTCCGATGACACAAGAACGAATGAACTCATTAGACCTCGTTTGAATGGTTTACGACCCTTTTTACTCGGTTCGCCATGTTAAGCCCACAAAAATTCAAATGTTAACCTTTCTCTTTTTCCACCATCCAGCATCTCTATTCTCTAGGATCTTCAAGGAATCCAATGGAGCAGGAAAGAAATCATTCGGATTTCGTTTGGATGGTTTACTACCCTATTGATTTGCCACGCGATTCCTCTTGTCGGCACATCTGAGACTCACCACATCCTTCCCTAATTTCGGCCCTCGACGGCCTACGAACATCTCCTGACCGTGCGGACGGTCCGTCATGACGACTCTGATTCAAACGGTCCCTCAGATCCGGAGCGGCTTGGGATCTCTGATCTCCTTCGTCCCGCGGATCCATGACTCCCTTGCCTTTGTTCAACTGATCTCTCAGGTCCCTCGTCGACACTTCCCGGTGTGGCTCTGGACGTGACATGGCTGATGTAGGCTGAGGGACGGGTGGACGGAATGAAGTTGCTTTGCTGGTGTTTCGTGTCTTGGGCGGCATCGACCTGAAAGCGTGGTCGGGGTTCGACCACAAACACTCCGACGATCAAGTCAGTCAACGGTGTTTGAAAAGTAATAGTCAGGGTCAGATGCACATTACCTCTTCTGAAGAAATATGCCCTGTATTTATAGTGTTTGGGTTCCGGGTATCTCGCCCTAGGATGGACGCGTGTCTCTTCCTGAGTGGGCGAGAGCTAACCCTACTGTTCATGGGCTCTTAAGCGGATCAGGTCCACTGAGCGCATGTTCACGGATCTGGGTCCGTTAGCCTTGGTGGGCCTTCTATATATAGATGATCCCACATATGAATACCCATAGTGGGGTCCACATCATTGCCCCCGCCATTTCTCGAGAATCCCTCCCACGTCTCGTTCATGGGTGACGATCAAGAAATGGATCCATGGTTCGATAGACAGCTGGACCCTTCTCTATGGGACATTCGTCAATACTCTTACGCGTGTCCTTATTGGACGCCTGGCCCGCTTCGTCTCCATTATATACCTATAAAAGGTATTTCCTTTCCTTCAATCCTTACTTCTCACTTTTCTGAAAAGCCTTTGTCTTTGAAACTTGAATTCTCTCTGCAACTTCAAGCATCTTCATCTTCATTCTCTGTTTTCTTCTCATCCTACCATCTGGTGAGTACATTTTTGCTTTGTATTACATACGGTGTTGTTGTTTCTTCTGTTTAATCGTTGTTCTTTTCTATGCATTTTCGGTTTTCACCCTTAGCATATAGCTTATAGGAATTTGAATGCATAGATAATCTTCAGGATTTTTCAAGGAGTCTTTGTAGTTGTTGTTGGATAGTTACATTCTAGATTTCATAGGAATTTTGGGGTGGATGATTCTGAGCCTTGAATGCCTGTGTGAGCCTTGAGTGTGTTTCCTTTTCGGTGTTTTCGACCTTTAGGGTGATATCATGTTGTCTTTTGAGGTTTCCTGGGTCTTTAAGATGAATGTGTGCATTTTCCGACGTCTTCCTGAACCTGTAAGAAGGTTGCAGCAATTTCCGACCATCGGAGATGGTGGTTTCCGGTAAAGTCTGTTCATCTTCTGGAAGATGAACAGTTGCCATGACCACTGTCAACTGTTCATCTGTTTGGGCGGGAAAACTCGATGACCTTTCACCTTCTGACACCTGTCACCCCTGACGCGTGTGGTAGTGATATTAACGCGTCGATTTTCACTGTGTGCGCAGATCTTCCTCTAATGGCACGAGACGAGTCTTCCGCTCCAGTTATCAATGTTGATGACGACGTGATCATCGCTTCATCGGGTCCTCTAGAGACTACCCTTGACCAATCGCATGAGGTATCTCCTCGTGACATGTCTTGGTGTACCGACTCGTCACACCCTTTGGCTGATAGCTTTGTCTGATGCCTTGTTTCTCTTATAGGATACTTTGCGGGATGACCAACTGGCCGAGGAGGTGGAACATCCGCTGGTCGAGGCTTCAAGCTCGGGGCCCCGCGAGGGAAGCGTCTTGAAATCGTCCAAAGGTATGAAGAACCCTCTCGGTCCTACTTACCTTAGGCATTCCTTACCTTCTATTGTTAAGGAGTCTCATCTCGTCGGTTTCCGGGAATATTTTTCTATCCCGGACTTCGTTGAGATGCGGCTACCCTACGACGACGAATCTTTGATGTCGTATGAGGAGGGCTGGACCCCTATATACGTTGAGGACTTTACATTTGGGTTCCGTCTCCCGATGTCTAGATTCGTCGAAAACCTTCTCCGATCCTTGCCTGTTTCCCCGATCCAAATCCACCCGGGTTCCTGGCTATTGTTAACTGCCTTTCAGGTGGCTTGTAGAGTTGTAGGAGTAGAACCGACCGTCTCCCTGTTTAAGGAGAACTATAACGTAGTACATAAAGCCGATAGTCTAGTGACCTTTTCCACGACTCCCACGGGGGCTGCTATCTTTGTACGACCCAATAAGGTACAAGACAGGAGATGGCATAACCGATGGTTCATGATAAAGGGCGGTATGAGTACGGATGTTCCCCTCGGACCGGTGGCCCGTAGTGACATAGGTCGTTTGGGGGACGTACCCACTTCGGCTGTTGAGGCGTCTCATAGGGTTAAAATAGCCACGGACTTTAACCCGCCCCTCCAATGGGTTTTGTTTGTTGAAGAGGGCGTTCTGATTCGGGCGGGTTTGGTGCCGTCCAAAGAGTTTCGAGATGCCGATCCTGAGTGGGGTATAGACATAACCTCTATTTTGTTTCGTCTTTATTTCTTTCAAATGTGATCTAACCTTGTCTTTCTTTTGCAGTGGATGTCTTGTCAGCGGCTACTGCTACGGAGGACCCCTCCCGCGTTGAGCTAGACGAGATGTCAGGCGAACGGGTGCCTCTGATTAATGTGCCAGTGGTATCTCGTGCTGTCACGGACCCCTCTACCGTTCCTTCTACCTTTCTCCCCTCAACAATCGTCAGGCCGTCCTCGTCGTCTCGGACTCAGAAGCGTCCGGCCGTGCAGACTATCTTGCGCCCTTCTCTTTTTAAGAGGAAGAAGGTGAGTTCGAGTGCTGCTCCTGCGGTTGCCCCAGCTTCTTCTCCTGTGATCCGGAGCTCTCCTACCCCTTCTACCCCCTCCCCTGTTCCTCCTCCAGTTGATGTATCCACGAATGTGGGAGGGGGAATTACTACTCCTCAGCCGACTCCTCCTCAGTTTCCTCGGGCTCCATCTACCGAAGCGGCTCGTTCTTCGTCCGCTACTGACACGCCTCCTCGGGTGGCTGAGCAATCCAGGACGCTCAAGTCCCGTTTCACTAATCCAGCTTTTCAGCCGCCCCCTCTGCCAGCATCCTTGTGCATCAATCGTCCTCCCTACACCCTTCGTCCAGCTGGGGTGGAGATAGATCGATCTACTACTTACACTCCCCAGTTGGCGATGCAAGCCATCCAGCCCTTAATCACACCTGCAGACATTGCTCCCTTTGTGGAAACGAGGGATGCGGAGGCGCAAGGAGAGGCGGTTATGTATGTGATGATGAAGGTACGATTTCTATCCTTCCGTTTCTTTACATAAGATTTGTCCGGTTTTCTAAGTTTGCTTTCCCTGTCATGTTTAGGCTCTCCACGGGGTGTTCGCCATGACCCGTCGATCAAGTCTGGCTGAGCGGGCCTTCCACACCAAGGATAACGAGTGTGCGGCTGCGCTCGATCAGCTGGATAAGATGGCTGAGCACGAGGCGGTGCAAGTGAAGCTGCACGAGGAGGCAGTGCTGGAAGCTAGGAGACATCGGGCTCGCGTAGAGGAGCTAGAAGTAGAGGTGGCAAAGTTGAAGTCCGAGCAGGAGACTTGGTCTCAAAGCATAACAGAATCACAAGAGGCTCGCGATGCTGCCCTACTCCGAGCAGAGGATGCGGAGAAGGTGACCGCGACGGCCCAGGCGGAGGCGGCTGCTGCCAGCGCGACTTTGGCCCAACTTCAGTCAGACCAACAAAGTTTGATAGATTCTGCGGTGGAGGCTTATGCTAATAGTGACAAGGTAACGTTTGCGGCGAGGGTAGAGATGGCTGAATGCCTGACCTCCTTTGTTGAGACTTACTCTGACGAGCTACCCATCCTGGCTGAGAAGTTGGAAGATTTCAAGGCGCAGAACGACTTGGATCCGGCCTGGTTCGAAGCTGCTCAGAATCGTTCTTGACTTTGCATTGTAAAACTATTTCTCTTTACAACAATCTCCTGTGAATGTATTTGAACAACATTTCTGTATTTCTGAATTTCTGGACAAAGTAGTTAGTAGTTCTTTAATATCGCGAATTTCTATTTCATTCTGCTTAAAGCGTCTTCTTTCCTTGGTTTACTATACCCTGCGTCTGTTCGCTTATATCTGCACAAGTCATTCGTACATCCCTTGCCCCCCTTGTAAAGTGTGATTTAACACATTTTACACAGTCAAAAGTGTAGATGAGTTGGCAGCCGTCGAACGAACAGAAGGTATCAAAGGTATCAAACGTGGAACGAGTGTCTAGTGTAAAAAGTTAAAGCTTTTCGCATAGGAAATGCGAAGTGTACTTTGAACTTTGCGTAACTATGACACGAATGTATGAACGAGTGTCTAGTGTAAAAAGTTAAAGTTTTTCGCATAGTAAATGCGAAGTGTACTTTGAACTTTGCGTAACTGACACAAATGTATGAACGAGTGTCTAGTGTAAAAAGTTAAAGCTTGTCGCATAGGAAATGCGAAGTGTACTTTGAACTTTGCGTAACTATGACACGAATGTATGAACGAGTGTCTAGTGTAAAAAGTTAAAAGTTTTTCGCATAGTAAATGCGAAGTGTACTTTGAACTTTGCGTAACTATGACACGAACTTTTGAACGAGTGTCTAGTGTAAAAAGTTAAAGTTTTTCGCATAGTAAATGCGAAGTGTACTTTGAACTTTGCGTAACTGACACAAATGTATGAACGAGTGTCTAGTGTAAAAAGTTAAAGCTTGTCGCATAGGAAATGCGAAGTGTACTTTGAACTTTGCGTAACTATGACACGAATGTATGAACGAGTGTCTAGTGTAAAAAGTTAAAGTTTTTCGCATAGTAAATGCGAAGTGTACTTTGAACTTTGCGTAACCGACACAAATGTATGAACGAGTGTCTAGTGTAAAAAGTTAAAGTTTTTCGCATAGGAAATGCGAAGTGTGCTTTGAACTTTGCGTAACTATGACACGAATTTTTGAAACCGATGGAAATAAAAATATCTTGATCATATCAACTTGGATGTTTAGAAATGTTTAAAATATACGAAAATTAAACATAATACGGCCTTAATTTTGACACGTGCCATGTTCTTGGTATCGGCGTGCCCTCGATGTCTTCTAGCTCGTACGTCCCAGGTCCCAGGACTCGTCTGATGCGATACGGACCCTCCCATTTTGGACTGAGCTTATTCACCTTCATAGGCTGGCTCGCCGAGAATAACCGTAAGACCAAATCTCCGGACGAGAACTGACGCCCCTTAACCCTTTTGTTGTATGCCTTGGTCATCCTTTGTTTAAAGGCCAAACTCTGGTACAACGCCTCATCTCTTTCTTCGTCTATGAATAGCATTCGGTCCTTGAGTCGTTCGGTATTGCGTTCTTCGTCAAACCCTCTCTGTCGGTAAGTTGGGAGCCCGACCTCAGCTGGGATAAGTGCTTCGGCTCCATAAACCAAACTAAACGGGGTGGCCTTGGTTGCAAATGATGGGGTGGTGCGCATGGACCATAGTACCGTGGGTAGTTCTTCCACCCATGTACCCCCTACGAGCTCGCATTGTCCCAAGTTCTTGCGGATCCCATTCATAATGACTCGGTTCATAACCTCTACTTGGCCATTAGACTGGGGATAGTAGACGGGTGCGAATCTTTGTTCAATATTGTATTTTTCGCAGAATGAGGCTACGGGGCGTCCTTCAAATTGTGTCCCGTTATCAGACACCAGGACGCGGGGCACTCCGTACCTAGTTACAATATTTTTCCACAGAAATTTAACCACTTCCTCGCTTCGAATCCTGGATAGGGGAACCGCTTCGACCCATTTGCTGAAATAGTCTACTGCTACCAAAATGTACTCTACGTTCCCAGCTGCGCGTGGTAGCTTTCCGACTAAGTCAATTCCCCATACCGCGAAGGGTATAGGACTAATGACGGGGATCATTGTGGTGGCAGGAAGTTGAGGGGCATTACTATGTTTCTGGCAAATGTCGCATCGTTTGACTAATGCTCTTGCGTCTCGTGCTAGAGTGGGCCAATAGTAACCAGTTTTTGCGATTTTCAAGGCTAATGCCTTGCCACCTATGTGACTGCCGCACCATCCTTCGTGTACTTCTGTCAAAATCAGCGGTATATCCGCCTCTGCTACGCAAAATAAGAGCGGCCCATCGACCGATTTCCAGTATAGTTCCCCTTTTTCCACATGGAATCGTAAGCTACGACTTTGGACTTTGGCCGCCGTCACTTTATCTTCTGGTAGGGTATCATAAAGTAGATACTGTACCAGAGGGGTGCGCCAATCGGGGACGTCTTCGAGGACTGTCTCAATCCGCACGCCTGCATAGGCGGGTTGCTCTCGTACCTCTACCTTAACTCCGGATGGTAATTCAGCAAATTGAACGGTGGCTAACTGGGACATAAAGTCTGCTTCTGCGTTTTCGCTTCTCGGTACGTGTTGAACCTCTACCTGGTCGAATTGCTCTCTGAGTCGATCGACCATTGCCTTGTATCGACTGAGCGACTCGTTTCTGACCTCTGCATCCCCCTTGACTTGGTCTACCATTAGCTTTGAGTCGGCCTTAACGAGTATTCTGTCCAAGCCTATCTCTTTCGCAAGTTGCATCCCCGCTATCAATGCTTCATATTCTGCCTCGTTATTAGTCACGGGGAAATTGAAACGTAGGGCGTATCCCATGTACTCGTTGTTAGGGCCTTGGAAGACAATCCCTGCCCCACTTCCGTTCTGGTTACGGGCCCCGTCGACGAATACCACCCACGGGACTCGTTGGCTCTTCGCAGGTTCTCTCTCTGTATAGGGTTCTTTAGTCGTACATTCCACCACAAAATCGGCCAGGACTTGAGCCTTCATGCTTGCCCGTCCCACGAATGTGAGGTCAAATTCACTTAACTCGATGGCCCATGTCGTGAGTCTACCCGAAAGGGCAGGTTTCGCAATCACTCGACGAAGTGGTTGGTCCGTTACGATGCATATGGGGTGGGCTTCGAAGTATGTTTTCAATTTCCGAGCCGACACTACGACAGCTAACGCAAACTTATCGATTAGCGGGTATCTCTCTTCTGGCCCGTGCAATACATGGCTGACGTAGTAAATCGGTCTCTGGACGGCCTCAATTTCCTTGACGAGCACACTACTCACCGCCCCCCCTGACACGGCTAAGTAGAGAAATAACGTTTCTGATGGTTCCGGCCGCGTGAGCAGGTGGGGCGATCCCAAGTAAGCTTTGAGTTCTTTGAAGGCCGCAGAACTTTCTTCGTCCCATGCTTCTTTAAACTCCATCCGGCTGGCCCGTCGTAGGACTTTGAAGAAAGGAAGGTTTCGCTCCCCTGACTTGGATATAAATCTGTTCAGAGCCGCTAGACACCCCGTTAGCTTTTGGATGTCCTTGAAGCTTTTTGGCTCCCTCATGTCAATCAGAGCCTGTATTTTATCAGGGTTCGGTTCAATGCCTCGTTCACTTATCATGTATCCCAGGAATTTTCCAGACGTAACCCCAAACGAGCATTTCTCTGGATTGATACGCAGCCGGGTTTCTCTTAGTCGGGACAGTGTCTCGTGTAAATTAGCTATATGATCTTCCCTTAGTTTGCTTTTTACCAACATATCATCCACATAAATCTCCATGTTTCTCCCAATCTGTCCTGCGAACATGGAGTTGACCATCCTCTGATACGTGGCTCCGGCGTTCTTTAGCCCAAAAGGCATGACTGCCCAATAATATAACCCGTATTCTGTGATAAAAGCCGTGTCGGCTGCATCCTCATCTGCCATCCGGATCTGGTGATACCCTCTCGATGCGTCCATAAAATCAAAGACTTCATACCCTGCACTACCATCGACCAGACGATTCAGACACGGCAAGGGATAGAAGTCCTTTGGGCAAGCTTTATTAAGATTGGTGAAATCTGTGCACATTCGCCAACTTCCATTGGGTTTCTTTACCAATACCACATTGGCTATCCACCGAGGAAATTGTAATTCTTGGATGGCCCGGGCCTCCATCAACGTGGAGATCTCCTTACGGATGGCCATATTCTTCTCGTCACTGAAACTTCTTTTCTTCTGTTTCACCGGGCGCACCGACGAGTCAAGATACAGGTGATGTAAAGCAATGCTAGGGTCTACCCCTGGCATATCATCGGGACCCCACGCGAACACATCTTGGAAACTTCTAATCAACTGAACCAACTCTTGCCGGTGCATTGCCCCCAGCCGTGTCCCTATTTTGAAAGTTTTGGACACATCATCTTCTACGAAGGGTATTTCCTCGATTTCTTCATGAGGGACCGCCTTCTTTTCACTATCACGTTCTGTTGGCGAGTTATCCTGGACTCTTACGGAATTGACCTGTGCGGGAGTCTCTACTTTCCCCTTCTTATTTGGGTGTTCGTCATCACACTTATCCACTGCGGGCACGGACGATAAGTAACATTTCCGTGCGTGCTTCTGCCTTCCCGCCATCTCGCCTATGCCCTGGGCTGTAGGGAACTTGAGCTTTAAATGGATGGGCGAAACCACAGCCCTGAATTCCGTTAATGACGGTCTTCCGATTATTCCATTGTATGACGGGTCGTCCAGCTTGACGACTGTGAAGGAGATTCGTTTTGTTGAGATCGCCGTCTCGGTTCCCATCGTTACGTCCAGATCTACTTCTCCCACCGGATAAATTGAGTGTCCTGTAAATCCAGTAAGAGGTGTGCGGATGGGTTGTATGAGTGACCTCGGCAGCTGGAGCGCATCGAACGTACGCAGATATAATATGTCTACTGAGCTTCCCGTGTCCACTAGCATTCGTTCTACCTCTACATTGGCTATTACTGGCATTATGATCAATGGATCCTCGTGAGGCAGCTCAATCCCTTCCAACTCTCTCTCCTCAAAAATGATGGGCTCTTTGCACATGCTCTGAACCTGATGTGACGAGAAAACGTCCCGTCGAGCATATTTTTTCCTGGCCGCACGTGAATCGCCGCCTCCGGACCTGCCCCCTGAGATTGTCTCAATGCGCCGCCTAACCGGTGGAGGAGATCGATCTCTAGTGCGTTCAGCGGGGCGTTGGTCACGTGCATTAGTTTGAGGGCGAGTGTATTCTTGCAAGTGGCCACGTTGAATGAGCCTCTCAATTTCGGACTTCAATGTGCGGCACTCGTCAGTATCGTGCCCGTGTTCGCGGTGATAGTCGCAATACTTGTTACGATCTCGTTTGCTTGGTGCAGTACTAAGCCGCTTAGGTTTAGGAAGCAAATTCTTATCTGCGATCGCCGAGTAGATGCGGGACACACTCGTGTTCAAAGGTGTGCGAGGCTTCTCTGTCCCGGATTCTTGTAACGGCCCGTTGCGATCTGTGTCGCGATGGGGCGGTGAATATGTCCTGCGCTTATAGGGTGGGGTGAAATAAGCGCCTCGATCCCGTTGCAACCTTTCAAAAATCTTTGGTTTAGGCGGGGAACGAGTCTTATCCTTTTTTAGGACACTATCTCGTAGGTCCTTTTTGTGGTCTTTTTTCTCTCGAGTCTTCAATTCCTCCATTTCAATGAACTGTCGCACTCGTGCTGTGAGTTCATCTTTAGAGAGGTTCTTTTCTAGCAACAAATTCTTTTTCAGCGCTCCGTAATTTAGAGCGCGGAAGAAACCCATGTAAGCTGTTTTGGCATCACAATTGGGAATGCTGAGCAAGATATCATTGTATCGCTTATGAAAGTCCCGAAGGGATTCATTCTTTCCTTGCTGCATCTCCATGAGGACCTTTTCATCTACAACTTCTTGGATTGCCGCACCGAATTTAGCAAGAAAGGCGGTAGCCGTTTGTTGCCATGTATCCAATGAATTAGCGGGCAGCTCCATATACCAATCTAGGGCCTTCCCTCGTAGGCTGCTAGCGAATGCTTTAGCGTAAAGGTCCGGTTCATTGGTTGTCATCGTCATTTGGGTTAGGAAGCCCTTTAAATGCTTTTGGGGATCGGTGGTACCATCATATTGTGTAAACTGTGGTAACGTGAACCCGGTAGGAGGGGCTATCGCTTGGAGACGGGCTGAAAAAGGCATCTGCGTGTGGGCCACCACTGGTTGGGTGCGAGACGCAGATAGATTTGTCACTTGTTGTCGGAGCAGCGCCATTTCTTCAAGTAATTTAGCCATTACCGGATCGGTCCCAACCGGTTGTGTAACCGCAGGGGCTGAGGGTGGTATGACTACAGGCGGGGGCGTAGATGGTACATCTATAACTGGTATTTTGGCCGCAGCAGCCGCATCGCGGGCTTCCAGTTCAAGACGTACGCGCCGGCGTACTTCACGATCGATTTCGTCATTGATGTTAAGGTTAGCGATAAGGGATGCCCCCTGGTTGTTGCGTGAGTCCGCATCGTGAGCTCTGGGTTGAGAACGGTGTGGCAGATTTGTTCTATTCCCCACAGACGGCGCCATTGATTTGCCACGCGATTCCTCTTGTCGGCACATCTGAGACTCACCACATCCTTCCCTAATTTCGGCCCTCGACGGCCTACGAACATCTCCTGACCGTGCGGACGGTCCGTCATGACGACTCTGATTCAAACGGTCCCTCAGATCCGGAGCGGCTTGGGATCTCTGATCTCCTTCGTCCCGCGGATCCATGACTCCCTTGCCTTTGTTCAACTGATCTCTCAGGTCCCTCGTCGACACTTCCCGGTGTGGCTCTGGACGTGACATGGCTGATGTAGGCTGAGGGACGGGTGGACGGAATGAAGTTGCTTTGCTGGTGTTTCGTGTCTTGGGCGGCATCGACCTGAAAGCGTGGTCGGGGTTCGACCACAAACACTCCGACGATCAAGTCAGTCAACGGTGTTTGAAAAGTAATAGTCAGGGTCAGATGCACATTACCTCTTCTGAAGAAATATGCCCTGTATTTATAGTGTTTGGGTTCCGGGTATCTCGCCCTAGGATGGACGCGTGTCTCTTCCTGAGTGGGCGAGAGCTAACCCTACTGTTCATGGGCTCTTAAGCGGATCAGGTCCACTGAGCGCATGTTCACGGATCTGGGTCCGTTAGCCTTGGTGGGCCTTCTATATATAGATGATCCCACATATGAATACCCATAGTGGGGTCCACATCACCTATATTTACTCTTCGTTTTCAAGCCTCGAAAATTTCCACAATAAAGTTTCTTCCACCAATCCACTCGAGGGCCCTAAAGACATATAAGTATGAACACGGTCCAAGTCCGACCTTGTTTGAATGGCTTCGACCCTGCTTACTCAGTTCGTCGTTTTGAGGTCCCGAAAGTTGAAACGTTAAACTTTCTTCTTTTTCCACCACTTATATCTGGGAAAATTAGTTCATTCATTTCGAGTTTGATGTACTTTCATCCCACTAGCAACTAGGCTCGACAAAGCATGGGTAAAGAGTAAACGGGTCATGTTTATTACTAAGTGCTAACTCAGTGCAAGAGCCAAGCCTATCGATTCCATAACGGGCGGGGTTAATTGGTCCGTCTCGTTGATATAGACTATGCTTAAAGTTAACGGGCTGATGGAGGGAACAAAATTGACTCCTAAACTATCGATAATTTTTAGGTTGGTCTCTAATAAGTAATACTATCTCCGTCCCTAAATGATTGTTACATTTTGACTTTTGTGGCCAAATTCTAAAAAATTTGATCAAAAATCTCATTAAACGATAAGAAATAATATAGTCATGTGGGATCTTGTTAAATTCGTCTCAATATATATTTTTAAAATATGAACTTCTTATAATTTTTTGTATGTAGAACAAAAGATATTTACGTTTTAAATCGTGTTTTGTTGACCATAAAAGTCAAAATGTACAAATCATCATCTACATATGGGGGAGTAATAATTTTTTTCTCATATGTCTCGTCTCATGATATGTTTTTCACCTTTAGACGGTAAAATGATTATTATTTTTTCCCTTAGTTAAAACTTTCTTAAGTACTATATTTGAAAAGGGCATATTTGATACACTCTTCACTATTTTTAACTACCGTTTTAAACTTTTATTTTTATTTTTTTAGTTGACGTTTTCTATTTTCAAAGCAATTTTAATTGATCTTTTTCTTAGTACTCTATTTAGTGTATTTAAGGTGCAATAAGTATATATCAATACATAAATGTAAGTATTTATTAATTCATTAAATATGGACACATGTATAAAATTTGTTATTTTTTAATTGACGTAAAAAGAGTTAGAAGCGATAACTAAAATGCAAAAGTATATTTTAATATATTAAGATATACTATATAATATATACAAATAAAACAACTAAAATAAGTCACTTTTAGACCACCCTACCCTCAATCCTTATTCCGTTTTATGGTCTGCTTGGATTTCGGTGAGTGTAGGAGATTTTTATCATTTATTTTGTTTGAAACAAAAAAAGTATCAAGGTTAATGTAAATAAATCTAGGTTTATGTAGCTTAAGAGATCTACCTTCATTGGCCCCAAATGGATGGGTAATATTAAGTTAACAATTAATAATTTTATTATTATTATTATTTAGATTAAAACACCCATCAATATTATTTTCTTCCAACAAATACACTCCTCTCTATTTTTAATAAACCTTCAAAGAAGGAAAAATACATAACGCTTTCACCCGTTATGCTTGAAGTTAGTGAGGTAAGAAAAAAATCGTTTGTACCTCACAATGCGGATTGTTTACGGTTCTCTTAAGAATTTTTCTCTTAAGATTTCTCTTAATGCATTAGTTTCACAATTTGATTCATAAATTTTATATAGATAGCATGATAGTGTTTTAGAATACTCTTAGGAGAACAAATCTTAGGAGGACCATAACTTTCTACCTCACAATATGCCATTTTTTGTTATTCAATTTGTTTTTTTGACAAATTGTGATAACTATCACGAGTTCACGACGAATAATATAAATTAGTGTAACGCAAATAATATAAATATCAGTTCAATCATTTAATTTAGTAGTACCAAACAATGATATTATAATAGTTTCAACTACATTACCCATAAGTTGGTTAATTTTAAATAGGGTTTTTGGCACGGGACATCACCTACTTTTTACCTATGTCACCACTTGATCACTCATTTTTCAGAATGTCTTGGTTGATCACTCACTTTTTAAAAAGTGTTTCTTTTGGTCAGTCGACCACTTTTCCGGGTAGTCAACTGCCGGTCAACTCACGTGGCACCCATGTGCGCTTTTACTAAGGTTATTTTAGTATTTTCAAGTCGAATTTGGCCCAAAATTTTCTATTAATTACGTATTGGGCCCAAAATTTTCAATTAATTAGGTATTTGACCCCAATTTTATGGTTAATTACAATTTGACCCCAAAATTTTCAATTAATTGACCAAAATTTTCAATTTATTTTGGGGTCAAATTGTAATTAATCATAAAATTGGGGCCAAATACGTAATTAATTGAAAATTTTGGTCCAAATTAGACTTGAAAAGACTAAAATAGCCTTACTAAATGCACACATGGGTGCCACCTGAGTTGACCGGCAGTTGACCACCCGGAAAAGTGGTCGACTGACCAAAAGAGTCACTTTTTAAAAGGTGAGTGATCAACCAGGACACTTTGAAAAGTGAGTGATCAACTGGTGACATAGGTAAAAAGTAGGTGATGTCCCCGGTCAAAAACCCTTTTAAATATATATATCTCACCTCAACTACATTGGGCCAATCCAAGTCACCAATAACCTCCCCCACCCGGCCACCCCACCTCAGTCCAACTGCTTCTCCATTGTTTCTTTCTGTAATTCCTCATACCAAATATAGTTGATCCAACTCTAACACCAACACACTTTCCCAATTTCAATTGTAGCCCATAGAAATCAAACCTTTGTTGATATTTAATTAACTATGACTGTTGCGTTTTGGTCAAAATAATCAAGGAATTTGGCTTCTCTATGCTAAACCATAGTAGGACGGTTTTTCTCAATGCGGTTTAGGGTCCAAATTGGATAGTATTTGTGTTTTTTCCTTTTCAAGATATAGCTCAACGCCTCAACCCAATCAAGACCCTTCGCTGTTTCTGCTCAAATTAATATTGGACTTTGTGGAGCAACGTGGGTCGTTAGAGAAAGGAGGTTTATTAGTAATTAATTATGTAAAAAAAAATTAATGTTATTAATATTTTGATTAATTATGTTATTGTGTGTGGTATTTGGGTTTCTACATCTACACTTCTTCCGAGGCTTTGATTGGTGTGGTTTCTTCAATTTTTTGTGTTTTTCACAGGTTTAGGTGTGTCACTGAATTAGGGATCTTTGAGTTTTATATTAAGTTAGTTAAATGTGTGATTACTCAGCTTTAGTTCTAAGGAGAAAATGAAAAAAAATTCAGCAAATGAGCTTTTAATATAGTTAAAATGTTTTGCTTGCGAGCCAGTACATTGTTAATGTAAAAGGTGGTGTATGAAGATGATGCTGAACTATGTGGACTCTGTTATGGTGAATTGGATCTCAAATTTTAATGTTATTTTAATTTGAATTCAGTTTGCATCTTATAGATATTGCTAATTTGTCATGAAAATATTTCATCTGTGACTTGAAGCGGGAATGTCGTAGAAGGTAGTTTTAGTGATTTAAATTCAGTCATCTGACCATTCTTAAGTTTTTGCAGAACATTTGTATTGAATCATATCTTCTGATATCGTAATTTTTTAGGACACATTTCGTACCACTGGAGCTAGAGGTTTAGATTTGCCCTTCTAGAGTTTTGGTGAAGAAAGCTAAAGCTTATGTGACTAACTATGTTTTATGCAACTTTTCTGAGCTATAGATTTTTGTTTTGCTTGTTTGTGATATATTTAGTGTACATTTGAAAACTTTCTTGAGTCAGAAAGGTATTCCTAGAAGACAATTTCTCTAGAGTTGCATGTGATAAGGTATTATTGTGTTGATATGTAAATTTTTATGTGGTATGAGAGTTTTTTAATCTCGTCTTACTTGCGGTTTGTGTGTTGTGATAAGGTTTGTGAACCTTTTGACGTTTGTTATATATGCATTGGATGTATATTGATTTATGAGCCTTTTTTGTATTTCTTGTTCTTTCCTAATATTAAATGATCTAATCATCTTGTACTAAATCCATTTTTGACCTCTTCCTAATTGGATCCCTTTGTCCACCATTTCAGAACTGCAAACGATACTTCATAATTGAATATAGCTCAGCAATCAGCTTATCAAGACTCGATAGTGCTTCAGTGTGCTTTATATACAGTGTAGAGTAGATAATCATCAGAAAGGATGCCGCAAGTGAGGATTGTTGCGAAGAATTTTATGGACATGGTAGCTTCTTTGCCTGCATTGAAGCTCGACAAGCTCTATGATAACCTTTTTATCTGCCAAGCTATTCTCAGGTTTCCTTCTTCCCTCATACTCTGTTATTTCGCTTAAATCGATAACTATATGAATATATTGATTTCTCTATTATCAGGACATTAAATATATGGTCTTTTATTTCGGTTTTGGGTACCCGTTTCTTTGTTTAGATCGTTGCCTCCTTTGGCAAAGAAGTATGTTGTACAATTGTTATATATTGATGTGCCGGTGTCTGCCAAGATTTTGGAGGACTGGGTGCTTGCTGACGGGGTTTCAAAGCATAGGGTCGCGATTGATAGATTGATTCAGTTGCGAATTTTTAATGAAACAGTTGACAGGTATATTTCATCCCACATTTTTTATTCAACATTAAGGGTGAATATTGGTTGCTTAATATTTAACCTTAAACGAGAGTATGTAGTAGTAGAGCATAATTTTGAGATGTTAATTTAAATTTTAAGATGGAGTAAATAGCTTATCCCAAGTGACGCTACTGAGAAATTGAAATTTGATTATTCAAATACCATTGATGTTATGGAGTATGGATTGAGAATGCTTGACTTCGATATGTTTGGTTTGCGGAATTAGTTATTAAGTTAATTATCTATGTGACCTTGTAAGTATCATAGATTAATTGATGGGTTAACAAAGTATAGATTGGTACATGTATCAGTATATTTTGTGAATGACATAACTTCTAAGCCTGGTTATTATCAGAAAACTCAGCATACGAGGTGCTAGTTTTGTTCCCTATATTCTTTAGAAATAGGTAATGCCACTTGCTAATCCTACTGTTTTGGCAGAGGAAGCTTAATCACTGTCATAACTCATAATTATTTATTACGTAGTATTTAACACGAGGTTATCTTAGCCAGTATCGTCAAGGTTTAGATCAGACTACCAATTGACTAAAACAGCAGAAATTTGCAGAATTTTGATGTATTGTCATCAACACATTTTTGTCAAGTTTACAATTGCGAGTAGAATTGATTTGCTATTGAATTTGGGGATTTGGTCTTTCATTTGAAGCATACTCTATTATAAACTTTTTTTCGTGTATGTTAAAGTTGTAGAGTTCGATTAGTCTTGTGCCATATAGCTTGAACCAATATTTCCTTTTGTAGGAAAAGAGAAGCTACTTATCGATTAAATCAGACCTTTCAGGTTAATCTCCAGAAGCATATAGTGCACGGGTAAGCTATGAATCTGCAAAACAAAATTCATAAGTTCTAGTTTCGCATTAGAAAATGGTTAGGCAAGTACAGTTTCTCTTGATTTGTCCTGCTAAACCATCTACCCCTGTAGAGAGTTTTATCTGAAACCATTGCAGCTTGTCACGAAAGAAAACAAAAAGGATTCAACAATATGATGTTTAGAACTCAGAAATTGAACCCTTGTATGCAGAGGATGCGAGGGTTGCTGGGTTGTAAATTATAGAGATTGTTTATGGAATTGAGTTAAAGAAGCCCTCATTGGAGGAAATAGCAGAGAGCGGAGTGATGATTAAAATGAAACTAAAACATAAAGAATAAAGGTGATATTAAAAAAAAAAAAGAAATCCTTGTTCTAGGGTTCTGCAATGACTTATACATTGTGTCACATTGCAAGCATCTTATCATTTATGCATAGTATTCTGCTAGAAATTCAAGATTTGAATGAGACAAGTGAATGACTGTTGAATGTAAATGGCACAGTGGAGCCTTACCGAGAGAACCCATGCCTTCAAATATCACTGTGAGACTCCCTAGCTTGGAGGAATTAGAGGCCTATGCTGTTGATCAGTGGGAGGTATGAACTTTACTCTGTTGGTTGCTGTTTAAATGTTCAAAAATCTGGTGATAACCATAATTTTCCATGACAATTTGTTTTGATAAATATACTCTCAATATGATTATCCTGCAGTAATCAGTATATTGTTGGCCATTTTTTTACATATTCCAACTGTGACAAATCAGTGTTTCTTGCTGCACCTTATAAATTCATCCGAAGCTGAGAAGAAAACTAACATCAGCTCTTCCATGATGAGAATCTTTCAGAAAGGTCTAATAAGTCAAAGGTACTTTTGATTATTCCACCTCCCACTTCCCACCAACCACACACAACCAGCCTTGTTGGTTTCTTATTATATATTCATGGCAGAGATGAAAGGGAACCTCCAAAACTGACAGAGAGCGGTTTCCAGTTTCTGGTATGAAAATACATTTTATTTTGACATTTTAGAGTATAATTCCCTGTAGTATTGATTTTGTCTGCTACAGCTGATGGACACTAATGCACAACTTTGGTACATCATCAGAGAATACATTAGCAATTCAGAGGTATCTATTTGTTTCCTTCCAAAGATCTGATCTCTTTTAACTCCAGTTGTTATTGTGCCTTATGTCTTGTATTTCATATATAAAATATAGAATAATTTCCAAGTACTTGACATGTGAAGAAAGAAAGAAAGAGCTTTTTTTTCCGGTTAATTTGTTTGATATAGAGCCTATCTTACGCGAAAGAGGCCAGATGCAAACCAAGCTAATAAGACTACATAAGCCAAAAGGGTGAGCACATATGTACTTGACTTTTTATCCTGTACTTAATCTACTGGATGAAGTCAGAAGACTTGATTACTAGGTTATATTTATTGAGTTTGAAATCAGTTGTTAATATCTTCATTTTTTTTAGTTCTTCCGACTTGTCACAATTATTATGATGCCACCTATATTGATGCAGGAGCTTGGTGTAGATTCAGCAGATCTCATATCATTTCTTTTAGAGCTGAGCTTTCATGTAACTGGGGAGGTATTGAACCATTTTTAAGTTTTACATGTGTACCAAATTTTGAGGTATACATACCATGGTCTGTTGCAATATTTCATTGTTCAGTCTTTGACTGGATTCTATTTTGCAGGCTTATAATATGAACACATTGACTGACATTCAGCGTGTTACAATCAGAGACCTTGCAGATCTGGGACTTGTCAAGCTTCAGCAGGTGAGTTATTCCGTCCATTGTAAGGTGTGAAGTACTTGTGACTACAGGATCTAATGAATTGTTTATACCTGGTTCTTCATTCAGGGTAGAAAAGAGAGTTGGTTCATTCCTACTAAATTGGCGACTAACCTCTCAATTAGCCTGTCAGATACATCCGCGAGAAAGCAGGTATTTGTGCATGAATTCTTACATAGAATAATTCATTACTTTGTTTGATTGTCACTGATAGCTTTGGAAGTTTGTTTATATTGGATATTTGATATATTGACTCTTGACTAATTTTGTGCTGCTACAACTTTTCGAGGCAGTTTCAATCTGTTTAGTTCCTTTAATTAATTCTCTATTATCATTTATTGATCAAGCAAATGACATGCGCTTTCTTAATTCTCTCTAGGGGTATGTTGTCGTGGAAACAAACTTCAGAATGTATGCATATACAACATCTAAGTTACACTGTGAAATCTTACGTCTCTTTGCAAGGTATGTGAAGGTCATATGGTTAAGATTGTAGTTTTCATGGCCATGTGATTTTTTTATTATCATCAATTTTCCCATTAATCCAACTCCCCTGTAATTACAATTGCATACTCACATGTATAGCTGCTCTTTTACCATGCCTTGGACTTACATGTTGTTATTTTGGTTTTAGAACTGTTCTTTTTACCATATCCCAAATGTATGTGTAAAACAGGGTAGAGTACCAGCTTCCCAACCTTGTAGTTTCGGCAATCACAAAAGAGAGCTTATATAAAGCGTTTGAACATGGCATCACTTCCGAGCAGGTATGTCCCCTGTCTTTTGTTAATCTTTATCTCTTCTGTCGTCAACCAAATTCTCCCGCGTTCCATTAAACATTTTGAGTCAGAGCTTCATGGACCTAGTGCTCAAATCGGTTTTCTTGGCTTATGTTCGCAATTTTTTTTATTAAAGACTGTTTTTTCTGAAAACTTGTTGTGTGGAAATAGCCACAGTAGCCTGTAGCTGTTCTGCCTCTCTTGCTATCTATTATATGCCTTGTGATATGAGATGGTTCAGAATAATTGTTGATTCTAGCCCATAAAGTGTCGATTGTCCATATATGTATGTGAAACTTTAGCTGTATATTGAACTATTACCATTAGAGTTCAGATTCAAGTAATGTTTTCGATAACTTGCTCCATTTTATTTTGAATGACTGAGGTCATTCAAATAAAAATGGAGGAATGTACAAGTTTTGATCTAACAATCTGAAAACAAGATCATTTGTAAAATTAGTTGATATTTTTAGTTTATATCTCTTTCATGACATAGAGAATGTGTAATATTTTTGCTATGGCATTTCTCTGGGATGCATGGCACTTGTTTTATCCTTAGGCCTTCACCCTTTTAATCTATCTATTTTTGTATAGACCATGACGACTAGTATGTGGTCAAAAGTTTAATATTTACCATATGTCGACTTGGATTCTCAACCAAATTTCTCATTAATTTATGATAATGCAGATAGTTGATTTCCTTCAGCAGAATGCACATCCTCGAGTTGCAGAAAGAACACCCTCTGTTCCTGAAAATGTGACTGACCAGGTTTTGCATTCACTTTTATTTGAGATACAACCCCACTGAATCTTCGTTTATGTGCTTAAGAAAATTTCATCATGGAATTCTTCTTCATATATCTTACTTTCTTTGCTCATGCTCATGCTCTTGCTCGTCTCTGGATTCCTGTGACAGATTAGGTTGTGGGAATCGGATTTGAACAGAGTCGAAATAGTTCCAGCACAACTTTTTGATGAATTTTTATCAAGGGTAAGCACCAAGTATTTTAGATGTCCATTACTCCATCCTTTAACTTATTGTACTTATCCTACCACAACTTGAGTTTGACAACAGGGGGTATTTGATTCTGCCTGTGACTTCGCACGTGAACATGGCGGCTTACTATGGGAGGACTCTAAGAAGATGCTTATAATTGTAAAAGGAGAAATGTTCAATCTTATGAAAGAGTATATTGCTAGGTTTAGGTAATAGCCATGAGGATGATGAACAGTGTCATATGCTGTTGCAGATTCTGGTTTAGAAAACTTCTATAGCATTTTTGTGGTTGGTTGAATTGGAGTCAGAATCTACATTAGTTCGAATGAGATTTTTGAAGCAATCTAATTATGTACGAGAAAATTGTAGGATTGGCACCTTTTGGGACTTTTTATTAACTTATAGCACTACTTTTCATTTTTTACATTTAATAGCACTCGAGGGGGGCAAAATGACTAAATTGCCCCCCGATATTTTGATACACTTTTTAAATTTTTTTTTTCGATTTTTTTTACGATTTTTTTTTCAATTTTATTTTTCGATTTTTTTAGTTAAAAGTTTGGTCGTTGTTTGCCAAAAAAGTTTGATAGTTGTTTCACAAAAATGTTCGATTTTCGTAGTTTTTTTCGTTTTTTAGCTAAAACAACTACGAAAATCGATACTTTTAGTTTTTTTTAGCTAAAACAACGACCAAAATCGACCCTCTTTTAATATGAAAAAGAATAGAACAAAAATAAACAAAAAAAAAGAAAAAAAAAATCAGAATTTTTTTTTAAAAAAAACTCGTAAAAAAAAGTCTATTGAAATATTGGGGGGTAATTTAGTCATTTTGCCCCTTCTAGTGCTATTTAATGTAAAAAATGGAAAGTAGTGCTATAAGTTGATAAAAAGTCCCAAAATGTGCCAATCTTACAATTTTCTCAATTATGTACTACCTCCTTTGCTTCTTGAATGAACTGGGGAATACTTTTTTGCTCTACAAACTCGAAACTTGATGAAGTTTTTTAACTTAACTACTGACGATTCTGTCTATGCCTCTATGGGTTTTTCATATTATTATAGCACAGGGAAAATGCAAAGATTAGGATCAATTTCCCCTCATTTTCTCCTCTCCCAAAATAATATTTGCATATTGTAAAAGGTATTGCCCCCCGTAGGCGCGAGCGCGTGTAAATGACCGCATGGTGTCTCCAACTAGCGATTTTCGTGAGCAGGGTTACTTGCTACTGGAATGGTATCATGGCTCGAAGAACCATTTGACATAGAGTCGATCAGTTTCATTTTTGACTTGAATAAAATCGGGTATATGTAGAACTGGACGGCTAACTTCATTTATTTTAAAGAACACTACTGTCGTTCTGACATATTTTTCATTTTTAGTCATGTTATTATCAATTTTTACTTTTCATCATTGTGTGAAGTATTGAGACCACAACTATCTAAAGAAAAACCCACAAATACTTACACACTAAAATACTTTGTCCTTTTTTATGGTGCGTTTGAATTGGATTGAATCTAGGTCAGGGTAAACATTTAAAATTAACGTAGGTTAGGGGAATGCAGGTGAATGTAAGTGAAACTATTATAATTCTTGTTTGGATACAATTACCCTTCACTAGGTAAAACAAAATAATTCATAACTTGAAAAACAACATTATAAAATTATTAACTATTAAACTGACATTTATATCCTTCTCTTTATTTCTATACAGAAATACTTGTTTTTGTTTGCAAATTAAATGTTATTAGATAAAAACATTAGCAAAACATAAATATGTTATATAATAAAAAATATAAGGAACGTATCAATAATCTTTAGCAAAATAAACATACACATGTTTAACAAAAGATAAACATAAACAACAAATATCGTGTGCTTAATGATTAGTACACGTATAGTACACAAGGATTTATAACAAGAAATATGTCAATGCTCATATATGTTGATTTACATACATTACAAAGGTGATTTGATAATTAGATGATTAATTGAAAAAATGATTAACAATGATTATTGCACTAGGAGAAAAAGCTAGACGTAGCAACAAACAAATATAGTACACACGGATTGAAATTGAAAAGCAAAAAAATATGATCTTTTTATTATTCAAGCGAGAAAGAAAGATCAACCAAGAAAAAAAAATGTTTTTCAAGCAGAAGAAAGAGTTGGCAAAAATAGGCAAGAAAGAAATGAAGCGGCAATTTATATGATGAGGGAAGTTATTTTTTTAAAGGCAAATAATATTTGGCAGAGAGTAATATTATTGATGGGTAGTTTAGTCTCAGCGAATAATAATTAAAAAATTAATTCGTTAACCTAACATTACACACCGATTTGGGGGCGAACGATTTGAGGGTGAATGTAGGAGAATGTGTTAATCTACATTAACCTAGATTCACCTACATTCACCTTAAAAAAAATAAAAAACTGATTTTAAACGGGGTGAATAATAAATTTCACCTAGATTCACCCCAATCCGAACAGACCATTAGTGGTTAGTGGTTGTGATACGTTAATTTTATTTCTTTCAAGATTCTTGTCCTTCCCGTACATCGGTGGACATGCGTTATTGGTATCACATAAGGGCCTTTAGCATTAAAAAATTTGTTAATATATTAATGATATTATTTTGACTAATTGTCATTTTATGTGTAAAAAGCCAATTATCTCATGCTACCCAATATAAACTTTTGGTATCAATTAATGATATTATTTTGACTAATTGTCATTTTATGTTTCCAATATAAACTTTTGTTAGGCTGACAATTAAAAAACTAGAGTAATGAACTAAAAAATTTTGAAGTACTTTTTACCTCTAACTATAACTTGAGCTTCATTGGCAATATTACACTTTCACTCTTAAAACAGATGACACATAAAACAATCCAAACAAAATTGAATAAAATAAAATAAATTGAATAAAATCCACATTAATGAATTGAGTAGAAATAAAATCAAAGAAAATCGAAATAAAATAGATATGCTAATATAATAACGATTCAATTTAACTGAGTTTAATTAAGACTTTGAAAGAAAATTCTACTCATATTCGAAGCTTTAAGTTTATTGATCCATAGGTGTTAGCTCAATCGCTAGACCGCTCAATCATTTCATATATATATATTTGCAATGTATTAATTAATGATATTATCTTAACTAATTGTCATTCTATGTTTTCAATATAGACTTTTATTAGGCCGATAATTACAAAATCGAGTAGTGAATAAAAAGGTTTGAAAGGACTATAATATTCTAACAAAAACTAGGGATAAGACGGACAAAATTATACTTTCACTCCTAAAAACACCAATTGGATGTGTATATAGCAACTCAGATTATATTTATTGGTGTCTCTTCAAACTATTTACCCTCCTTTCACAATTCTGAAACCAAGAAAATGTCTAAAATTCCCCAAGAAATGATTGACGAAATCATCTTCCGTTTACCAGTAAAATCTCTGCTAAAATTCAGGTGTGTATCACATTCTTGGCTTGCTTTAATCGATAGTCCATTATGTGTAAAAAGCCAATTATCTCATGCTACCCAAAAAGTCATTCTTGATAACCCTGTAAAAACCGTTGCATTGGATATAGATCTTCAAAATCCCATACCCTCTGCAAATTTATCTGTTTTGGAGGTTGTTTATAATGCAAGAAACCCAATTTCGGATACAATTATATGGGGTTCTTGCAATGGAATTATTTTGATGTTTCATAGTTGTGATGAGTGGGATGGTTCTTTGCTAAACCCGACTACTAGAAGTTTTCATAAGATACCCTCTGCGGATTATGAGTGGCCCAAGAATATAAGTGTTCTGGAAAGGTGCTCCCAGGTTCGGTTGATGTTTGTTTATGGTCTTGGTTATGATAGTTCGAATGATGATTACAAAGTTGTTAGAAATGTTCAGTTCTTGACTAAAACGGGAAAAGCGTTTTCATGTTCGGTTGATGTTTATAGCTTGAAAGTGGATTCTTGGAAAAAAGTTGAGCCTTTTCCATATTATGTTTTGGATCACAATGCTACAGGGGTTTTTGTTGGGGGTGCATTGCACTGGGTTGTCGTCATTTCACCACAGGAATCTTCTATGGGGATTTTGGCGTTTGATGTTGCCACTGAGGAATATAGATTGGTGCAACAGACTGTGCATAGACGTGGAAAGTTTGATTTTTGTGTGAATGTATTGGGAGGGTGTTTAGTTGCTTGTTATAACTATTATTCAATGGGGTTCGTGGATTTGTGGGTGATGAAGGAGTATGGAGAGGTGAAGTCTTGGTATAAGTTGCTTTCTCTCAGTGCTGCTGATATTGGTGTTCAAATTAATGATGAATTGCGTGGTTTTGTGAAGCCTGTGATTTATTCCGACTGTCGGAAGAAAGTGTTGATTGAGTGGGCTCATAAGACACTACTTTGGTATGATCTTCAAGAGAAGTCTGCAGAATCTCTTAAACTAAGTGGTCTTTACGTACCTGGATGGTTTAACTCATTTGTGCTTTCGGAAAGTCATTTTAAACACAGCCACCCTGATGTGAAGAATGCAAAGAGAGGAGCACACAGGGATGATGAGAAGTCAAATAAAAGTCATAAGAAGAGGTATAAATGATTATCTCGATCATCCTATCAAACCTATCTTGCTTGTAGTTATACTGTGAATTAAATCTTCGAATTATTATTAGTCATACATATAATTTTGTGGATTTTACATATAAGTCTGTTCTATCTCATCGAGTCTGCTTGAGCATAGCTTTTCCTTTATTTATAGGTACCATTATGTATGTTAAAGCTAATTCAGTGTTTTTCATGGCTTCTTTAGATATTCAAGAGGCCATGTTAATGGATATAGAAGATCCATGCATAATGTATCTTATACGGAGTACTAAGTTTTGTTTGTTTGACAGGGGTTGTTATTTTATGTTTTCTTCATGTCCTATGAAGTCAAAAGATTTTATATTCCCTAGCTCTTGGATATAATGGAGTATGTCAAAATGGCTCCTTACACCACATATGTTTCTTATATAAGTGAGGTCGTAGATAGTCTTTGCATTTCATCGTGGGTCGATTCGAAAACAGCCTCTCTGTGTCCACAGGGTATGGCTGCTCACAGTCAAACACACCTGACTTACCTTTGGTGGGAGACTAGCGGAGGCATAGGGGCATGTGATAGTATGTAATAATGGCCTGTCAATTCATGCCGGATCAGTAACATTTGGTGTGAATGTTGGTTGAACTCTTTTTATAATGATAACCATAAGAGATGTCGGATTATTTTCGTGAATATATGGCTGCACAATATCATTTAGGGGTTTTCAATGAATTCATTTAGATAGGCAGTGGGATTCTGCTATGTAAGTTAAATTCTTTCGAGTCATATAGTAAAAAAAAATTCTATTGTTCAGCTTAACCACCTTAAGAAGGAAGTCTATTGCTTAGATAAGTCATAAGTCATAAATGGTGTTTTATTGCAGAATTTGGTATTTTAAATAGCTATGGTATATTTGAGTGTACGGAAGCTAATATGTGTCTCATTTAAAACCTAACCGAGTTAATCCAAACTCTTTTGTTTTCCTACATTATCAAATTCAGGAATATATATAATTTTCATACTGACTGAGTTCTTCTGGCTTTGTAGGCTATGTTAACTAGGGCGGAAAATATGGAAGGAGAAAAATCTCTGGAAAAAAAATTATGAAGGCAGTTTTGCGGATGTAACTCGAGTCCTACGGTACTAGACATTTTGTTACAATGTTAATAGTAGTAGCAAGTAATGGTTCCGCGCTCTTTGTAACAATGTTAATAGCAGTAGCAACTATCTGCAGAACTACGTTATCTAGTAGATTTGTAGGGGAAAAATGTCACACATAATATAAAAGATATTAGGTATGGAAGGGTGGAGGTCCCTCTTGTTTCATAGCTCGTGTTTATGAACACGTTTGTTGTTAATAGGTTTTTGTTGCACTTATAATGAATCCATTTCTCATCTGTTGGAACAAATTGTTAATTGCCGCATCTCCTACAATAATCGTGTTATTTGCCATTAATGTTTCATAAATAGAGGAAAAGAAAGATCAAGAAAAGATTATTCAATTTGTTAGCTTCTGTATTAATAATGTAATTATACTCTTAATTGAATAGCATAGTGAAAAAGTTTCATGCTAGTGATCAAAAGGTACTGGGTTCGAAACTCACATCATTGCTAATTTATATATTTTTTTTAAAAGTTAAGGGTTATCACTTTTTATTAAAAAAATCTAGTTGAAAACTGCCCCATTTAGCAACGGGGATTAAAACTCACGGATTCATAACTTTGATAGTCAAATGGGACGCGGTTGAATAATAAATACGCGAAATATATGTCAAAGGTCCATAACAAAGTAGATATATCAAGAGGCTGCTCGAGCTCGTATGAGCATTTAGTCATCTTTGATCACTAACTTTTACAACAATAAAATCGAAACAAAATCAAACACAAATCCCTATCTAATAAAAAGGATAAATAAATAATCAACAAGTCATAATCTTTTCTAAAGAATATTATTAAAAATATGAATAATATTTCTTTAAAAAGTATTAATCTTTTCTAAAAAAAATTAATCTTTTGCTAAGAATTGTGATAATCAATGTTTCCCATGTTTAAAATAAACTGATAATTATTATATGTGTTACTTATGTTAAATAATCATGTTAGTATAAAATATGTCAAACTCGTAGTGTGTTTATATGTGTTACTTATGTTAAATAATCATGTTACTATAAAATATGTCAAACTCGTAGTGTGTTTACGGGATAAAACTACGAGCACACGTGGTGTGTGCTTGCTAAATACTTTTTTTTTTGTAAATTAGCGATGAGGTGAGTTTCGAACCCAGGACCTTTTTGGTCACTAGTAAAGAGCCTTTTCCACTAGGCTAACGATTAACTCGTGCTTGCTAAATACTTGAGTACACGATTTGTGTATGAAAATAAATTCCCAGCCTTTTATATTTTTGTGTAATAAATCTTAAAACGAGCACGTTACACATACGATAATTTAAAAAATCCACACATATTTCATGCATCTATTATATCCATGAGTATATCATAGGCGTGCTCGGTATAAAACGTGTTGAATTGGTAATAAGTAAATTCAATAACATTTGGTAGGAATTAGTGGAATCAGGGAGAATATATTTTATTATTGTTTGTGTACAATAATTATAAACTAGGATAATCAGCAAGACTGAAAAGAAAATATAATTAAAAATATGATTCTCCTCCATTCTCCCCCGATTTGGAGGGGAGAAAATTTGAGAAAATCGGTGGTAATGGGATGGATTAGTGGTAACTAATTCTCCTACCTAGAATCAATTTTAGTTCTCAAACATAAAAAATGGGGAGTACTAGGGAACTGTGCTCTTGGATATAGTAGTCTATTTAGTTGGTGTCTCCTCAAATTTCATTTTTGTAAATTGCATTTCTTTAGCTTCTTCAGTACACTACTCTCGACTCTTGATTTCCCTTCTTTTCACAATTCTGAAACCAAAGAAAATGTCTGAAATTCCCCAAGAAATCGTCAACCAAATCATCTTCCGTTTACCAGTAAAATCTCTACTGAAGTTCAGGTGTGTATCACATTATTGGCTTGCTTTAATCGATAGCCCATTATGTGTAAAAAGCCAATTATCTCATGCTACGAGAAAAATCATTCTTGATAATGATAACCCTTCATCACCATCTGCATTGAGTATAGATCTTCAAAACCCCAGACCCTCTGCGGAATTATCTGTTTTGGAGCTTGGTTATGTAGTAAAAAACCAAACTTCAGATACAACTGTAAGGGGTTCTTGCAATGGAATTATTTTGCTATTTCATAGTTGTTATGAGTGGGATGTTTCTTTGCAAAACCCCTTTACTAGAAGTTTTCATAAGATACCCTGTTCAGAGTATGAGTGGCCCGAGCCTTTGAGTATAGATTTTGTTCTTGACAAGTTTGTTTATGGTCTTGGTTATGATAGTTTGAATGATGATTACAAATTTGTTAGGAATGTTCAGTTATTGATTAATGTGGAAAAGGGGTTTTCGTCTTCGGTTGATGTTTATAGCTTAAAAATGGATTCTTGGAAAAAGGTTGAGCCTTTTCCGTATTATGTTTTTTATCACTATGCTGCAGGGGTTTTTGTTGGGGGTGCATTGCACTGGGTTGTCATCATTTCACGCCAGGAATTTTCATTTGGGATCATGGCGTTTGATGTTGCCACTGAGGAGTATAGATTGGTGCAACAGCCTATGTATGGAAGTGGCAAATTTCATCTTAGTGTGAATGAATTGGGAGGGTGTTTAGTTGCTGGTTATAACTATTATTCAATAGGACTCGTGGATTTCTGGGTGATGAAGGAGTATGGAGAGGTGAAGTCTTGGTATAAGTTGCTTTCTCTCAGTATTGCTGATATTGGGGTTCACATTAATGATGAATTGCTTGGTTTTGTGAAGCCTGTAATTTATTCTGAGTGTCGGAAGAAAGTGTTGATTGAGAGGGCTCGTAAGACACTACTTTGGTATGATCTTGAAAAGAAGTCTGTGGAATTTCTTGAACTAGGTGGCCCTTACATACCCAAAACGCTTAACTCATTTGTGCTTTTGGAAAGTCTTTTTAAACTCAACCACCCTGATCCGAGGGATGCAAAGAAAGGAGCACAAAAGAATGATGAGAAGTCAAATAAAAGACGTAAGAACAGGTATAATTGATTATATCGATCTTCTTAACTTGCTCGTAGTTATACTGTGAATTAAATCTTGGAATTATTATTTATCATACATATAATGTTGTGGATAATACAAATAAGTCCGTTCTATCTCCATCCAGTCCGCTTAAGCATAGCTTTTCTTTTATCAATTGGTATCATTATGTATGTTAAAGCTAATTTCAGTCTTTTTCATGGCTTCTTTAGATATTCTAGAGGCCATGCTAAATGGATATGGAACATATGAATTGCACACACTCATTTTTGTTTGTGTGATCGACTTCTTATGAAGTCATTGTGGATAATAAAGATTCTTACCTCCTTTCAGGGATGCCTTCCTGTCAACAGGATTCAAGCTAAAGCTATAAGTGCTTAGAGGTGTGATTTACTTGCTAGAAGGTAAAAGATATCAATAATGTGCCTCGTATCATTTAGCTTTATGCTTACGCTAGGGCTGTGAGCGAACGTAAAACGTTCGACTCGGTTCGCATTATTCGGGAAAATGTTTGACTCGTGGCTCGGTGCGCATATGCAAACGTATACGCAAACGTTAAAAATGGATGTTCGATCAATCGAACCGAACGGTGCGAAATAGTTCGGCTCGCATATTAATACATGAAAGTTCAGAATTGAAAGTACTAAGCCTAATCTAAATCATCAAAATTACTTTCACTTCACATATTTTCATCTCTTACTCATCCTCATCCACCCAAATGCCTAATTGCACCGATATTTTTAAGAACCAAACCGAACGTGTTCGCATAGTTCGCAAATATTCGGTCCGATTCGCACATTTCAGATCTAGTCAAACGCAAGGTTCGGTGTGGTTCGCACATTACCGAGTCGAACGTAAGGTTCGAGCCCTTGCAAACCGAACTCAAACGTAGTATACGTGCGGTATAGTTCGGTCCGTTGACAGCCCTAGCTTACGCTATAGTGATGTTCATTCTCCTATGGCTTTTACTTATTGGAAGTTTGAGATGGGTTATAATTTTATTTTTTCTTCATGTTCTATGAAAAGATTTTATATTCCCTAGCTCTTGGATATAATAATGGAGTATATCTAATGGCTCCTTGCACCACATATGTTTCTTATATAAGTGAGGTCGTAGATATAGTATTTGCATTTCATTTTGGGACAATTCGAAAACAGCATGTGTCCACAGGGTAAGGCTGCTTATAATCTAACACGCCTGACTCACCTTTGGTGGGAGACTATCAGAGGCATAGGGGCATGTGATATAGTATGTAATAATGGCTTGTAAATTCATGCAGGATCAATAACATTTGGTGTGAATGTTGGTTACCCTCTTTCGATAATGATAATCGTAAGAGATGTAGGCAGTGGATCTTGATATGTGAATTAAATTCTTTCGAGTCATATAGTAAAAAAAACTACTTTTTTAGCCTAACCACCTTAAGAAGGAAGTCTATTGCATACATAAGTCATAGGGTTTATAAATGCCGTTTTATTGCAGTATTTTGGGGCATATAAATGGTATATTAAGGTCTGTGATAGGTATAGTATATTTGAATGTATGGAAGCTAATACGAGTATCAATTAAAAGCTAACCGAGTTAGTCGAAACTCTTGTGTTTTCCTACATTATCAAATTCAGGAATAGAAATAAATTTACATACTAACAGAGTTATTCTGGATTTGCAGCCTATGTTAACTAGGGCGGACAATATGGGAGGAGATCAGTGTCCTGGAAAAAAATTATGAAGGCAATTTTGCGTATGTAACTCGAACTCGATGGTACTAGACTTTTTGTAACAATGTTGATAGCAGTAGCAACTAATGATGTCGGGCTTTTTGTACATTGTTAATGGTAGTAGCAAGCATGGTTCAAAATTTCGGTATAAAATGATCAAACAGAGGAAATTTTCCTTTTTCGCAAATTACCGAAACGAAATACTGGTGAATTTTGAAAAGTGATATTTTCGTGGAAATCATTCTATCTTTCGCTATTTCTTGTGCTTTCGCCCAAAATTTTAGAAACTATTTCATTCAAATTCAAATGGTAAGCCTTATCAAATTGAATTTTACTAAAAAACAATACTTTGATCATAATACTCAAGATGAAGATCATGACAATCGACATTGATCAAGAATATTGAACAAAGAGAGCGACTAGTATTTTAAGTTCATTTAAAAAGATTATGTAACCATGTGATATAAATTATAATATTAAATATTTGTTTTCACATGTTTCCATAATTTTACTGCATTTTTACAATGGTTGCGAAATGTTTCTATATTTTCGTTTATCCCAAACTGTCTCGCAACGAAATTTTATTCCTTGGTAGCAAGTAGTGGTTCCGGGCTCTTGGTAACCGTGTTAATAGCAATAGCAACTATCCGCAGAACTACATTATGTAGTAAATTCTTTGGGGGTATGAATATCACATATAGCAGATATTAGGTATGGAAGGGTGGAGGTCCTTGTTTCATAGCTCGTGTTTATGAACACGTTTCATTATTATTAGTTTTTTGTTGCGCTTATCATTAATCCATTTCTTATCTGTTGTAACAAATTGTTAATTGCCGCATCTCCTACAATAATCGTGTTATTTGCCATTAATGTTTTATAAATAGAGGAAAAGAAAGATCAAGAAATGAGTATTTATAACTTGGATTAGGAGAGGGGGGGGGGGGGGGTGTATTGCATTGGATCAAATGGCAAGAGACAATGTTCATACATCTTTGCACACATGTTTTATTTCATCACTAATGTTTTAAAATATCTTTGTTCAAACCTCGTATTTTAAAAATGACTATTTTAGGGATATTTTAATCATTTCTTAAATATTTCGTCATTTTCTTACTTTTAACATTTAATGTTTCAAAAAATACATTGTTCATGACACATGTTCACATGATCACATCGGTAAAAACTAATTCCAATGCCCTACTTTCCAAGGCCCAACGAACCAGTGAATCTAAGGTTGGATATTCATTCCAACCAATGAATTCAAGGTTGGAATGAATACTCAACCTCAGATTTATTGGTTCGGTTCTAAACAACAATTCAATTTTTCATTATTATATAGCGAACCAGTGAATCTAAGGTTGGATATTCATTCCAACCTTGAATTCATTGGTTGGAATGAATATCCAACCTTAGCTTCACTGGTTCGTTGGGGCCTTGAAAAGTAGGGCCTTGGAATTATATATACCCGATCACATCTAGGTTCTAGTACATTATTAGTGTGATCATGCCTTACGGAACAGTGATCACACCGATATTAGAGCTCTCCATTATTTATCACATAATTTTATGCAATGTAAAAATTATTACTTCATCCGTCCCTAAAAGATTCGTATTGATAATATTTCAATTAATAGATTATCAATACTTTAGGCGGTTATAAAAAATTCAAAACTAAAACATAGGAGTATAGGACATCAAGGTCATATAGTTGGTGTCTCTTCAAATTTCATTTTCGTAAATTGCATTTCTTTAGCTTCTTCAGTACATACTCTCGAGTCTCGACTCAAATTTCATTTTTCATAATTCTGAAAACAAGAAAATGTCTAAAATTCCCCAAGAAATTATCAACGAAATCATCTTCCGTTTACCAGTAAAATCTCTACTGAAATTCAGGTGTGTATCACATTCTTGGCTTGCTTTAATCGATAGTCCATTATGTGTAAAAACCCAATTATCTCATGCTACCCAAAAAGTCATTCTTGATAATGATAACCCTTTACCACCATCTGCATTGAGTATAGATATTCAAAATCCCATACCCTCTGCGGAATTATCTGTTTTGGAGCTTGGTTATATAGTAAAAAACCCAACTTCACATACAACTATAAGGGGTTCTTGCAATGGAATTGTTTTGATGTTATATAATTGTTATGACTGGGATGTTTCTTTGCAAAACCCTTTCACTAGAAGTTTTCATAAGATACCCTCTGTGGGTTATGAGTGGCCTTTAAATGTGGATTGTGTTCTGGACAGGTTTGTTTTTGGTCTTGGTTATGATAGTTTGAATGATGATTACAAAGTTGTTAGGATTGTTCAGTTCTTGACTGATGCGGAAAAGGCGTTTTCGTGTTCGGTTGATGTTTATAGCTTGAAAATGGATTCTTGGAAAAAAGTTGAGCCCTCTCCATATTATGTTTTGGATGACAATCTTGGAGGGGCTTTTGTTGGGGGTGCATTGCACTGGGTTGTCATCATTTCACCTCAGGAAATTTCTAAGGGGATCATGGCGTTTGATGTTGCCACTGAGGAGTATAGATTGGTGCAACAACCTATGTATGAGAGTGGAAAGTTTGATCTTAGTGTGAATATATTGGGAGGGTGTTTAGTTGCTTGTTACAACTATTATTTAATGGGGTTTGTGGATTTGTGGGTGATGAAGGAGTATGGAGAGGTGAAGTCTTGGTATAAGTTGCTTTCTCTCAGTGTTGTTGATATTGGGGGTCAAGTTAATGGATGGCTTGGTTTTGTGAAGCCTGTAATTTATTCCGAGTGTCGGAAGAAAGTATTGATTGAGAGGGCTCATAAGACACTACTTTGGTATGATCTTGAAAAGAAGTCTGCGGAATCTCTTGAACTAGGCGGTCATTATGTACCCAAATGGTTTAACTCATTTGTGCTTTTGGAATGTCTTTTCAAACTCAGCCACCCTGATCCAAAGGATGCAAAGAGAGGAGCACAAAAGAATGATGAGAAGTCAAATAAAAGTCGTAAGAAGAGGTATAATTGATTATCTCGATCTTGTTAACTAGCCTATCTTGCTCGTAGTCAACTGTGAATTAAATCTTGGAATTATTATTAATCACACAGATGATTTTGTGGATAATAGAAATAAGTCTGTTCTATCTCCATCGAGTCCGCTTGAGCCTTGAGCATAGCTTTTCCTTTATCAATTGGTACCATTATGTATGATATAGCTAATTCAGTGTTTTTCATGGCTTCTTTAGATATTCTAGAGGCCATGTTAAATGGGTACAGAACATCCATGCATAATCCATCTTATACTCATTCTTGTTTGTGTGGTCTATTTATTATCAAGTCATTGTGGACGATAAAGACTGTTACCTTCTTTCAGGGATGTCTTCCTGTCAACAGGTTTCAAGCTAAAGCTGTGAGTGCTTGTGGCTTTGCATGGTTCTTCTGGCTTTGCAGGATATGTTAACTAGGGTTGATAACATGCTCGGAGAATAGAGACTTAAAAGAAGTTATGAAGGATTCTTCGAGGATGTAACTCGAGTCCTATGATACTACATATTTTGCAACAATGTTCATAGTAGTAGCAACTAATGGTACCAGACTTTTTGTAACAATGTTACTAGTAGTAACAACTATCTGCTGAACGGCATTATCTAGTAGATTTTTCAGGGTTAAAATATCACGTATAATAGAGCACATATCAGGGATGGAACAGTGAATATCCTTTTTGTTTCGGAACTCGTGTTAATGAACACGTTATGCTTGTGATAGTTTTTGTTGCACTTATCATGAACCAGTGCTCATCTGCTACAACAAATTTTTAATTGTCGCATCTCCTACAACAATCGCGAACCAGTTCTCATCCGCTACAACAAATTTTTAATTGTCGCATCTCCTACGACAATCGTGTTATTTGTTTTATATTGCTAAAGATCCTTGTACTTCGTCTGTTCTCTCTGGCTTGATGTGTCCCTACCAATGCTTGAGGCTAGGAGTAATCCAGTCTACATCATATTCTAGAATGCAAAATGTCTCCATATAGACTTGATTTGGCCAAACTATATAATATCTTCTTTCAATTTTGTCGTGGTCGTGCACTGAATAAATTTATGTCGAGGTAGAATTCTGAGATATGAACCATCAGATTTTAGATTGAGATCCGGAAATATATACAGATTATTTAAAGGTGGACGTTGGCTCAAAAAGCAAATGTCTTGAAAAAAGATGTTGCTGCCCAGGATCGAACTGGAGACCTTTAGTGTGTAAGACTAACGTGATAACCACTACACCACAGCAACCTGTTGGTATTTAACCTTGTTTATTTCTAGACAATTGTACATTATTCAAAATACTCAGATGTCAAGTGTTGATTGACACCCTTGATATATACTTCCTCCGTTTCTTTTTATTTGATTGTTTTGGGAAAAAGTACTTTATTAAGAGATTGTGAAAAATTACATTGGGATTGTAAAAAGGTGTATTGGAATTGTAAAAAGGTGCATTAGAATTGTAAAAAAGTGCATTGAAATTGTAAACAATCAAATAAAAAGAAACATGGAAAAAATGCTCAAACAATCAAATAAAAAGAAACGGAGGGAGTATTAGTCTAAGTCGATTTTGATAACAAAAACTAAAAGCGTTAGTTGATGTACATATTTGAATTGAAATTAGCATGATGTTAAGATAGAATAACTTCAAATAACATTTATCAAATGGCATATATGCCTTCATTATCGAAATTTGATAAGTTATTAGACTTTTTATATTTATTCATAATATCAACGCTATAGTAAGAACATTATTAATATATTAAGTGAAAATAGTTCAACTAAATTAGTTGTTTATAAAATAAAAAAGCAACCCATTCACTTAAACATGATTGAAGGGTACGTTGCTACAAAAAACAATTTAGACAACATTCAAAAAGCACTTGGAAGACACAAAAAAATGTTGATATAAGAGGTGATGTTTAAGCAAAAATTATTTAAAAAACGCTCTTATATAAAGGTTGATAAGACTGTAACAATAAATTTTCTTAAATCCTCATTTAATTGAAGACAAGAAAAGATGCAGCTGCAAAGAAATATGTGTTGAATATAATTTGGGTACAACCTCTATTATAATCCTCGAGCCTTCGCAGCTTGTTTTTGAACTCGGTTGTTGAATGCTTGAAGATTTGAATATTTGAATACGTCAAGGACTTTCACAGCTTGTTTTTGAAGATTCGAAAATTCAAAGACTTGAATGTTGATGAGTGTTGAGGAAGTGTTCTCTAATTTTTAGAGCTTTTCTCTTTTTTTGCGTTATATTTCTTCTTGCAAAACTGAATTTTCCCCTTAATGAGGAACACCTTTATTTATAGGCATATTGGCCAATAGGCTGGGGCTTGATCTTGAGCCAGGACTTCTTCAATAATTATCCTTTTAATTTAATTAAGGAATAATTATGATTTAATCGATAAATTATATCATTTTATTTGTTTTAAAGACATAATTACCTATTTCACCAATTATTTTCACGTATTTATTTGGAGGAAACAATTATTTATTTTAATCCCGATTTCTCATATATGGGACCATAATTGGATTATCCAATATCTAATGCAACTATTTATAATTTGATAATACATGCCACATGTAAATATTTTATTGGATCATATCATTTAATTAACTAAATTCCAAAGTATAATTTATTAACTTAAAACTTAATTAATTGATTTACTTTGAATATTTATTAAATAAATTTTCACTATGAATTATCACGAACATCACCAAAGATGAAATGTCACCCTAGAATGGGTAAATAATTATCTAGTTATTATCTTACGTAAAGAAAAATTACAAGTTGAGGAAACAAATATTTTAACAAGAAATGAAAAACGGTTTAATAGACAAAAAATGAGCAATCTATTGAAGCATGTGGCTTATAAACAATTAACGAAGCTCCACTCCTACTAATGAATCTTGAAGGGTTTGTGTTATAAATGAAATCATTAAACAATTTGGAGGAGTTTTGCCTCTTGAAAAAAAATTAATTTAGGTTTTTGGGATTTTAAATATTAAAATATCAGCTTTTTTTTAACTCAATCGATATGACTAGCATTAAAATGATCAAACAAAATGACCAACCATCTATCATAAAGTAATGTATCAAAGCAAACAACACATACAAACGTGAAAAAATCGAAACATTACGAAAGACTATTGAAGTCGGACAGGAAGATCAAGTTGCCTTAATCGAGCCTCTATGAGTCCAATGAGCGATACTCTGCCCTTCATTATTGTAAACTTTACTAATATATTGAAATTTCACCTTCAACAATGTGACCAGATGAAGTAAGCACTACTAAAACATCAACTGGTCTACCCATTTTAGATAAACTCCAACGTACGCATCAACATTGAACATAACAGATCTATATATATATGTATATATATAGTTATATACAATTCAATAATTAAAATAATATCTTTTGCTATTTTCAAACTATGCATCAACATGAAATTTTAAATCATATCCTCATCAAAACTCTATTATCAATTTTAAAATGTCTTAAAAATAGACTACATGATGAGCATATTCTATGATTCGGTGATTCCCCCAACCTCCACCAGGCAAATCATAACACACCTGTCATTTGTCAACTATCTACAACATAAATTACTTCCATCCTTTAATTTCATACGGAGTACTACGTATTATTTAGATTATTTAATCTTTTGATAAATTTATTTATATTGATAATTAATTCAAAAATTTTAATACACATTTAAGCTCATTTACTTATTTTTACTTTTGATATTATATATATTTCATAATATTTTTACTTTTATTTAATATATAATATAATAGTAATTTCACATAATTTTATTAATATACTCGTAGTACTTTTTAAATAGATAATCAAAATAGTATTGAATGTAAACTATTCTCCTTCCTTTTTTGTAGAGCTTTTTGATTTTTCACTGTCATCGAAACCCAACTTAAAACGTTGATTTTATGCGTACAAAAGTTATAAAAGACTAACATTTAAAAAAATATATATTGAAAAAAATCTAAGATCTCACATGTTTATACTCTCTTCATTTCATAATGTAGAACGTTTTCATTTTTACGTGTCCAACTTTGACTGTCTATTACTTATTATTTTTTAGTTCAAAACATATAAAATTAATTTTTATAAATTTATATTGAAGAGTATTTTCATAAAAGTAACTTTTTATAGTATTTTCATTATAATTGATTAGTTATTGTCAATCAAAGTTAGAAATGAAAACGAAAAGGTCTTGTGTTTTGAAATGAAAATAGTACTACTTTTGTAGTCAAATATTAAAAAATCTTGAACAAGAATTCTCACTAAACGATAAGAAATTATATAATCATGTGGGATCTTGTTAGATTTGTCTCAATATATATTTTTGAAATATCAACTTTTTATAGTTTTTCGCATGTAAAATAAAAAATATTTATATTTTAAATTGTATTTTATTGACCTTGATAATTTAAATGTATTAATCATTGATAGATGGAGGAAGTATTATTTATTATGACTAATGACTAATTGAGTAATGACAGTTCATAATTAAGGTTTTTAAGTTTTGGTTACAAATATAAAAATGAATCTTAAAAAAGAGTGACGCAATATATATAATGAAATAAACCAAAAATACTGGGACCCCCCACTAGTCTCTCTCCATCTCTCAACAGCCTCTGAAATTTGTCTGTTGTTTGATCTCTGTAATAATCTTTAGAAGTCGCCAAATACATAAGAAAGTGAGAAAAATGGAACTCTTCTACTTAGTTTTTGCATAATTGAATGCATATATATATATAAAACTATTATATTATTATTATAAAAAATCTTTAATTCATTTTTTCAAATTTATTCTCGTAATAGTCTATCTTTAGTCTTTTTCTTTTCTCTTGGGTTTGTTCATTCACTCTTACTTCATCAAAAGCTTGAATCTTTAGCTCTTTACTCAACTTTAAGCTAAACCCACTTCCATTTTGGTCGAATATACTAAAAAATTTGGATCTTTTTAAATTTTCACTTTTGAACTTGCTCATAAAATTCAGAACCAGAAAAAAGATAATTAGGAATTGATGATTTTATTTTATGTTGGTTCAATTTAACCCAACATTTCTATATTTAGTAAGTGTTAATAATTTGCATCTGTTCCAATATTTTTTTAATTGAAGTTTTTATTTTTTCGTGTCAATTATTATTTTTATTTGGTGGTTTTCATTTGGTTATTTGTGTTTGCGGCTGAAACTTGAGCTGTACAATGGGTTGACCCCACAAATTGATTAGATTTCTATTAGGAATTATGTTATTGAGTTACTTTCTCCTTATTCTTGGTCTTGTATTTTATCAGCTCATGAGGAGGATTATTTATTTCTATATATAATTCATACTATAAAATAGTTGAAGAGATTTTTGTAGAGTTTGACTTTGAGAAGTCAACAGCTGTGGTAGATATGTCATCTAGAAATGAAATTGATGAAGAGAATGAAGGTGATGGGGGTATGTGGGAATTGGACAAAAAGCTTGATCAACCTATGGATGAGGAAGCTGGAAAACTAAAGAACATGTATAAAGAAAAGGTCTGATTTTCTATCCAATTATCTTTGGTTTCCTAATATAGAGGGTTCATATTTTTTGCTTTAATAAATTCTTAACTTTTTTGTGTTCTCTGTGTTATTTGGTAGTTACGGAAAAATTAAGTATTGCAAACTGTGTTAAGGGATTCATGTAGATGAGCTTGAAGCTAAATCTAATCTGCTTGATTGAGCTAAAAAAAGAAGTGTGATTTTTATAGAAACGTTTTTAATGTTCTGTAGTTGGCACTATTGTTTGTGTCTATTGAGAAACCAATCCCACATTGGTTGAACTACCGGGTGTATTAATGCAGTCATCGACTGCATTCATCTATAACCAATCGGTTTTAGCATGGACCCTTGTGACCTCTTAACAATGTCATAGTTGATAACTGAAGGTTAGTGTTCCCACAAATGAGTATCTCCTGGATGAGCTGGTATAGGTAAGATATATTATGATTTGCCCGAAGTCAAGGATATAGTAATAAGCTAATTGATGATCACATGTAACCAATGTTTCTTCTTGCACTTGCAAATAATGTGTTCTTGTCATTCAAAGCCTCCTCGTTATGTTAGTGGAGTTATTTCTTCAAAAAAGAGAGTAAGGGAGTGAATTATCTCCTATATAAATTATTGTAGGTATATCTGTGGCTGGCTACTTATGTTGTGGCTGGCTACTTATGTTCCCTTCTGTTCAAGAATTTTACAAGCTTGTCACAGTAAGTATTTTTGGTATAAGGTGCAACTATGAGCTAATTTTGAACAAAATGAGAAAGGGATGAGAACTAATATACTATTTATGGTATGGTCATATAGCCACATGGTGAACACAACTAGTACTAATGTTTGACCGTGGATACATAACATTATTTACTTGACGCAGGTGTATTCCGTTAAGTTGGTTAATCTTATGGCAAATTTCTAAAATGATCGTAGTTTCAGAATTGCGAAACATGAGAAGAGCTTTTTTCATCATGAAAACAGTGTTTAGCTTTCATCTTTTGTCTTGGCAATAGACCTGGTTTATGATTTCTGGTTGTTTTGCATTAAGTTCTCTTTTGTTTTGCTCTTTTTGTTTGATCCCATTTGAATTATGTAATGCAGAAGTTCTCGACATTGCTGTTATTACGGCTTGCGTTCCAAAGTTTGGGCGTAGTCTATGGAGACTTGGGAACCTCACCTTTGTATGTGTTTTACAACACTTTTCCACATGGAATCAAAGATCCAGAGGATGTTCTTGGCGCACTCTCATTGATTATATATTCACTAACCCTTGTTCCACTGCTCAAGTATGTTTTCATAGTTTGTAAAGCAAATGACAATGGTCAAGGTAAGCTACAACCCTTTAAGTATAAAAATTTGGTGTTCTTGTTCTGCATATTCTGGATTTTCTCTCTATGTGCTCTTGGTTATATCATTAAGTTCTTTAAGATGTCAATCTAGTACTTCTGAAAGAAACGGTCTTGTTCTTTCTAGAATGGAGGAAAATCATTCTATTTTCTTGAACAAATAGTAGGGGCATCGGCTCAGGGGTGGTAGTTATTTACAAACTAACAAATTTGTAAGTGCTCACGAATCACAAATGGATGGCTCCTGTACCTCTTTTCTTGCACAGTCTTTAACATGTGAATAAGAACTTAAAGAGCCTCTTGCACTAAAACTTATGCTTATCCATCCATGGTTCTTGACCACTTATGTGCTTATGTTAAAGGATGTTGCCCATTGAAAAAGATATTATAAATTTATGTTTGATGCAGAAGAAAGACGGGAGGAGAGGAAGAAGATAATGTATTCGTTGTTGTAAGGGAGGCTACTAGGCTAGGTTAACGTTATACCTCAAAATTGTTTGGTAGGACTTAGGAGTGGAAGAGAGTATAAAGTAAACAAGGAAAAGGGCAGTTAGATTGCGTACATCAAGCTCGCGTAGTGTGGAGTCCGTGGAAGAACCACTTTCTGCCTACTGCATGCAACAATACTTTGTAGTTTATCTAAGCGGCTGTTTCCAGTTCACGACTAAATTATACGACATCTCTTACCATTGCACCAAGGCCCCTTCATGTAATTGATAGTAAAAATGAAAGAACCTTTTTTTTCACTAACTTACGCAAATTTTATCTCTTCATTACTAAGATTGAGTAGGCGATTACAAGTTACAATTAGAAATTGCAATTTACAATTATAGTCACTCATAATTCAGGTGTTGTAACTCCACTTGACCTCCCTAGTCTGGGTGAACGTTGTTGTAGGTTCCAGTTTAAGTTGAACGCTAGACGAGGTATAATGTTACTAGATGTTTGTTCAAGGAGGCATCACAAGCAAGAATTTGAACCAACAAATCTATTCCCTTTCATTAACCGAGAAATGTTGAAAACTCTTGCTCAACTAGTTGTCTGGTTAAGCTTGAATAGTGCACATGTTATGATATCAGTATTTCGATGACTAAGTGAGTTAAATTCTCTAAAGAAACATATATTTCACATTCTCATCACCATTGAATCGTTAGCTTACATAAAATTTCAATCTGAGTAACCATTTAAGCTTCTCTACTGAAACATATTGAATATAGCATCTTCCACCTTTTCTTTGAGTTTACTGCTTCCAAGCACTTGACGTACATTATTACTAATGTATCTAGCTATTACTGCCTTTTTGTTTTCTGTTTTATACTTTTATCATGTTTATATCCATTTCCTCTCCATCTAATGTTAAACAAATGCTTATTAAAAATACTTATAATAACGGAAGTCCTTGCTCATATTATAGTTCAATTTGTAAACTCTAGAGTTTTTCCGAAATTCTAATTGAGCTTTTTAGGATTACCACTGATTTAAACTGATGCTTGGGTCATTAATCTGGAAGATAACCACTTCAACCACGTGAAGACACTACATGTCTACATTATTATATTTGATTGATAGTATGAAACTTCATTATTAGACAAGCACATGCACTTCTGAATGTAATTTATAGAAATAAGTTATATAGAAACGAAATTAATTTTTAGTCCGCTTGTAGAGAAGATATGTACTTTTCTCTTTTATTCTTTTATTCATTGAATTATTCTTTAACAAGATCAGTTGAACTTACCCTATCCAGTTGATATTGATCCATCACCACAAAATTTCCTTCCTGGTCTTCTAGGGGGAAGTTTTGCACTTTATTCATTACTTTGCAGGCATGCTAAAATAAGAACGATTCCTAACCAGCACCGAACAGACGAGGAGCTCACAACATACAGTCGTAACACATTCCATGAAGATTCGTTCGCTGGGAAGACTAGGAAATGGTTAGAAGCAACACCAATAAGACAAAATGCTCTACTTATTCTTGTCCTTATCAGTACCTGTATGGTAATTGGTGATGGAATCCTCACACCTGCTATATCAGGTTGGTATTTAGTTTTCTTGAATTCCTAATCTTATCACTATAAAAAGGAAGCATGACGAGAAACATTTAGAATACATCAGACTACCTCTCTTGATTTGAGCAAGTCAAGTTCTCCACGATTAACTCACAAACAAAATAGGTTACTAAATCATAGATAACACCTATAACTTTTAATACAAGAGCAGGTTAAATGGTTTTTTGCTTTTTAGTTTCTTGTCTTCACTGCCCACTCAGATAGACCCACTGTGTCAACTCATATTTAGCTCTAAATTAAATTGTCTCTTATCTGAAATGAATTAATTAATGTATTTGTGGTAACCAAAATAAGCACACATTTAATTCTTAAGAAAAGCAAACAAGGCCTTGCTGACCATATGACTGATACAATTCACTGGCTCTTTTTTTGAAAATAGTTATTATGTTCTTTGTGAGTTTTAAGTCCTACTTGTTAGAATAGGTCATTTCAGCATGGAGGAATAAGCAATCCGAGTATTTACCTTTTAGACATTACTTAAAACCTGCTGATGACTTCATGTTTGTAACACTGTAACAGTGCCCATATCGTGGGTTGATTAAATTGGGTAAATTGAATTTACTTTATTTAAAAAGATAATACTCCTGAGTCAATATTTAAGAAGATCAGATGGTGCATGCATCCACTGCATGGGAAATGAAATCTGATTTCCAATAGGTTGTCGACGTTTCGTAATCTGACCTTTCAAACTGTTATAGTTCTATCTTTAAGTCTAGTTTTTGTATTAGACGACCACTGAAACTAGTGCTAATACTTACAGGGTGATCTTTTGCTTTAGTTTTCTCACCTTGAAAGAATTAAGTACTTTACATTTATTTCATATTACTCTAATATATAGTCAATAAAATAGATGAGGTCTAGCGTCAATCCTATGAATTCTTTTTACTCTTTACTCTGAGCTATTGTCATATTTTGATATAAATGTGTTTAGTTTGCTACCGTGAATTCTATAATTAATATTATTATTTTATTAATCAATGAATATGTTTAGACAAGTATATGTTTTGTAGTGCTCTCGGCTTCTGGAGGGATCAAGGTGGATCATCCAAATATGAGTAACGGTATTCATCTTTAGTCGCAAATACACCTTTCTTTTATTGGATAATTGTTATTGTTTTCAACTTATTCTTGGACTCTTGCTTCTTATGATTCTCTTCCATCTGCAGATGTTGTTGTTATTGTTGCAGTTGTCATACTCATAGGCCTTTTCAGCATGCAGCATTATGGGACAGACAGAGTGGGATGGTTGTTTGCCCCAATTGTACTGCTTTGGTTTCTGTTCATTGGAGGTATTGGAATGTTCAACATATGGAAATACGACAGCTCGGTGTTGAAAGCTTTTTCACCTTTGTACATCTTTCGATATTTTCGGAGGGGAGGAAAAGATGGGTGGACTTCCCTTGGAGGAATCATGCTTAGTATCACAGGTTTTATTCTTTTTTATCACTGTCCTTTCGATCCTTTAATTTTTTTTATAGCTGAAACTCTGTCGTGTTGGCTTATTGTTAAATTTATCTACTCTACTGATTAACTGTTGCAGGGACAGAGGCACTCTTTGCTGATCTTGCTCACTTTCCAGTGTCAGCTGTCCAACTTGCCTTCACTGTAGTTGTATTTCCCTCCCTTCTATTGGCATACTCTGGACAGGCGGCCTACATCATCCAAAATCCAGAGCATGTGGTTGATGCATTTTATCGATCAATTCCAGGTTGGTTTGAGTGTACTCATTGCAATGCTCTTGTATGTTTTTCCTGAAAAACATTGTCCGATGATACGTACAATGCTCATTGAAAAATTAGAAGTTTGGGTTCAAATTTGGTGTGGATATCTACCTTTCCGCAAGGATACATTTGAACAGTCATGCTTATAAAAAACACTCTTGAAGAGGATCTTTAGCATGTATGGCATTTCTATTAAAGGATTAATATCTGTATGGAAGCCCAATTGAATTTTGTTGAGAAAGAATTTGTCCCTGTATGATTTGAAACTTGCGAGAGCAACAAAACTCTTCAACATTTGTTTCTAATGTTCCTCTACTATAGCTATATAAGCAGTGAGGTTTGGATGTTTCCCGTCACAAAGACGATATAAAATTTACAAATCGAAGATATCATTAGCTCTCTTAATCTTAAGATTTCAACAGAGTTGATGATTTTCTGGAATCATGGTTTTTAAAAGTTGCTAGGTCTCCTACTTCCAATTACTGTTCGGGGACCACCTATTTGGTTGGCCAACAGTTTCTCCCTTGTGATCTAATTTTTCTTATGGTGAATCCAACATATACCTATGATGAATTATCTGATTCTAAGAACCTTACATTGCAGGTGGGATGTACTGGCCTATGTTTATTATTGCAACTTTAGCAGCCATTGTTGCCAGTCAAGCTACAATATCCGCAACTTTCTCAATAATTAAACAGGCTGTAGCACTTGGTTGTTTTCCAAGAGTCAAAGTAGTACACACGTCAAAGAAGTTTCTTGGGCAGATATATATACCAGATATCAATTGGATCCTCATGATTCTCTGCATTGCCGTCACAGCTGGATTTCAGCAGCAAAGCCAAATTGGCAATGCTTATGGTAATGGTTTTTTTTCCATATTATCTTTTATTTATAGCTTCTTTCACAATAACATCGTATTGATGATGCTCTACTCACACGACGGTGAAGAATGTGATTATTGAAATTCAGGATACTTTTTTGCGATCACTGTATAATAACATGGAAAGTGCGATCATTGTAATATAAAATGGGAAGTATTTTTTTGCTTGACCTGGAGGTGAACCTCAAGTGTCAGGCTGTTGATATTATTCGAGGTGCTCTTCACAGTTCTACGTAATATATGGTTATTTGAAAGTCGCATCAACCACATATGAGGGTATGTAATTTGAACAATCAGCCACTGTCGACAGGATAGAGGGAGCACGATTCTCTAGCACAGTCTGAACTACGGAAATCTTGTCTTCTTTTGCAACTCTTGCATGTATGGTTTGAAGGCTATCTAAATCTATTGCTATATGAATTCTTTTTTTACTACGTAAGAATGATTTACCTTGTGCCTATGCTCTGAGTCAGTTGATATACCCAATTATAACCTTCCATAACCTAGCGATTTGGTCCTTAGCTTTGTGTTTTACATGATCTTGACACATCAAACTCTCTTGTAGAACTGTAACTCAGGGTTCCTAACAATATATCTCTTGCAACAGGGACGGCTGTTGTGGTGGTCATGCTGTCAACTACCTTTCTCATGACTCTAATAATGTTATTAGTTTGGCATTGTCATTGGAGTCTTGTCCTTTTATTCACCAGCTTGTCTTTAGTGGTCGAGTTAACCTATTTCTCTGCTGTACTTTTCAAAGTTGATCAAGGTGGTTGGGTTCCACTTGTTATTGCTGCTACATTTCTCCTCATTATGTATGTGTGGCATTATGGTACACTGAAACGATATGAATTTGAGATGCACAGCAAAGTCTCCATGGCTTGGATTGTCGGATTGGGTCCCAGTTTAGGACTTGTGCGTGTTCCTGGTATAGGACTTGTGTACACTGAGTTAGCAAGTGGAGTGCCACACATCTTTTCCCACTTCATCACCAACCTTCCGGCAATTCATAAAGTTGTTGTGTTTGTATGTGTGAAATATCTGCCAGTTTATATGGTCCCTGAAGAGGAGAGATTTCTAGTAAAACGAATAGGACCAAAGAACTTCCATATGTTTCGCTGTGTTGCTAGATATGGTTACAAGGACCTTCATAAGAAAGACGAGGACTTCGAAAATAAGCTTTTTAACAACCTGTTCATGTTTGTTCGAATGGAGTCCATGATGGAGAATTTTTCAGACTCTGATGAATACAGCTTATATGGACAACAAACACAACATTCACGGGAAGGCTTGTTGACCACTAATGGTGACAAATGTACATCCGACTTTGATGTAACAGTCTCATCACTTGAATCTATTGTACAAGTTAGATCTCCTATTCTTCATACAAAAAACACCACCACTTCCTCAGGGCAGGAAAGCAACCAGACTGAAGTTGATGAGATGGAGTTCTTGAATAGTTGTAGAGATGCTGGGGTCGTGCACATACTTGGAAACACAGTAGTCATTGCAAGGAGGAACTCGAGGTTCTACAAGAGAATTGCCATTGATTATATATACGCATTTCTCAGGAAGATGTGCAGAGAAAATAGTGTCATTTTCAATGTGCCTCATGAGAGCCTCTTAAATGTTGGGCAGATCTTCTATGTGTAACCTTTCAGCGGTATATTAATTTCATCGTGTTTACAATAGTTATATCATAGATTTTTGTATGCCATAAGTAATAAGTAGACATGTATATATAAACTATTATTATATTAGATCTGTAATAGACTCATCTTTTGCTAATGAGCATTTACATATCTTTTATGCTGTCCAGCAAGGAGATCCTATCTATCATTTTCTTTTCATACTTCACATTTTGATGTAGATGATTCTATCTGTTACTCTTCTGTCATATTCTCTTTAATGCAAGCCTTGCAGGCTCATCTAGTTATTAACCTGATCTCAGTGATGGTTGAATATATTTGATCTATCCATTTACTATTCTTGATAGTGATCTCTTACAGTCTTTAGCATTATTTGTCACTTCTGATGTAATCGATCTGTAGATTGGTATAAGATCGAGCAGAAGAATCATGCACAACTTCTCACTACCTCCAGCAGATGTTATGACTTATGAGTGCTCGACATCCTGAAGAGATGATAAATTTTGCTGCTGAAGAAAACAAACACCAAAGCTGGCTTTTGCAAGTGATGTCAGGGTTCTCTTTCCTGTGAGTTATCTGCCTGATCTGATGAATCATTTCTATTTCTAATACATTGCTCATTTAAGGTGCCATTAAGTCCCTAAGATAGACTAATAGACATACTCTGATCCTTGTTGAAGTGTTACATTGATAATTTGGTTTGCCTTTGCTCTTTGGTTCTATGCTAAAGCTATATATGGTAAATTTTGCTAGATATGTGATTTATACTTGAAAAAATTTGTTCTGTCAAGTGGTGTCAATGCATTGATTACTTAACCATTTGATTATGAATGGAAAACATGCCTTGAGAATGTAGTCTGTTTCTAAATTGTCGAAAAGAGAAATTTAAATGGTTAAGATTCTATCTGCTTTATTATTTTCAAAGTAATCCAAGCTAATGAAATGTCGAGCTATGGGATTTCTTTGAACTCTGTTCTCAACCCTTGGTATAAGTAACTTACCCCTGTGATAATATAGTCTGTTTCTGAATTGATCGAAAAGAGAAATTTAAATGGTTATGGTTCTATTTAGTCTTTTTTGATTAGCATGTCCATGCAGCATCGCATGTTACATTCAGCATCTGCTTCAGCTCACATACATTTCATAAGACAGTTTGTTAGCTAATACTATGGAATATATTATAGATACTTTTTACATATGGATTAGATTGGTTTTAGAGTTTAAAACATTAAAAAACTCAAATATATATGATAAAGTTGCATAGAAATCTCTTGTAAAATTACACACGAACCTCCCATTGTGAGATCAACTTTTGTGATATCCTTTAGATATAACAATAAGATGTTCATTAGTCACCACCCAACTTGAAATGGGGAAGAGTTTGGAATCGGTCTCGTGCCATCTTTCGATAGTGAGCTATATATTCAAGATAGGTAACTTCTTTATAAATGGGAGGATTACTGTCAGATAGAAGCTCCTTTATGGGTCCATATGGCTTCATCATGCATTTGCTACTCGGGTAGAAGAAGCATCCTACTGATACTCTTGGTCCTTCATAGCTGGCCAACACCCTATGTTCGACGCTCTTGAACTTGTCATTAGTAATCAACTGCATATACAACAACAATAGTTGTTAATATTCTTCATATAATTAGGCAATTCTTCGTATGGAATCATAACCACAGGATCGATTATTAGATCCCTCGAGGGTGGCTTTGTCAACCTCGCCCGAGGGTGTTTTTCTATAGTATGCAGGGAAAATTGTTTTGTGTTGATTACCTGTATAAGTTCTCCAATGTTTACAACTAAAGCTCCTGGGATAGGTGTGACATCAATCCAGTCATTTTGGTACAGGACCTGTAAACCACTCATGCTATCTTGAACTAGAACAGTCAAGAAATTCGAATCGGAGTGTTTGAATTGGCCAACAGTCAAGTCTGGCTCAGGACAAGCAGGGTAATAGAGGCATGTTAAGTACTGGCTCTTCAGGCAATCTAGGCCATCAAAAAAATCCTTGCCAAGTCCTAGAGCCTCTGAGAGTACTTCGGACAATAAATCCCTCAGGTTCTTCATATTCTCCATATAATCAAGAAGGTCATTTCTGCATGAAATTAGAGTATATATTCATGAGAAGAAACAGAGAACTACCACATAGGCCACCTCAACCAAGTTAAGCATAAGCACTACACTATGGTTGTGTTTGGTTAATGTTTGTAATTTTAAAACTCATCAGGGCCGGTCCAGAGTTTTTCGGCAAAAATTTATAGTTAGTATTGTATATGAATTAATACATAATAATACATTTTTTAAAATGTTGACCGTTCAATCGCTCCAAGGGCGAGACCTGTAACTCACCTACAAATTTCAGGTATAGCTTCATTGTCTAGTGCACCATCCAAGAAATTGCAAGCGAACACATCTCTCCAATTGGCACAATGAGTTTCACGAAATAATCCATTTATGGAAAAGAACCGAACTGTTTGCTTTGCTTCTGGAGAGTACAACTTCATTTTTGCCTCCTTTGGTTGTTCATGAAACCTTCTTGTGGCCTCTAATATTGCATTCATAACATTCTGAGACACCCCATGATTAACCATTTGAAAAAATCCCCACTTTTCTGAAGCTTCACGAATTTCCTCTAGAATTCGAGCCCTTCGAAAACCATCTTCAATGCCTTCGAGATCAATGACTGGTACTTGAGGAAGTTGGGTAAAATTTTTTGAGAATGTTTCTGATTCTTGGATGAAAAAATTGGGGATTTTCTTGATCCCACAATCTACAAGCCCTTTTACACCAGCTTTAGTTGCTTCGAATTCTTCGGCTTCCTTGAGATTATATTCAAAATCATCAGTTTGTTGATGACCCATTGCAAAGAATCAAGGTTGTGGTATCCTCGATGTACCAGAGCCGGCCCTGGGTTTGCTCGAGCGATCATTTTCACCCCAAGCTTCTATATATCAAAATAAACAGGATCATTGCTCAATCATGCGACCATCTTTTATCACATTTTCATGAAAAGTGTAACAAATGGATCATCGACATAACAAAATTCGCCATATTTTTTCACAAGTTTAATAAAAATGTAACCTTGTTCGCTAAGATTTGTAAAATAATTTCTTTGAAACGAATTTGTTTTCAGTTCAATGATGCTAAGGTATATTCAAAATCTTCATTTGCCATCCTTAGCAACCTCATTAATAGGCACTAAACTACTAACTGGAAAATTTGGAGCATAAGGAAACAGATTTTCATGAAATTTTACATCCCTAGATATAATAACCTCATTGTCATGCAATCTAAATAACTTGTAACCCTTATGATCACTAGGATAACCAATAAAAATACATGCAAAAGCTCTGTGATCAAATTTAGATTTGTGAGGTAAAGTGTTAGTAGCATAACAAAGGCAACCAAAAATCTTAAGATTAGAAATGTCAGGTGCTAAAAGATGCAAATATTCATAAGGAGATTTCCAGTTTAAGATAGAAGTAGGCATCCTGTTAATCAAATAAGTTGCTGTCAAAACTGCATCTCCCCAAAAACTGTCAGGCAAATGTGATTGTATCATCAAAGCCCCTGCTACTTGCAATAGATGTTGATGCTTTCTTTCCACTACCCCATTCTGTTGGGGAGTGTATACACAAGCTTTGTTATGCAAGATTCCTTGATCTGACAACAAAAACTGAAATCAGAACTAAGAAACTCACTACCATGATCTGACATAACTCTTTTTACTAATCCATCATACTGCCTTTTTATCATTTTCAGGAAATCATTAAAAACATCAGTGGCTTGATACTTAGAAGTGATTAACAAAGTCCAGGTAAACCTACTGTGATCATCAACAATAGTCAAGAAGTAATGTGCATTCTGCCTAGCATTCACTTTATAAGGGCCCCATATATCAAGATGCAATATATCAAAAACTTTCTTAGCAGAAACAGCTCTTTTATTAAACATCTTCCTCTGCTGTTTGGCAAGAGGACATACAAAACAGGTGTCCAATCTATTAAGCATAGCAGGATTTAACAATCTTTTCAGAACTTCTATAGGAGCATGTCCTATTCTAGCATGCCAAAGAGCTGCTTCATTGACACTAACTATATTATGACAACTGTGTTTATCACTTATTTCACTATTTACAATCAAACTTTCTTCTGCCAGAAAATAAAGTCCCCTCCTGGCCCAAGCTACTGCCAAAAGCTTCTTGGAACTAGCATCCTGCAAAACAACCTTGTTAGAGCTAAATTCAAAATGAATATTTGAACTAGCACAAGCTTTATGAACTGACAGTAAATTGAATTTAAATGAAGGCACATATAGAACATCCTTCAAAGTGATACAACCATTGATTCTAACACTGCCTTTAATACAAACTTTCTTTATTGTATTATCAGGTAGTGTTATACCAATAGTTGTTTCCAAGTGCTGATAATCTTTAAACATATTCAGATTGTTACACATATGAGCTGTAGCACCACTGTCAATGATCCATTGGCCCTGCAATAGGTTATTTTGCAATTTTGAACATGGAGTGATATTACCTGAGAAATGATCATCCTCTTCAATCATCACTTCATTTGCAAAATGAGCACATTCTGCCATGTGTGTGTCAGACTGGAGAGCAATGTCCTTTCCCTTCACTGCCCTATCAACCTCTTGCTGAATCAAAGCCACCACATCCTTGTTGCTTAACTGATCTGTTCCTGTTTCTTCCATAGGAGTAGAGTATTCTTGAGAACAGTTTGCCCTTTCCCTAGGCTTTTGATCCTTCAACCCAGGCCACCATTCTGGAAAACCTTTTAGCTTAAAACAGTCTCTCCTCAGGTGTCCCTTCTTCTGACAGTGATCACATTTCAAGAAAGATTTATCTTCTTTTCCTTGAAATCTCCCAGTGGTCATCCCACTAGTCTGATATCTTGATTGGTTATTCTGTGTGTTCTGCACTCTTGGTGCCTCAAATCTTTGTCCCAAACTTCTTGGAGCAACATTTATAGCAGACATTTCCATAAAATTTCCAGTATTCACACCACTAATCTTTCTTTGTTTCTCAACATTAGCTATAAAACCATATGTTTTTGCCAAGTTTGGCAATGGATCAGACATTAGGATCTGACTCCTATTTCCTTCATATTCATCATTCAAGCCCATCAAGAAGAGCATCATCTTCTCTTCTTCATAGTCACCAAACTTCAACATGGGCCTTAAGCATACTAGCTCCTCCCACAAAGCCTTCTGCTTGTTATAGTACACAACAACAGAATCTCTTCCTTGTTTTGTTGTATAAATTTCTTTCCTTAGCTCAAAGGTTCTAGAACCAGCACAACCCCCAAATTGTTCTTTCAATTCCTGCCATAGCTGATCTGCTTCTGTAGCATAAGAAAAACTCCTAGCAAGCTCTTTTCCCATGGCATTCAGCAGCCAAGAAAGCAGAGTTGCATTCACCCTATCCCATTGATTGAAATCTTGATGCAAAGTGTTCGGCCTTTGGAACACTCCATTAATGAAAACCAGTTTGTTTCTTGCCTTCAATGCTGTGATCATCGACCTACTCCAGGTCTGATAGTTATGCTCCGTAAGCAAATCATTGACTAAAACCAAGCTCGAATGATCTGAGCTATGGAGGAAAAGGGGATTGTTTGGTTTGTACTCAATCTCATCTTCATTTGCCATTCTGAATCAGAAAACTACAACCCTATAGCTCTGATACCATCAAAGAATTCAAGAAACGATTACAGAATCACAAACGAAGATTAAAACTAGAAAAAGGGAAAGATATCGACTAGAAAGAAAAGAGAAATTGAACTTTCATAGATGAATAATTGGGAGAATTCTTTATTGATTGATGATTACAATGATATGAACTAGCTCTATTTATAAGCAATTAACAAGAAATTAAACGGATAAGAATCGCCTAATTTTGGTTCCAAGAACCCTAACTAACAAGCTAACAAACATGCTAACTGTATTTTCTAACGGCTATACACGTGGCGCGTTCTGATTGGCCGCGTATCCTTTAATAACTGTAATTCGGAACGAATAACGACCACGCTTTGCCGAGTTGTACTTTGTGCATTGCCGACTTGTACATTAACTGACAGCCAATAATTATAGCATAATCTTTCATCCACGTTTACAATGGTGTATGCCAATGTTGTCTTAAAAGCGTTCTAAGAAGTGTAATCGCTCTACAAAGCAAGAGCAATTACTAAATTTAAAATTATCATAAGATGATCAAACATTTATCATTTTACGGTATTGGAATCGAGACATAAACAAGACATTTTACAACCAACCATCAACCATCAGTACATCGAGTCCATAACGCAATGCTACACTGATAATACACCCTCCCTTATTTATTTATTCATTTATATATCCTACTAATATAAAATGTATATAGATTACGAGCGACACACCAACAATGACCATTTTGACCTTCTCAGGGTTCATTATAACCCACCTTAAAGAAGGGTAGGATAGGAACACGCTCACGTATTTTGTTCATGTGGAAATTGATGTAGTCAGCATATTGAACTTCCTTATAAATGGGGGGATTTTTATCAGAGAGAAGCTCTTTTATGGGTCCATATGAGCTCATTTGGGCTTTAGTACTTGGTGTGAAGAAACATGCAATTGATAATCTTGGTCCATCATAGCTTGATAACACCCTATGCTCCACACTCTTGAATTTGTCATTAGTGATCAGCTGCATACATATTAAAGCATGTTAAATTGTTAATACAGATCAGACATAGTTTAGGGTAGGTTGGTGTTTTATAGTTTCATTAGGTTTGATTATTGCACAGAAAACTCGAATAACTCGATAAGACTTGATTCTAATAAGACGATTGGGTGTTTGAAATCGAGAAATTATGATTACCTGCATGAGTTCTCCTATGTTGATAACAAGAGCTCCAGGAATAGGTTTAACATGAACCCAATGATTTTGGTACAAGACTTGCAAACCACCCATGGAATCTTGAAGTACAGCAGTCATGAAAGTGGCATCTTGGTGTCTGAATGACCCAAACGTCAGCTCTGGCTCTGGAGAAGCTGGGTAGTATAAGCACAAGAAATACTCGCTTTTCATGCATTCGATCCCATCAACGAAGTCCTTGTCCAGTCCCAGAGCCTCTGATAGTCCTTCAGCCAACATCCCTCTTACCTTTACCATGTTCTCCAAATAATCAAAAACTTCCTTCCTGTAAGAAATTAGACAAAACACAGTTAACATGTTTTAGCGAGGGGAAGGCGTTTGGAGAGGGCGTATGCGCGGTGTAAGGGTGTCGGATTAGTCGCATTTTCTATTAGTGTGTTTTTTTTTGTGGTGATTACGCAATTGTACCAAACATCGAACAATATTACCTATTCGGATCCCGCTATATATATGCCGAGCAAGTAGAGATTATGGAGTATATACTCATACCTGCAAATAGGGGGCACAGCTTCAGGGTCCAAAACATCATCCAAGAAACTGCAAGCTAAAGTATCCCTCCAATTCACAACATGGTTACGACGAAATTTCCCATTTATAGTCATGAATCGAACTTTAGCACTAGGATCTGAAGTATACATCTCCTTCTTCGCCTCATTTGGTTGTTCATGGAACCTTTTTGTCGCTTCTAATATACCATCCATAACAGCTTGAGGTATCCCATGATTAACTATTTGAAAGAATCCCCATTCCTCTGCTGCTTTTCGAATTTCCTCCACGATTTTCGCCCTCCGAACACCATCTTCAAAGCCTTCCAGGTCAATGAGTGGCACTTCTGGAAGTCCCACACCATTTTCTTGATTCTTTGGGGAAGAATCTGATTGTTGAATGCAAAATCTTGGAACTTTTTTAATGCCAGAATCTACAAGTCCTTTTATTCCAGCTTTTGTTGCTTCAAATACTTCCACTTCTTTAACTATTTCGTCAAAATCATCACTTTGTTCATGACTCATTTTTTCCTTTGGTAAACTTGTAATAATATGGTGAAGATTATATTAATTTCCTGGTGTATTTATAATTATGCTAATCAGTTGTTGTCAAGAGAAATGGCCACGGTTGTTACTGAATGAGGGTAGTACAAGTTACATATACGGCTAATCTTGGACAAATTAAATGAAATTACAATATTTTTGAACATATCTTGATCGAATTATTGAGATATAATTTAGGAAATAACTAATCAAATTGGGAAGTACGTATTACAATCAACTAAAATATTTGATGTTTTGATTTCCCAGTAACTGATAGTATAATGCTAAAAGACAAAAACTAGTGGAAGTTCCACTTGAAGAAAATGTCCAACTGATATGCCACTGCTAGATGATGTGGCATGCAACTATGGATGGAGAATCAAAGTTCAATCCAGAGCTAAATGATGAAACACCTGGTTCGAACGATTACGAATATGATTCTGTATCGAATAGGAAGAAAATGAGATACATGTAACACTACCACTCTACCAGTACAACACTAGTTAATAACAACTCTGATATATAGGTATGGGGCAGCTTCATTTATCAAGTGGGAGTTGGGACAGTTCAGAAGTGTTTCGTTGATGGCCATGAGCTACAAGTTGCAACATATTGTGCATCATATTGTAAGAGCAACATCTGTGATGGTATCAGTACCTTGAAACAGAGATTCTGGAACTATACAAGACATGTACAAACGTAAAGATTAAATATTTTCAACATCTAATTTACCAATTTCAGCCTACGTCCAGTCAGATTGGCGCCGCCTGATTAATTAGAGGTTGTGTGACATCACTACTCTCTAAATCTCGCCGCTCCAAGCCAGAAATATTATTCTGGCAGTGCAGGGAAACAACCTTAACTAGCTGCCTACCTGAGATGTGGATGGTACCGCTCCAATGTTTCCGGAACAAGCAGAGGTAACTTTTCTATATACATGAATAGCCTTTTGAGATTATCTTTTGTGATGGTTGCCATGTCCACAATGTCCCTATTGTCCATGTACACCCAAAGGTCGGTGGAGTTCACCCGTTTAAGACTGTCCCGACAAAAGGGACATGACTGTGACCTCGACCGCCTGCAGTATGATATCACATTAGCTTGTTGGGAGAAGGGGATTATAAAACAAAAGGCATCAGAGGGAGAATGGGAGGAACGTCAATTGATATTCAACTCATGACGATCATAATTCGAGAAATTGAAATTATACGATATTATCTCTCTCCAGTCTAAGATCACCATTCCCAGTCAAATATAAATTACTCTAATATAGGAACCCAGTTCATAAGTTGTACACTGGCAGTAGGAGAGTGTCTTTTGTTTCCTACAGTAATAGAGTACAAACGTGAAAATCAAAAAAGACAGACTATTACAGGTGAAAAGTACATTTTGATGCAAATTACTCTTCTATGTAGTCATAAAGCGTGTACTTATGTTACTCGCTCGAGAGAAACACATATATTCTGTACATGTAACAAAAAACAGCTTCCAAATCAACCAAGTACGATTTTACACTATGACTAGTGCAGAGAAACTGAATTATTAAAACAAAAACTGTAACATCTGCATCAAATGAGCAGGAAGACATGACTAGCAACAATCTGAGAATCTGGCTGAAATATTGTCTTCTGTGAAGCAAATTAGGCAGGAAAACATAAATGGCAGCCAACAGAATGCGTGCTTCTGCATCTATAAATCTGAGATATTGTTTGTGGCCATTAAATATTGTCATTAAAGTCTACACATCATCATTTTATTCTTTTTTTCAAGTGTACCAAATCCCCACCCCCTTAGCAGGCTTAGTTCCCTACCCCGTTTAGGCGGGAGCCTCTTCAACGGCAATAACGCATGTCGGTATTGTCATGTGTATCAAACTCAACGGAGCAGGAATAATTATTCATCTTGTTGACTACTAATTAAGTTCACAATAAATTTTCTAGCCTTGGCACGATACAAATAAATACTAGTTATAGACATACATTTCTAATAGCTATGTAGAATGGTTGTGGATTGAATGTGAATTCAACACTTAACAGTATTAAAATGTGTAGGCTCCACGTAAAAATAAAAACAAAAGAGAGATGAAGTACCATTCGCGGTAGCACTTGAAGCACATGGCATGGCTACAATTTGGCAATACAATCTTACTGTTCATCTCCATGCAAATATCGCATTCATGTTCTCGTTCAAGGTCTGTTTCTGAGCATTGCGAGCATTCCTCATGATCTCTTCTTCTATACCTTTCTTGGCAAACTTCCTTTTGTTTTTTATCTTCTGAATCAGTGACTCCACTCTGAAGTTGCATCAATGAGGGGTATAGAACAGCTGATCATGGAAGAAAATAGTGATCAGTGGCATAACTTAGCACACCCACTAATATATTTATATAGACAAGACGTTCACCGTAAAATTCACGAAGGCTTGCCTTCCTCTCATGAATGGACATGGTTGTGGAACCATCAACGTAAACCTTTAGCACAAACATTGTCATAGTAATATAGCTTTCAAAACAATGATCAAACAGAAAAAACTGTAGTAGAGATGAACCAGAGAAAAGTTGAACCTTATAAATTAAGACTCTTAACAATCCCAGAGCACCAGCAAGGTGACAGTCTGTCCATTGGACAAGGAAAAGGAAGAAGTGTGCAGCGGGACTGTACGACATTCTCATCTGCAGGCATGCACCATCATACTCTCGGGAGAAATCTGATGCACTGTATTATAGAGTGCAAGATTTCAGTATGGGGTTGCAAAATCAAAAATTTATAGAATTAGAAGCACTAACTAATGCCAAAAAGAAAACATGATAAATTGCAGCAGAAAGCTCGTAGCATAGGTTACATAACCAAAAGAATTAAGTATAACTATTGCCATCGGTTATTCAGATAATCTCATTGAATGAGGTCTACAGACAGCTATAAACTCATAATGCTAACGAAGTTATCAAGAATAAAGGGAGGCAGATAAGCTGCACTCTGCAATCAAACATTTGAAAATTTCACCTATTCATCTTACCTCGGAATTTCTTTTGCACCCTTAACTTTATATAAAATGATTCCTTCATTACAAATAGGAGCAACGAATATTCACCCTAATAAAGTCTTACTTCATCAGTTCATCAGATATAAAGACAATTATAGTCAAATAGAAGACCCCCAAAGAATCTGTCAGAACTCTGAAGCATTAATTACAGACCAATTAATATAATTAACTAAGCAAATTGTCATGCTTTGGCATTAATTAATTTAAAATTAGATAAAGTAACATAACCCAAACTACTAAAAAAACACCAACTTTGAAATTTTAATAAATTTGATAACCCACAATTTAGCAGTAAAATTCAAACTTTTTAAGTCCTAAAAAAGAAAAAAGGGAGAAGGTTGACTGACAGAGTATTGGCATGCTGAATATCAGCTTCAAGAACTTTGAGAGAATCCTTAAATGACCTTCTCATCGGGCTTCCTCCATTACCAGAATACATATTTCTCTAATATCTTAGCTTAAAATGTTCAAACCCTCAAAAAACCATAAACAAAAATCAGTTTTTTCCTAGCCCCCTTCAGAAAGAACAGATTTTTTCAAAACCCAATCACAACTTTCTCAGTAATTCTTTAAAGACCCTTCCAAAAAAGAACATAATTTTCAGTAATTTTGCAAACCCCTTCAAAAAAGAAAATATTTTTCAGTAATTTCTAGAAACCCCTTATAAAGAACAGACTTATCAGTAATTTTTAAAACCCCATCAAGAAGAATCAATTTTTCAGTAATTTCATAAAAAACCCCTTCAAAAAGAACAGAATCTTGAGTAGATTCTAAAAACCCCCTTCAAAAAGAAAAGCGTTTTGAGCTGTTTCTTAAAACCCCTTTATAAAATTGTTGATCAAATCAGTGAGTCATTTAGTTTTCCTCCCTAAGAAATACATAAAACTATAGATGAAAGCAGAAAATGAAGGGGTGGTTGCAGATAGTAAGGACTCTGTTCTCTTGTTTTCCACTGATTTTTGTGCTGCAATGGTTAGAGAGAGAAACTGAGAAAGTAGTAAAGTTAGTGTTATCAGTGGGCACGTGTGCATGTAATGCCACACGTAGGGGTTAAGTTGAGACTGCAACCGTTGTTAATATTTTGGAGATTTATGCACCACTCCGTTTATCATATTTATAAATATATGCTTTGTAATTATTTCATAAATTTAAAAATAATTAAAAATAGTTTTTTGTAAATAAAAAAAGTACATGGGTTTGGTAAAAACTATTGAATACATATAATTATTTTATATATTACTATCTAAAAACCATCCTAATTAAATTTAAAGTTAACATGAAAAATAGTACTATCAAAATTTTGCAAAGCCATTTTACGAAAAAATGAAGGGAAATATGTTTGATGATATCGGTAAATAGTTATTGTACAAAATATTCATAAAAATTAAGTAAGTGTATCAATATTGCTGTTATAATTCAGTAGATCATACGGTTTCAATCATATCTATGAATGTTAAGAGTCCAGCTCCTCTCCAATTTCATTCTCTCATGTTCCCTCATGTTCTCCTCATTTTCATAATTTTTTCACCAATTTTTATATTATCAAAGGTGTTGATGAAGAAAGCTAGCCATATTGAAGACAACAAATGCTTTTAAGTAGACATTCCATCAACACTATTTAAAAAATACATGTCATGCATGTGGAAGACGATAAAGTCACCTTAGAATGAGATATTCACCTTAGAAGCAAATTACTTGATTAAATGTCTACTTGGAAGCATTTTTTGTCTTCTACATGCATAACTTTCTTCATCAATACCTTTTTTTGATAATATAAAAATGGGTGAGAAAATAATGAAAATGAGGGGAACATGAGGGGAACATGAGGGAATGAAATTGGAAAGGAGCTTGACTCGAATGTTAATGGGTCAATTTTTGGTCAAGTGGTAAAACAACCCGAACATTTTGAGTAGGACATGGGTTTAAGCTCTTCAATCGCAACAAGCCCAACCCGAAATTATGAAATTGGGAATTGGACGAACGAGTTTGATAGCTAGCCGCTTAGAATTGAGGTATGGTTAAGTTAATAGAACAAGTGAGTTAGTTATTTGGAAATTATTTGACAAAATTGATCATGTGCTCAGTTAGGTGTCATGATTTTTTGAAGTTTAGGTGATTATTTGAGGTTAAAAATACTTTAATTGGCTCTACCAAATGTTCACAAAAATTCTTGTGGCTAAATGAAACTGCGAAAATAGTCTTTTGTAAAGAAACAATACCACACAAAGCTTCATTTCCCTATCCCTCCATACCATTTTGAGGCTATCAAGTAGTTTTGTGACGAAGTGGGTGCATTTCAGGCGAATAACTTGGAATTCTTGCACATTGGAATTATACACTATCATGAGATAGATCGGTCTTGTAGAAAAAGAATATATTTTTGACTAAACTACTTATCAAAAATCACGGTCTCCTTTGAAACGTTTGAACTTTGAACAATATCATATTATAACCTCAAATCAATGAATCTCTCCACTTCAATACTTAACACCACACATGTACAATGATTATATTATCAAGATAAACGAGGTAGTGAGAGACAAACAAAAGCCATCCGACAATAGTCACACAAGTTAACAAAAACATCTTTAAGCATAAACTTACATACAAATTGGCAATTGCCGTTCAAGAATCGCTGCATTGTCTTATAAAGTTCAACCCATCACTGTAAATATATTTCTAAATGTAATCTTGCAAATAGAAATGTAAACAACATACTTAATGCTGAAAAAATACTTTATTAACTGGAACAAAGAGTTCCATTCACTTACTGTTATTGCTTGGATGGATTTTCCATCTCGGCCTGTTTATTTCGTCCACCGGCAATACTCCTGAAGACTTTGAATATTTCTTGAAATGTCACAATCCCCACTAAGGTTTGGTCGTCATCTACAACCCATATGTAGCTCACTCGATGAGCGAGTGCTTGTACCATCACAGCAACCAGCGAGCTCCAAGGGAAGCACATAATAGCCTCTGATCCCCTGCTGGAAGGAGAGCGGCTTAAACTGAAGCTTTTTCTACTTGATGATGATCCTAACTCGTCATCTGAGGAACAACTTGAAGAAAAAGAAGAAGACAACGACAATGAAACAGAAGACGCAAGCTCCACGAAAACTTTCAGCATCTCATCCAACCCTTCCTCTTCCAACCTTGTCTTGACCAACTGGACCAATCCATCTGGAGGACCACCACAGTCAATGTAGACCATTAGATCACCAGCAGAGAGGGTGATCATTGCGGCTGCAACTGTTTCATCACAAGAGGCAAGAGTGTAAGGTGAGATCTCGCCAATCAATCTTTTACCATCATCAACAACAGCAACACCAGTTTGTTCGATTATTGCACGTGAGATTGAATTCAATGCCAGGGAAGCCAGATCATCATAATGGATTGACATAACTTCACGATCAATGATATTCAAGGATTCAATCGTGAAGGTAGATAGCGGAGAGAATATCCCTATGGAGTTGAAAAGAAAGCGACCAATGTCTTCCTGAGTTAACCAGCAATACTCTTTGCTTTCATGTCGAGGTAGCAAGCCTGGAGGAGCATCTTTCTTAAGCAATTCCCTCTTGGAAGTTGTATGATCCTGAATTGGGATAACCAGGTTCTGACTACCTTCAAGAATACTGTCTATTGCCCCCAGTAAGCTGTAACTCACAAAACAAAGATCAAAATCAATCACAAATGGAACAGCTGAAATTTAATCAAAGAGATACAATCATATGCCTTCACTTCTGTAACTTTTGATATCAGCTTGCTTCATCTCAAGAATTTACTACGCAATATTACAAGATTTTCCTTAATTCTTTTTCATAAACTATATATTATATATTCTTCTTATACTACATACCGTCCACCGTGAAATAGTAAATAGTCTTTGCACTTTATCATGAATCAATACATGAACATCCTCCCCTCCTTGTTATCACAAGGAAAAGGACAGATACAATCCGATCCTTTTATCGCTTAGGCAGAAGTCTCTTTAGAGGCATTGGAACGTGTAGTGTAGCAAATAGTAACGTTTGTTTAAAGTTTCAACCAGCTTCCAGAAAGTCGGCGTTCCTGGTCTGTGGGGATGAGATCAACCATATAAAAAACTGACTTTTCTTATTGGCTGCTATACAACTCAAAGTCTCAAACGTACTTCATATTTGACTAAAGATAAAGTTACTCGCTTTATGGATTTTGGGCGGCCGGTAACTTTCCATTTTGTCATCCCTTTGGTGTTTTTCTTCTTACGATCAAATTTTTTTACCTACTCTTACTAAACTATTCTTATCTTATACCATAATCTTACCTCTCAAATAAAAATCCGAAACGCAATCTCTTTGGGTGATACAAAAAGAACAACAATGACTAAATTCATCTTAGTGGTATGCTATTTATCTACACCAAATAGATAAAATTATGTCTAGCTACATTTAAATATTATCCATTCATTTAGTTCATTCCAAGTGCAAAAAAACAATTAGAATCATAGTTTAAAATTAAAATTGACATTTGATCCAAACCTATTTACATCACAAAATATACAAGATACATGTTTAGATATAATAAAGAACATAGAAAATTTACGGTAAGTAATTTTGGTCGTGGCAGGTTGTACAATTTGAACCTTCAAAATATAAATTTGCTATAAAAAGTCCATTGTAACAACCTTTCGGTGAGACATCCACATCACAAGATTAATTCGATATTAAATTATTTTGAGAATCCAAATCATAACGTTCAATCAACAAAAAGGAACTATTGGAGTATTAGCTAACCTAAACATGGTCTCCCGATTTATACGTTCAACCCAACTATTGATCCATCCCATTATCTTCTGAACCCAATATAGAAGCCAATAAATCCAAAACCTTATTCAGACGACGGGTCATGCCATCCAAAAATATTGTGAAGCTCGATTTTCAATGATTAATATTAACAGATTCCATTGATATAATCGACACATATAATGATCGCTTCATGTTAACTTACTTGCATCAAGTATTATACGGAGTATAACAAATAATTAAAATATTTGGGTTCTAAATTTTAAATGTATGTCAACCTATCAAAATGAGAAAATGGACGATGTTCTTTTAATGGAAGAAATAATAATAAAAGGACAATGTTTTTTAAATGGAAGTAATAATAAAAGAGTTTAGATCTATTTTAATTCTCTCAAGTTCTAGTAAACTCAAACAATTGAAATTAAATATTAACAAATACCATTAATTTGGATGATATTTACTCCTAGAAAGTCTAATAACTCGTTAGGTTGCAGTCCAAAATTGTATATTTACACCAAGTAAAATTAACTTCGCTATAATTCGAAGTTTTAGACAAAATCAGACACAATCGCCAAAATTCTATATTTAACCAAGTAAAATTTACTTGAAAACTACTGTATAACTCTAATCACTCAAGTCTCAACAAAATCAATACAAAAGTTAAAATACTTTCTCCATCCCTAGAAGATAATTAATTTTTTTATATATATCAAAATGAAGAAAATGAACATTTTAATTAACTCATACAAATTTGATTCAAATCAAAAGTATAATTATAATACTAAAGCAGAGTGAGTTTTTTAATTAATTCACATAACATTAATTTAAATAAGAGCTACTGTATAATATTAAACAATACTATATCAAAAAAATACTTCAACTCTCAAATATAAAAAGTGAACAATCTCGAAAGAATGAGTGAAAACATATCATGAAGCAAAACCAATTGTAGTTAGGGTAGCCGGTAGGTGGAGGCTGTTGGAATGACGATTTCATTTTTTTAACGAAGCAAAACCAATAAGCATAATTAATCATAAAACGAAAAGAACAATCTAAAATTAATACCAACCTTAAATTGGGTTCCAAATGCCTAACAATCCCAGCAACTTTAGGCAAAAGAAGAGAAACAGGAGCCTCCAAAGCTTCCAAAGGATTACCCAAATTCTCTTTTTTACAGAGATAATGAATCACATCCGCCATTGAAACCTTGGCTACACATGAAGGAGGAGACCCATCTTCATCTTCATCTTCATCACAGCTCCACACGCTTACGTGGCTAATGCTGTAGCCACAGCCCTTAAACAGACCTAAAACTTCCTTAATAGAGGTATGAGTAGTAATGGTTGAGTTGATTACTGGTTTCCCTAAGCAGAGTTCTGAAATTACTCTGTTTTTCAAGAAACTTATTGCCATGCAACAGAGAGAGGTGGATTCAAACTAGGGGTTGGTTTCTACTTTTTTGGGTATTTTTGTGAATTTTGATGCTGAATTTTGGGAGCTTTAGTCAGAAAGTGCAGAGGGGCTGAGTTGTCGATGACTGATATGTTTGCAAATGAACTTGCCAAGTTATTTATAGACTTCTACGGGTTAACAGTAACAGGAAGAAACTGTTGATTTTGTCCCATTTTATTTTGTTATTTTATTATGAGTGATTATGGTTATTTTAAGCTTAAATTTACACATTCCCCAAATTAGTGACAATTGTTTAAATGAGCGATTAAGTGAAGTAAAATATGAAATGACAAAACTGTCCCTCTAAAACTAACGATTTGGCCATTTCATGAAAAAATTAACGAAATAACTAGATTAAGTGTCTTTTCCAACATTATTGGTCAATTTGGATGGTATAAAACGTTAATGATCTCAATTGTTTTTTTCTTTCAAACATTAATGATGTCAATATATCGAAGTCCCAACTCAATAACCTTTGAAGTACTTATTTTGGTAATTAGTATTATTTTCATTGCATTTCCTAATTAATTACCCCATATGTCATATAAGGTCAACTCCTTGCTCCTAATATAATGCATTTCAAATAATATTATACTCCGTATATACTATTATCTAATCATTAAATGTACTTCTATATTAAGCATAATATTGATCTAATTATTTAATGTGTTCATCATATATGACATATATATAATGTAAAAGTTATCGTAGGAAATATTTTATGATAAATTTATAACAAAACATATTTATGTGTCTCAAATTTAATATATTAAAATATTGCAAAATGATATTATATAAATTTAATATATTAACATATTGGTAATTACTATAAAATGTGTAATTAAAATAAATATAGTAATGTTATTTGATTATTTTATAATAATACGAATTTACTAATATATTAAATATTTATTTAGGATTAACATTTATGAAAATAAGTAAGATTAGTTACTTTATTTATGTAACATACCAAACAAAGTAATGAAATGATTTGAAACGATTACTTTTCCATATGTATTTCTTTCGGATATTCATCCCATTAGCTCCAAATCCATTTCATCCTTAATTTAGTATCTTCACGCATCCTTCTTTTTGTAAAAGTCGTATAATTTTTACTTTAAATTAGAGATAGTGCGTCCGAAGTTTTTTAGTTGTATTTCTAGTAAAATTGCCTATTGAAAATATCAAAATGATAAGTAATTAGAACTATTTCATTAGTTAATTAATGTTATCTATGTTATTACGTTTTGCAAATTAATGATGAGAGTGTAAATATAATGATATACAACTAACGAAATATATAAATTCCTAAATAATAAGCAGTTCGAGTAATTATGAGACAATTGTCTCCAACAAAATTTAAACTTAAAAACTCTTAGTTGGAAGATTGGATCTGAAGTCATCAGGCTATTAAGTTGTCGACACCTTAAAGTCCTTGAAATTCAAGAGTTAATCGAATAGCCTAGTGAAAGAGGCTCTTACTAATGACTAATCACCCATCGCTAATTTATATATAAAAATAAAGAACATGAAGCAATTAGTCACTTTGTTTGTTTTGTTTGTTAAATATTTATTAACTTATTTGTATCACTCCTAATATACAAGCACGAGCTATTGATTGTTGACCGTTTTTCTTTTTGTAAAGTAGTGTTAGGCTAATGGGCAACCCTAGCCCATAAGCTCGTAGAGTATACTAGAGTTCAGGTTTGATTAATGTTAGCTATAAATATAGGTGTGTTCTATATTGTATTCAACAAGAAACAATTATTATCAATAAAATATCTATCTCTATATTTTACATGGTATCAGAGTCTATCGATTTTTGAGGTCTAAATACACATTCCGCTGCCTTGCCGGTGGGTTTTCTACTATGTAATACTCATCGGCAGGATTTCGTTGATCTTTTCAATTTTATTTTTATAATATTTCTTGAAATTCTTTTTATTGAAAACTTTTAATTATTGTTGCAAACTCATGGAAAATTAGACAAATTACCATGAGTTTGAAGGAGGGAGATAAGATTATGGAGAATGAGAGTATCCCATTGAAAAAAAAGATAAATCGATTTATTCTACTTCGAGTCGAAGTGGAATTTTGAACAGATCTGACAGGTTCGAAAAGAATGGCGTTCATGACAGTTATTGATTGGCGAATTACGCATTGTCTAGCGAGCCCTATACGCTTTGTCTGGCGAGTCCGATGCGCATTGTCTAGCGATATGCACTGATCTGACATGTTCGAAAAGGATGACGTTCCTTGCAGTTACCGATTGGCGAATTACGCATTGTCTGGCGAGCCCGATACGTATTGTCTGGCGAGTCCTATACGCACTGATCTGACCGGGTTCGAAAAGAATGGCGTTCCTGGCAGTTACTGATTGGCGATATGTGTTGTCTGGCGAATCCAACACGCACTGATCACGGATCCGACTTGATCCAATTTTATGTTTTTTTACTAGTTATTATTGTTGTATTGCAAACTCATGAAAATTCTATCAAACTACCATGAGTTTGAGGGAGGGTGTTAGGCTAATGGGCAACCCTAGCCCATAAGCCCGTAGAGTATACTAGAGTTCAGGTTTGATTAATGTTAGCTATAAATATAGGTGTGTTCTATATTGTATTCAACAAGAAACAATTATTATCAATAAAATATCTCCCTCTATATTTCTACAAGTAGCGATGAAAACATGAATAGAAAAATATTATAAATAATAAATAGTTACAGGTGATCCAACCAATTAGAATGAAAGTATTAAATAATTTTTCACGAACAAAAATAGAAGCCATGACCGCTTAATTGGAAATTTGAATAGGATGCATGCCACCATAGTCGGTTTAATAGATTTTCAGGGCTTAGTACAAAAATTGAAAACGAGGCTCTCTATTGAATGATACTCCCTCCGTTTTTTAGTTGTTGTTTTAGCAAAAAGACAAGGTAGTCGAAAAATACATTTAAAATCTAAAATGACAATTAACTATATCATTGGATGATTAACAATATAATAGTAAAAAAAGAAAAAAGTAAATTAAAAATGTGAATTTATAATTTATTATGTAGAATGACAACTATTTTCAAACAAAAAATTAAACTAAATCGACATCTAAAAAAAATGAAAAGAGTATAATTTAACTTCTCGCGAGAACTCATTTGTATTAATTAAAAAGAAACATATGAATATAAGATTATACAAAACAATATCTACGACCACTATATTTGATGCAAAATTTTAGTAAAAGAATCAACATCTTTATTGAAGTTCAATTACTTGAATAGTTTGAAGGGAACCGGCATGAACTAATAAATAATGTAATTATATATGAACAAGAGTAATTTGATGTATACTATTTCTATTGCGGTAAAATTATAAATTCATCATAATATCGTAAATTAATTATGTCATCAATTATCAATGATTACTTAATAAATGTGATGTGTTTGATGGACCGTTACTATTAATGAATTATCACTAATATTATTATTAATTTCAATTTTTTATAATCCATACATAATATATAAATATATTTTTGAAACTTTTGGAGTCCCTCTAAAAATGGGGGCCTAGTATCGTCGCACCTCTAACCTAGCGTAAGTCACCCAACATTATTGATCTGTTTGGATTGGGGTGAATCAAGGGGAATCAAGGAGAATTTAGTTTTTTTGTGTTTGGAAACCTAATACTCCCTCCGTCCCTAAAAGATTGTCACATTTTGACTTTTGGTAGTCAACAAAACACAATTTAAAACATAAATATATATTATTGTACATGTGAAAAAATTATAAAAAGTTAATATTTCAAAAATATACATGGAGACGAATCTAACAAGGTCCCACAAGACTATATTATTTCTTATCGTTTAATGGGAATTCATGATCAAATTTTGTAATGTTTGACTACCAAAAGTCAAAATGTGACAATCTTTTAGGGACGGAGGGAGTAATTTTTTAAAATTCTCCTTCCCTGATTCACCCCAATCCAAACGAACCATATATATAGACACTTGATAATATTAGTACAACTATCTATATTTTCATTAATTATTGTACAAAAATATAGAATGATAAGTGTAGTATTAAAGTCGATTCGATTAATAGTAGGATTTTGGTATGTCAAACTGTTAACAAAGAGAATGATATGTGGATTTTGATTAACCTTTTGTTCAAAATGTTGTCCCCTATTATAGTCGTGGCTGTTCATTTCGTCAAAGGCCGCCATAGAAGTGTATCATTGAGTATGGTAGGACGAGGCTGTGATGAATCTGGTGTGGATGCTCAATTTATTTTTTAAGAATACTTCTACGAGTAGATCTGGAGAAATAGATGTCGAGGTTTGTTGCATACTTACATGTCCCCACCATATGCTTGTCTTTTTCCTTTTCTAAAGTTATTAGCAATGATTTCTTTTTTTTGGTAAATAAGTGATGAGGTGAGTTTCGAACTTAAGACCTTCTGGTCACTATCGATGAGGTGAGTATTGTAAAGTTATTAGCAATGATTTAAATCTGATTATGACCTCCTATGTGAAATCATCATACTAATTGGTATGTCCCAGTCCCTAACTATTCTAGAGTAATACACGGAGTTATGCGTAAAGTGTACGTGTCTCAATTGATCAATGAATTAAAACTTTCTTTTTAACCATTTCATCATAGACTTCGATCCTTAGACGAAAATTAAATTCATGTTGTATGAAAAAATGAGATTGTTTGTACTTAATAGGCTAATTCTATGAGTTAATCGAATAGCCTAGTCGAAAAGGCTTTTGCTAGTGATTAAAAGGTCCTGGATTCGAAACTCACCTCATCGTTAATTTACAAAAAAAAATAGGCTAATTCTCTATTAACTTCTCATATAATACATTTCTACTAAAAGTAGCACCCCACATATATGTCTAAGAAACAACTCTAAAGACAAGAAGATCATCAACATGAAATTAGGGTTGTGAGGGAATATAAAAAGTTCGATTCAACTCTTATTATTCGACTCGTGGCTTGGTGTGTATTGGCAGGTATAAAATCAAAAGTAAAATCCAAGGTCCAGCGAACCAGACCAAACGATCCGATTTAGTTCGGCTCGCATTCTAATACAAACCTTTGACCCATTTATACTCTATAGTCCAACTTGAAACTGCTAGGCCTAACCTAAATCCTAAAGAATCACTTCTACTCACATCTATTCATCTTCTACTCATCACTCTTCTTCCTCTATCTGCCGAAATGCCTAATCACATCGATTTTTTTGTGGATTGGATCGAACCTTTGTGAACCATGCAAAATAGGACCGAACTCTAGCCGAACCTGCTAACCAGCCCGAACCTTTTGAGAACCGGACTGAACAATTTGTGAACGGTGCGAAAACTGGATCAAAGTCGAGCGAACCTGCGAACTCAAACCTTGAGCTCGGACTCGAACTTTAGGTTTCAGACTGAATCGAACATAAGGTGTAAATCCGTATAGATCAAATTCAAACATAATTATGTTCGATATAGTTCGATTCACTTATGGCTCAACTGATCAGCAACCTCTCCATGCCATGTGAAAAAGGGGACATATGGTATGAGTATTTAAGATCTGCCCAACATGAGATATAGCGCATGTGAATTTAATTTTGTAGAAGTTTACATGGCTGTAGTAGTTGGAGCAATAAAATCATAGTGAAAATTGAGTGAAACAGAAAAATTGATGAAACGAGGAGCTTTTGACCTTTTGTTGCGTGTCACATGTGGATTTGTAGTAAAGGTTGACCATATAACTATTTTTTTTGTCAATCGATATCATACAGTCGTACTGAAAATAAACTCTATACTATCGGGAGGGAGAAATCTATACTACAACAGGGCAGAGACATCGAATTTATTAAAATGTCTTATTAGAACTCGAACTCAGAACTTTTAATTGTAAAGGTTAATCGATAACTACAAGGTTAAGGTTACGGATTCACCATATGGCTGTTTGGCATCTCTGGAAAAGGACAAATCGTAATGCTGTTGGTACCACCCTAGCCATGTTTATTAAGTTTGCAATTATGCCTAGTATCCGTACCATTATTGAACACATAACCTATTTCGTTTCATTGTAAATTTGTGATGAGCAATACGTTTTTATTACTCATAAAAAAAGAGAACGGAAATATTCTCTAAATACCAAAATATGTTCAAATAAATTATACTCCCTCCGTTCCTATTTACTTGATCATTTGGAGAAAAACACTTTATTAAGAAATGAGAAGAGTTTACTAATATATCCTCAAAAAGTAAAAAATATGTTGAAGTACTATTACTTTATTGAAGGGTAAAAAGAAGAAAATAACCTTAAAGTTGCATTGGGAATACAAACGATCAAGTATTTTGAAAAAGTAAAAGATTACCAAATGATCAAGTAAATAGGAACAGAGGGAGTATTCATCTTGGGCGGTAAATAGCAAAAATTGATTAAAATTAAATTTAGGGTAAAAGATATGAACCATCATTTATGTTTAGCCAAAATTTGTATTCGCTCACCTATAAATTAAAATGACTCAATTGCTCATTGAAGTTTTACTAAAGGACTCATTCACTACTTCCGGCAACTACCCGGCACATGGCAAACACATGACTTGTATAAGGGCAAATTAGTCATTTCACATTATTGAAAAAAATGCAAAGAAATTGGTTTATATGGTGATGATGAAATGGTAAATATGAAGATAAATGATAAATACATGAATATCATTTTTTCGATAAATGAAAAAGACAATTTCTTTTCACTTTTTTGGATTTTTAAATGTGAAATGACTAATTTGCCCTTACATAAATCACATATTTACCATGTGCCTGGTAGTTCCCAAAATTCATGACGAAAGTGATGAATGAGTCTTTTTGTAAAACTTCAATGAACGAATGAGTCTTTTTAATTCATACGTAAGCGAACATGATTTTTTTTTTAATTCGTATTAAACAAATTAAGCACTGAAATCACGAGGGTTTATTGAATAACCTAATGAACTTAACCAATAAAAGTGTCCGAGTTCACATGAAATTTGAAATTCCATGTCACAAGGGGGGTCGAATTTTTTTTTTTTCAAGATATAAATATTCAAATTTTATCTTCGAAAAATATAATAATCCCTTTTCAAAATTTGGTCTTTTCATCTTCCAATTGCTTAATTATTGACAAAAAGGATTGATTAAAATGTGATTTAGATTGATAATTATTATTACCTTTTAACTCCATAAAATTCTCTAAATTAGATGAAGAAATCAAATTAAATAATTATTTATTTAAATAATATTTACCTTTTTGACCGATCAGAATAAAAAATCTAAGGTCCACGGAATCTTTGAATACCCCTACTGATAGATTTTATGTAATGATTCGTCCTAGGTCGGTTGTTTAAAGGTGGGAATCATTAGAAACATGAAAATCAAAGTCACCATATGATGGATAACAATAGGAAAATTACTTAATTAATAAAATTAAAATATTTATCCATCGAATTACTATTCAAATAATCTCATACATCTTTCGTTATAAAGATAATTTTTAAGTGTCTCAATTAAGTCAGGGACCAATGTGACTATTTTTCAGAACTGAAACTTACTTCAAAAATTACACCTACAAGTGAAGGCACCCAGGGCGAAACCAGAATGAAAATCAAGGGGGCCAATTTTAGTGTGAAAAATAGAGGGTGAAAATAAATAAAAAATAGTTAAAAATACTGAAAAATTGTTAAATTGAAGCTAATAAGGTTTGAACCCATGACCTCTACCTTTTGGAGGAAAGAACTAACCAACTAAACTACACTTACATTTGGTTTGTTTACATTTTTTATTATATATATCAAAAAAATTCAAAAAATCGCATATAAAATAAACAATACCGAAAAACCTAGGGAGGGCGAGCGCCTAGTTACGCCCCTCAAGGCACCAAGGGGTAATATAGTACTTTTGCTCCTTAATAACACTATTTGGGTGTTGAATATATATACACTTACAAATGTTGTGTATACAAAACAAATATCCAATACAAAGTACTACTTTAGTATGAGTCGTTAAACTTTCATGTACATTAGAAAGTTGTGTATTTTGAGCTGATCTATTATACACATCCAAATAGTGGGTTACAGTAACATAAAATGATAATTATGCCCCTCTTATTTGAAAATATAGTAGGTGAGAAAATTAAATGGAAGGCAAAATGATTATGTTGTGTTATATTAATCTACTATTTAGGTGTGTATAGTGGATCCCATTTTGAGTATCTAAGTGTTATTGGGTTACTCTGGGCATTCATACTATATTTTTTTTCAAAGGAGAGTTCCCTTTAATTTTATTAATACGAATATACATTACAATCATCAAACATCATACATCAATATTAATGACAGCAACAATCACCTATGTTTGCTAAATGTTTCCAGTCAATCACCTGTGTTTTAAAAGGTTCCATTCCATCACCTATGTTCCAAAAGTTTCCAGTCCATCACCCATTTCGTTAACAAAACGTTAAATATGTCATGTGACTTGCATGTGACTTTTCTCGGGGGCATTTTAGTAATTTTACATGCTACTCTGTTTTCTATCCATTCCATCACCTCACCTATGTTCGCTAAATGTTTCCAGTCAGTCACTTGTGTTTTAAAGTGTTCCATTCCATTACTTACGTTTCAAAATGAATCTCACTTAGTCATGAAATATAACTATATATACTAAATCAAATTTCTCTTGATCTGCATAACCAAAAAACTTAAATTTATGACGTTACCTGGACAAAGTAGCTGAACACAAACTTGGCAGAGAGAAGCAGAATCAAAAATATGGTATATAATTATATATATCAAAATTATGTTTATATATATATGTATATATATGTATCTATATTAAGTATAATTATATTTATATATATGATATATATTGTGTATATACATATAACTATATAAAATAACTATAAATATATATATATTATATATGATCTCACGCGTGGGGAAACATTAGCCTACATAGTGTTTATGTTATTTTATTTCCAAGTTATATCTGGTCCGACTTATTTTAATATCTAATCATATTTAATATATATATATATTTAATATACATAACTATATCTATATACATAATATATATAAACATAATTATATTTAATATTATTCAATGTATAATTTGATATATATATAATTGTATTTATTATAATGATATATACTTGTGATCAAGTGGGATTCATTTTAAAACATAGGTGATGAAATAGAACACTTTAAAACGCAAGTGATTGACTGGAAACATTTAGCAAACATAGATGATGTGATGGAATGGATAACAAACATAGTAGAATGTAAAATTACTAAAATGCCCCTGCAAAAAGTCACATGCAAGTCACATGACATATTTAACGGTTCGTTAACGGAATGGGTGATGGAGTGGAAACTTTTGAAACATAGGTGATGGAACGGAACACTTTAAAACACAAGTGATTGACTGGAAACATTCAACAAACATAGGTGATTGTTGCGGCCATTAACCGATTCGTAAATTCAAGGTAAGAGACGACTAACATCAAACTAGTGAGAAAAACCATATATCTAACCACTTTCCTTACTAACAAAAGCGCTCAAAATCAAAATCTGTGCTAGAGGTATCAGCATGCTTGCCACTCGGCCAAAATGTCTTCACTCCATACTATTTTATTTACCCTAACTGAACCCAAAATGACTTGAAATTACTATTATGCCCCTATTCTAACTACGTAGTGAAGAATTCAAGTACTGTTTCAATGTGATAGCACATTTGAGTGTGTCTGGGGGGCAGAATGAAATTAATGAATCTTTTATTCATGAGCTTGCTTCAAGAACATAGATATTTTCTTTAAAAGATTAGGGTTTCCAAAATCAACCAAATATCGAGTATTAGGAAAAAAAAATGCCTCGTCACTATAGCAATGGCCCTCTACGGAGATCATCACCAAACGATTCATCAAAAGATCCAAATTATCACAAGGTTCATTCATCATTTCCGTTCTTTCTTCTTACCGGATCTAATTAATATGTTTTTCAAAAAGGTTGTCCATTTTGATTGTCAATTTTCAAATATTAACAAACTTTGTACACTTAATTGATATGCATAACTTCGATTAATCAAAATGAACATGTAAGTTGCTAAGTGGTTTGGAAATATTATCATTTGGTACATATTATGCCTTTTTGTATTATTATGTTTCAATCTAGTATCAAAATATTTAATATATCAGTTTAATTTATGGTCGAAGTTGATTGTTTTTGATTAAATTGAAATGGAGGCAGTAATTATAGTGCTGGCAGCGAGCCGCTTATCTGCTTGAGCATCGACTCCAGTACTTTACTCAATCACTTGATAGTTAATGAATCTGGATTCGAGCCTACGGTAGTGCTCGGTTGGAAACCCGGCTCATTTGCATTTACTCGTCCATTAATAAATCATCCAATAAATTGATGAATTATATATTTTTTCATCAAAAATAATTATTAATAATTAAGGTTTGTAAACTTTTATTATCAATATTTCAAAATAATTAAGGTTTATATAATTTATTAATGTTCCAAATATACTCATGTATCTTCTATTTGTGTTAAAAATAAGATTATTTTTTCATTTTGCCTTCACGAATTGATGATAAACATGTTGAGTTAGATAATTACCTTAACGGATCTTATATATTTGAGGCGCGTACTAAAGTTGAGCTTGTTACATTAAAGAGTCGGATACTCTTATCGAGTCTAGTCGGGTATTCCAATACCCAACTCGACTCGGCTTGTTTTGAGCACTAGGTAGTATTATACGATAATCAACATATACATAACTATTGGAGTTCAAAAGTTAAATTTCGACCATATACAAAAATGTTTTTATCGCCAAGTCAAACATCAATTTTCATAAGTAAAGAATAATTTGTAGCTCATAGAGAGATTAGAAACAAGCGTTTAACTCAATTGTAGAGCATCAATTCAGTGTATTGGTTTGGGAAATCTACAAAATTGATTTTTGAGAATTGTGAAATGTGGTCGAAGATGATGCAGGAGTAAATCTATACCATTAGCTTAATATGATCATATATGGCCGCATAATCAGATACGCCTTAATTTGTTGCTGTGAAGTTATACATTTCGCAGTCGTAATAGCAGTGTAATGCTCCATTACTGCACTTGCACGAACTTGAACATAATTACCTATACCACTTTTTTCAAGTTTTGCATGATTCATTAGAATCAAGACTAGTAAAAAAAAATGCACCCAAATAGAGTAGCGGTACATCTAGCATGATTTACCTATTATGACATGACTTTTTATATTCAAACTGCTCTGGCTTACTTGCCTGAATGTAAATTTATTGCAGAAATCCCGTGTATCAGATCATGAGGAAGTCCGAAGTAAGGATCAGCCTGATAGGACAAAAGATCGAGATTGGCATCACAGGGACAATAAAGATAGGAATGTGAGAAACTACAGAGGGAATGAGGATCGTGGTTATTCTGGACGCAATGACCGTAGCAGGTAAGCGACATACATGCACTGAATATAATGAAGATAGGAAAATTGAATATATTGTATGTTGACTTGGCTTTTAAGAATTTGATAATTCATTTGAGGGATTAATCTTCTTTTGCTGTGCTCATTATAATAACTAAGACTTAGTTCTTCAATAAACTCATCAGTTTTTCTTTTGCAGAAACAATGGTTATGGACGAGACAGAGATAACTACAAAAGACATAGGTCTCGGTCTAGATCAAAAGATAGGTCTGATGACCTTCCTAAATCTCATTCAAAATCACCCTCTCGCTCACGCAGGTAAGATCTCTAGGACTAATTTTGTTTTGGTGGTGATTATTAGTCACTATTCTTTGGACCTATATGTATTATGAGTATAAGTAACATTCTGAATATATGTAAACCCTAGAACATAAATTGTTAGACAGATACCGAATCATCTTGGCCCGAAAGTAAAGTTAAGTTTCAGATTCCTGAAATATTTGACAAAATATCGTTTCTTTGGTAAAACTTACCCTTTTTCTGCATAGAAATCTTGAACCTATGCATACTTCTTCCCTTTGAGAAAAATAGTCGAGGTGCTGATATTTTTTGTTATGCTGGTAATTCATTTTGGACTAAAGATCTTGATTTTATTGAAGCATCCTTTCTTTGTAGCAAACGGCAAAGTGGTTTTGACATGGCTCCTCCCGGTGTTGCTGCTGCTCCTGGTAATACTTGTTAGTGATTAGGTCTGCTGCTATGTTAGAATATTTATTATTTCGCCTAGAACTTCAGACATGTTGCATGAAATTCAGCATTCTTTCTAGGTTTTACAATTTATATTATTTACTCGTGTGAATTTAATTGAATTTTCCTCTTAATCACTTTTTACGCACCTGGACTGAGAAACATTGTTGTGTTGTTTTGTTGTTGTGTATGGTTTTTGTTTTTGATCTTGTTGCCATATCGTAACAAAGGAATATTGGGCTAGATGTCCCATCGTGCTACCGATGGGAGTGAGGAGCGTAGATTTTATGTCCAACAACGCTCGTATGCTCCAGTTAGCAGGATATTTTTCCATCTTCAAGCTCAAGTATTGTTTTATGGTAGACCTGCAATTGTTATCACAGCTTCTACAGTGGTGAAATTTATTTCATATTTAGATGACTGATATAAACATCTAGGTAAGAAATAGGTTCATTTGTTTTCTTTATCGATTTTTGATGTTCAACCATGATACCGTTGCCAATTTTACACCTTTTGCATTTGTGCAGCTGCATATGTTGTACTGCAATGTATCAATTCTCAGACTTGTCTTTTTGATTCAATGATGTCCTTGTTAGTAAATGTTAATCTCCCATCTTGTTGAAATATGGTAAGTGCAGGTTCTTCTGACACGCCTCAAGCTTTTTCTGGAATGCTGCAGAATATGCTTCCTTCTGACACTACTCAGGTAGAATTATATAGCCAACATTTTTAGTCGTTTATTGCTTTACCATATTAGTGACCTCGTCCCTTATTTTGCAGGTGAACCCGTTAAACTACTTCCCTATGTTTCCAGCCCAAACCATGAGTCAGCAGGTCCATGTTGATGCTTATATCTTTCGTTAATTATCTTTCACATAATCACTCATTGCAAATTCTGATTTTATCTGGTATTTGGACAGGCCACAAGGCATGCTCGACGAGTATATGTTGGTGGCCTTCCTCCACTAGCAAATGAGCAGGTATAATGTACCCCGTGTGGTTATCTTTTGCAAAAAGTTCGAATTTGAATTTCTCTAGTTCATACATTTATTGGTATGGGGAGGATCCTGCCTAAGCGGAGCGGGGGGGGGGGGGTGCGATAGTACGTAGCTGTATCTATTATTCATGGTAGGAGGGAGTACTTCAGTATTGGAAGGTAGGCAATCTGACCTACTAAATATTGCATCACAAAATCTACACTTTTGGCCTCAAATGTGTCAACACCTAAATACGAGACTAATTTTCTTGTAAAGTGACTGAACTTGTATTAGTTTGTAGAGCTTTGCGTTCTGTGTGATTGTTAGCACATGCATCCGTTGCCAACACAGATATTTTTTTTTGTAAATTAGCGATGAGGTGAGTATCGAACCCAGGACCTTCTGGTAACTGGCAAGAGCCTTTTTCCACTAGGCTATTCGATTATCTTTTTGTTTCTATCAATTATCCTCCTGCATAAGTTTGCAAGTACTAACCTTTCCATTTTGCCTGTAATTAGACAATCTCTACATTCTTTAGCCATGTTATGATGGCGGTTGGTGGGAATTCAGCTGGTCCAGGTATGATTTTCAGCTTAACTGTTGCATAATACTCGTATTAAACAAGTTCGACATAAGCCATTTGATGAATGCGGTCAACTCCATTTGTAGGTGATGCTGTTGTCAATGTATATATCAATCATGAAAAGAAGTTTGCATTTGTTGAGATGAGAACTGTAGAGGAAGCTAGTAATGCAATGTCACTAGATGGGCTTATCTATGAGGTGTGACTTCTCTCTGAAGCTGATAGTTGGTTTTACACGGTTCCATATTGTATATCAGGCTTGCTTTATACTCCCTCTGTTTTTTTCTAACCTATTGTTTATATTAGAATTCTTGTGTTTTTTTAACATAGTGTTTACCATTTTCAATGTGCTTTTTCACTATATTACCTATTTTATCCTTAATAAAGTAGGAGGCTTTTATTGACTTCCCAACTTTCAAGACATCAGCTTTGAGCTCATCTTATTATTTACTCTAATTAAATAGCTGATCTGTTATATGCACACCCAAATAGTGATTTTTGGGTGTCAAATTACAATTATGCCCCCCCCTATTTGCAAATGTAACAATTGAGGAACTTCACATAGGGGCAAAATAATAATTTTGCCCCCAAAAAAAACACTGTTTTGGTGTGTGCATATTGTTGCCCTTAAATAGGGGTAGAAGAGTAATATTTTCATGTCCTTAATAAAGTACATTGTTGTGAAACAACAGGTTAAAAAATACGGAGGGAGTATTTAAAAGCATAATTGACTGTGAAACACTGATGATCCTGAATTAGAATAGGAGCTGGACTCTTAAGTGTTACATCCTCAAGACCTACATAATATGTTAGATTCAGGTTTTGACCCCATTTGGACCCCGTTAGTTTTAGGTTCACATCGCATTGTCAATATAAACATAATCCTATTATGAGTATCTTTTATTACTTACATCTATAGTTCTTAATCTACGCATTTCTATCATGACCAGTTCGAATCAATGAATCTATCTACATACTGGTTTTAGCCTTTTGCCCTCTGTGATGAACTACAGTCTATAAACTGAATGAACTCCTTTAAATTCTTAGCCAGAGAATGAAAACCTCATTGAAATTTTATCGAATGATTGATCCTTTAGATGTCTGTAATTTGTGCTTCTAGGGTGTTGCCTTGCGTGTTCGAAGGCCCACAGACTATAATCCAACGATGGCTGCTGCACTTGGTCCCAGCCAACCAAGTCCTCACCTTAACTTAGCCGCAGCCGGCCTCACGCCTGGGTAAATGATACTGTTCATCACTTATTGACTATTTTCTCAATGCATTTTATTTAATTGATGAAATTTGCTCTCTACCTGGCACATATGGCTTCTTTTTAGGATGTGAAATCTTTTGTTATCTTCATGAGTTTGTTGGAGTTTCTTTTTCATTTAACTTGTATAATAAGGAAAAGAGTTCCCAAGTCCAACCCTTATCTGCAAAAGATAAGTGATAATCTCTTAGTGAAAACGTAAGACAATGGCCCCCCTTGTTTCTGCTAAGAGTCTTAGCACTTCAATGGTTTTTTCTTTTGGGATATGCTCTGGATATATTCTTAAACTTTGAAAGGGAACGTTAATTAATGGATGATAATTGTAATGGGGAACTTCACATGTTACTCTTAAGGTTTGGCCTTTAAATGTTCTATGTTCTCCTAGTTTTTAAATGTGATGCTTATGAGTTTACAGTTAGGAACCCGGGAACTGATGCTTAATATGCATATTCGAATAACCTTATTATGAAGACCTTGTGCTTAATACTATCATCGTTTCATTGGCAGTATGACAAGTGAAGCTGATGGAGCTGATCGTATTTTTGTTGGTGGCTTACCATACTACTTCACCGAAGCACAAATAAAGGAACTACTGGAGTCCTTCGGGTATTCTTTCTGTTGGTGCTATCACTTTTATTGCCAGCACTCAATTTCAGATAGTCTTATCATATTGGTGCATTTATGGCTCATTTTAATTATATTTTATGTGTGTCAACTATTCATTTATTTCAGATCATTGCGTGGGTTTGACCTTGTTAAGGATAGAGACACGGGTAATTCCAAAGGATATGGTTTCTGCATCTATAAGGTACAAGCGTATATGAAGTATTTTCTTAGCTATTTTGACATGCTTGCAGAATTAGCAGATACATGTTGTTATTCTTTTCAATCTAGTACCACCTGATTGCCACCTTATCGGTTACTACTAGCTATCGAGGCACAATATTACCTGGCCGAATTATTATTGCTCTAATTAATGTTTTATTTAATCGATGCTCATTTAAAAAACTAACATTAAATCAATTTATCTTATTAATTAAAATTTGTGATAACAAATCTAGAAGAGTTTAAATCAATTTATCTTATTAATTAAAATTTGTGATAACAAATCTAGAAGACAAGTACACGTTAAGGAGTACAAAACATGAAATAATTAATTGTCTAAAAAAAAAATTCGGGAGTTAATAAAAAATGAATTAAGGTTATTCTTCATCTTGAACAAGTGCCACATGTGAAATTGGTTACAAAAAGTTATGGGGCTTAAAAAAAAAGACTTCTAAAGCCCCCCTTCCCATATTATATACTCCATAAGGTAGATGAATAAATTAAAGCATTTGCACTGTTGTTACATTTGTGTTCAAAGTGATATAGCTTGAATATAACAAACATTTATGTGATCATATCTCTACAATTATTAATCTCTTCACCATCATTTCTTGTAGCTTACAGTTTATCTGGTCTGTTTTCCTGTTGCTATGACTTGTGAACATGGCCCTCTTGACATTCATTATTTTACTCCAGGATCCAGCTGTGACAGATATTGCTTGTGCCGCTTTGAATGGTTTGAAGTTGGGTGATAAGACACTTACCGTTCGGCGTGCAACCATGAGGTTTTTACCTTATTGTCTCTTTATTTTGCAGCTTAAGTTATAGAAGGAAAAAGACCATGTTTTGGCAAGTTACTATTCATAAGCATGGAAGATATTAAATAACTTATATATCTCTACTTAGCAATGCTATTATTCTGCTCATACTTTAAAATACGTATCTCCAAAAATGCTCCACAAAATGGATTCGATTTGAATTGTTAACTCATTAGAAGTGTATATTATTGCAGTGGGCAGGTTAAATCAGAACAGGAGTATATCTTAGCTCAAGCACAGCAGCATATAGCTATGCAGGTTTAATCCCTTCCTCTACTCTAACGTGTTTGCACTTGCTCAATGATAAACATTATGAACTATTCTGTTTCTACTAGAGAATTGCAATGGATGCTGGAGATATAGGGATCTCAACAACAACTGAAATTCCGACCAAGGTTTTATGCTTAAGTGAGGTATTCACATCTTTAACTTTCCTGTTGCTTTCTCTTATAAAGTGGTTCGGATTTGGGACGTATATGATCTACCAGAATTGTGTGGTAGATATCTTTACAAAGGTGGGAAGTATTTGCATGGGTATGCATGACAACTTGCTCTCCTGCAGGCAATTTCTATCGAAGAACTGACAGATGATGGAGAATATGAAGAAATACTCCAGGACATGAAGGAAGAATGCCAGAAATTTGGTACAGAATCTCCTTCGATACGTGATGCCATTTCTTTCATATGCAGTATCTGATTATGAAAGTAACCTAGTTTTAATATGCAATTTCATTTATTTCATATGTAGTATCTGATTTTACTAGAATACTAACGGCGTTCCTGTGTTAATTTAATAGCTATCACACAAAATTTTATAGTTTTATTATTTTGCGTGTCGACAATTTCTGCTCACTAAGGCTTTTCCTTGTAAATATTGTAGGAGACTTGATTAATGTCATTATTCCACGTCCAACTACGAATGAAGAAGAGCTACAAGGTCATGGGAAGGTATTCTTGGAGTATGCTGATGTTATTGGATGTGCCAAAGCGAGGGCTGCACTCAGTGGCAGGAAATTTGGAGGCAATGCTGTGGTTGCAATATACTATCCTGAAGACCGATTCAATAATGGCGACTATAATGCTTAAACAAAATTGTGTATTCCCTCTTACTTTTGCTTGTATGTAAAACTCCTTGTATTTCATGATTTTGATGTTGATGAGATTTTATGATTTTTTACAAGCAAATAGTACAATCTTTATCATGTATGGTATTGTCAAATGTGAAGCGTGAGGTGCATATTATGGACTGTTATGACGCTTCATTTGATGTAATATGTTCTCAATTTTCTGTTCTTAAGAAGAATAAAAATAGAATATATGTATGTTTGCTAGCAATGAATTTGTTCTGTTGATATTACTGAAAGAAAAACCATAAATTGGATCTTTTAAAGTTAAAGTATGATTTATGTTACTAAAGAAATATTCAGTCATTGTCACTCAAAAGGTTAATTTTGTTAAGTTCCCTCAAATTGGTAAACCCATGTAACCTACTATAGCAACAAAATGGTTGATTTTGTTAAGTTTGATTGAGAGATATTGGTTTTCATATCTTGTTGGAGATATGTGTTTCATATTTTACTTTAATTGTCTATTAATTATGAGTTATTACATTCATTATTTATCATCGTATTAATTATGAGTTATTCATTATTTAATTGACAATAACAACAGAGAACTCTATGGCGTATATTGTAGGAGTATCAAATTAATCTAATACAAATATCGCTATTGTTGAAATGTTGAAAATAACAAACTGTGTGATGGTAGTCGACACTAATTTTTATTTAAATAAATTATACATAATCAAGATTATAATCTTAATCTAAAAGTAGATTATAAATTCTATATTTCCATGAATTCTCTTATAACAAATACATAACCTTTTTAGCTTAGATTTTAAGAAGTTAATATATATGAAGTTCAGAAATGTGTAATATTTAAGAATATACGGATAAAAATTATAATTCATGGATAAGAGTATTACTTGATTAAAATATTTCTAACTATTAATTTACTCTATATATAATTGAAAAATGAGGAACTAGAAATTATTTTTGAAGCTCATGTTCTCATAGTTATCAAGAGAAAAAAATTACTATAATTCATTAATTTTTATGAATATTATGTACAATAACTATTTCTTAATATGATCATATTAATTAATTTATTTTTCTAAAAATGCTTTGAAAATATATGATGTTGTTCAGACATTTAATTTTAGCTTAGTCAATATAAATCAAAGAGTATTATATTCAAATATTATATTTATTAATTAATTAAAAAATTTATATTACGAATATGGCGAATGAATTTACACGGATAAAATTATATACAAAGATCAAGTATACCTTAAAGGCTTAAACATAAAATCTACTATAGTACTCCATAAAATTGATGACATATATCCAATCAACATTAGAAATCGAATATCTTAATATTAAGTACATTTCCTTTCTTACATTTAAATTTGATCATCACTTCAATATACATCTTGAGATTAGAGTACAATTTTATTACTAGTTCAATAAAATATTTTACTCTTACATAATCTTGTTCTGGAAGGTAATCCACAGAAATAAGGGGACAGTCGCCCAAGGTTTTGAACTGAAAATCGATAAATGTAGTTATTTTTCAATAGAGATTAATGATTCGCTGACTAGGATTATTGTCACCATCTCCTATTCTTCTGGATAAGCCTGACAACTTATCCGTCCTTTTAATATCCAAATAGACTAATTATTACATCACATTATCCCATCAATTTGCTATTGAGTTAGCATCACGATCCATCAAGTCAAATCTGAGTATTATTATAACCGAGAAGAATTGAGAATTATTATAATATTATTTATCAAAAATTATTATTATTACACCATTTCAAAATTAAATTGTGCATTCAATTTTTCATTGCCAAAAATCAACTTTGTTAATACTTGTAGCTTGTATTGTTCAAATGATATTGAATTATGAAAACGAGATTATAATAAAATATTTCACTATATATGTGAAAAAATTAAATAAATTATCAAAGAAATATTACTACATTTCTTTCAATATCCACCATATACACTATTAGAATAGTGTTTTCACAGTATAAAATGACTATTTTTTCTCTAATTAAATTTATTCACCTATTGACTTTCAAATAAAAAAAAAATAGAAGTAGTCATTTCATCCTAAAAAAAATATTAGTTCTGGAATGTATAACATATCAGATTTTTTTCTCTCAAGTTGCTGCAATAAAAATAATTAATCTTTACTTTTCGAAAAAGATAAGAATATGAAAACTCATTGGATAATATTGCCACCTCCACTATTCTCTCTCTCTAAAAAAACATCTATAAATTGTGTTCATTCTTCCATCTCCTCCTCATCCATCCGTTTGTATTTGTGATCTTACTGCAATTCTCCATCTACTTCTCTAAAAACCAAAAAACAAAATGTTGGCAATTTTCAAGAATGATTTGGTTGATCCACCAAAGGAGCTCAAGAGCCCTGCATCTATCAAAGATGCTTCTTCCAATTCTAAGCATCCTGATCAGACTGTCAAAGATTTCATCTCTTCTCATTCAAACAATGGTTTTTCCATTGCTTTTGGCAACAAAGCTTTGATTGCTTATGCCCCTTCTGAACGCTCTTTCCTTTCTCCCCAAAGGTACAATGCACCGTTCCCTCCTTCTTCTTTTTTTAATGTTTCGATGTTCGTAAAAAGTCTAATCGAGCAACAGGTGGCATAGGCATGTCCCAATATCTCTAAAAAGATTCATCTTTAGATGATAAGGAAGATTAGATAGGATGAATATTTTTTGCCATTGAGATTTGAGAAGTAGAAAATTATGAATTTTATTCTATTTTTATAAATAAGTAAAAAAGGTGGAACTAGAATGAAAATAAATTTACCGTAGAAGCTAAAATTCCAAATATTTAGTTATAAACAATTGTGGAAATATTAATCTAATTGTGGAAATTTTCTACAGGTTATTTTGTGGGGTAGATGACATTTACTGTATTTTTATCGGAGGTCTGCATAATTTGTGTACACTGAACAAGCAATATGGTCTATCGAAGGTTGGGAATGAGGCAATGTTTGTGATTGAAGCATATAGGACCCTTAGAGACAGAGGACCATACCCTGCTCATCAAGTCCTCAAGGATCTTGATGGTAGCTTCGCTTTCGTCCTCTATGATCACAAAGCTGGAACTGTCTTTTCTGCTCTTGTAAGTTACTCGTCTTTCGTCGAGTCTAGGGTGACCTATGAGTCCTTCGTTCAAAAGTATTGAAACTATTGCGATTTATTTGATGAATTAGACTGCATTCTAAGTGGTTATTGTTCCCTTGATAGGGTGGAGACGAAAGGGTGAAGCTATTTTGGGGCATTGGAGCTGATGAATCTGTAGTGATCTCTGATGATGTCACACTTGTTAAATCAAGTTGTTCCAAATCATTTGCCCCATTTCCTTCTGGTATGTATACTTACGTTTAATTGACGTTTTCGTTTTAAAGGAATGAATTTCGGAAATTTTATTCTAGTGATTTCGCGTATTGTAAAGATACATGTTAAATCGCCTATGATCTTAATCGAATGAACGAAATTGAGAGTTGATTTTGTAATGTAGGTTGTATGTATCATAGTAAAGAAGGATTGGTGAGCTTTGAACATCCCATGAACAAGCTGAAAGCAATGCCAAGAGTGGATAGTGAGGGAGCAATGTGTGGTGCAAGCTTCAAGGTTGATGTGTATTCGAAAGTGAATAGCATGCCAAGGGTTGGAAGTTCAGCTAACTGGGCAACATGGGGTTAGGAGGCTTAGGTTATATTGGCAACCGAGAGACGAGGAACTCCTTCGCCTGTGTCGTTGGTCCCTCGATCGATCTTCGACTAGATCTTACATTTTATTGCCTGTCTGCCCTTTAGAGTTGTTGGTGTTTTCTTTTTCTTGCATAACTAGTTCTTGGTACCTACTGTCTTTTGATGTTTTTCTTGTCCAGTTAGTAGTGTCCTTGGACCTTGGTCTGTAAATAAATGTAATCTGAGGTTCTCTATGTGATGGTGTTTTTATGAAAATGTTACAACAAACTTTGAATATGAACTTCCAACTCTTGGCATGCTATACCAATCCTTATCCAAGCATTTTGACAACAAACTGAACAACTTATAATAGCCTTGAGAGCATGTGCATAAATTGAATAAAGCATGTTGTATCACATATAAATAGCGCTTAATGACGGCAAAAATCGCTTATGTTTATAAGAAATTCAATTTATCGCTTATGTTTCAAGACGTCCTTATTAATCACCTATCTTTCAAAATGTTTTACTCCATCATCCCACATAAAAAAGACATGTTGTATTAATATGCCATGTAGCGAATTTGAAAGTGGATTATATCAGATTTTATCTTAAATTATACTCCCTCCGTCCCTAAATGATTGTCACATTTGACTTTTGGTGGTCAATAAAATACGATTTAAAATACAAATATCTCTTATTCTAAATGCAAAAAAATTATAATAAGTTGATATTTCAAAAATATATATTGAGACGAATCTAACGAGGTCCCACAAGACTATATTATTTCTTTTCGTTTAGTGAGAATTCGTGATCAAATTTTGTTGTAATTGACCACAAAAGTCAAAATGTGACAATCTCTTAGGGAACGGAGAGAGTATTTAATGAAATGAAAATATACCTTAGTGAAAGCTCATGTGTCCATAAATGTTATAACTAAAGACATTAACAAAAATTCTTCCCCAAGATGAAATCCTGGAGAAGGTGGAAAGGACTGCGGTTAACTATATAAGGCAGATGCTTTGTTTAGTGTGGTACACATATTTGTCAATGTCAATTAAGTAATATAATTCATTCCCACTATCTGAGAAAAACCGGACTAGTGATTCACTGAAACACTTTGAAAGATAAGTGATTGAGAATGATATTTAAAACCATGGATGATGGCTAAACACATCATGTGAAGATAGGTGATTGTTGTTGTCATCATCCTTCGCACCTTGTGTCATCGGCTTCCACCTGTTGCGCAAATGCCAGCATTATTTCACCCTAAACCTTTAAGTTAGTAAGAAATTTTGCTCCGAAGAGTAAGAAAGTCCACTAAAACGAACTAGAGACAATATTAATTTTAGTCTCGACTTCGAATATTTCGACATTATCCTTGAATTGCTCTGTAAAAGTGGTTTCAAGTGTCTGTTTAAAAGGTTGAAATGTTTTAAGTAGTGGTTTGTAATAACTCAGTTTAGGTGTCGATATGAAATTTGTGCCTATTTTGGATGATGAATAATACTGCAATAACATTCAAAATAAATGTAGTGTAGATATATACAAATGATCTATACTAGAGGAGGCAAGCACAGTACATGATAGCATCTTTACTAACCAAATTGGACATGTTGTCAGTTCATTACACTAAATTTAGATTTTACAAGTCATTCACCCTAATTTGTCCTCCCAGATTGTTACACTAATCAATATGTAGTTGTTAGCTCTATGTTGGATTACAAGTCATTCAACCACAGCTGAATCATTCCAGTCTTAACATTGCCAAAATGATCGATCGTCCAAAAATGTATGCATCGCTGCACACTGATAATGATCGTCCATAGATGTACTCATAGTTGGGACAGCCAGAGCGGGAATAGACTGTAGAACTGATGTGCTTCATAATTTAAACTACACGAACCCACGTTCCTCCACACATGGGGCAGCCATGAGCCCACCGGCTGATCCACCATAATTCCTTCTCGTGCTGATTAGAAGCAGCAGTTGTTCCAGGACAAGAAAATGCTGAAGTCTGCCTCAAACATCTTATGCACTGCATACCAACAACAAACAAATGATAATGGGCATGATAAGGGACATTCCAACAAGAGATCACAACATGATAAGGGACATACCTTATACCAAACTCCATCTAGGCCAGTCTTCCACACAGCTGTAACAACATCTCTGCGAGACCCCATAATGCCCAAGTATTCTCCCAGGCCCACAGAAGTATTCAAACCAAAAGCTGCATCTCTTTCTGACATGCGGCGCTTCCTTGGCCACAGGCGTTGAGTCCCACTGTATACGTTTGAGTTATCTGATGGACTCCAGTATTGCAGATCTAATGAAGTGCTAAGCTTGGAATTATCATCTGCAGGACTAATATCTTCTGGATCAGACCATGGTCCACCAAACATGTTCTTCCTGTGCCATTCTTCAGCAGGAGGATGAAGTTCTAGTTCACGTAGTAGTAAGCCTGCAGCATCAGCACCTCTAGGCCGAGGCATATTCTGCAAAGAACAGTAATTATTGAGAATCAAACAATAAGTGCTAGTCATTAGACTAGAGCGCTAACATTCCTAGCTATTCATATCGTTAACAGTTACAGGTGGTTCAGATCTTTGATACTTGCGAGAGAATGTAACATATAACAGTATTCTTGTAACTAACAATATAATTAGAATTTTCTCTAACTGCAGTAACCACAATTTCATGTGAACGTCAATTCGATTATCCATGCATTTAAATGGAGAAATATGAGTAGTTTTAACTGTGCACACCTTGCAGTGATTATCCTAAGAAAATATCAATTGTTTCTCCTGTCCTCATTTCCATCATCAAAAAATGTAATTAAGAAAAGACCCATAGTGAGACTCTAGTAACATCACATTCCAAAAGCATGGCCTGGTTAGAATGGGATCTCTTCAAGTAACAAAAACATACCTGCATATGAGGGCCCAGGGATGCTTCTACAACTTCTGGTAGAACGGTATAGTTCCCATCAATGTAATGAAGGCGAACCTGAATGCTGTTACTGCCAACTTGAGAAACTGGTAATGGATGTGCTAAAGCAGATGTCCGTCTACAAAGATCCATAAGTATCAAGAAAAGGACCTTCACCTGTGATTGAATAAGATATTAACTTGCGGTCGATTATGTTTTGTTGTCTATCTCATTTAATTTATATTTTCTTAAGCATGCTTCAAATCAACGTAATATATAGATATTTGAACAACACATGTTTGCAATTAAAACAATCTCATCTAACTATTATTAGTATCATTTTGTAATGTCAGTTTTTGTAAACAAATCAATCAAGTCATGTAATTTCAGTTAAGGAATGAAAGGTATAATATCAACAAAAGCATAAAATTTGGTATCACTTAAATAAATAAAAAGTCTCTGCCTCTCTGCAGCTGGAAACCAATAAACATAACTTTTTTCTGAGTAAAACCCGCTGCACTTCAAACGTTAATATGTTGGAAATTATCATTGAAGGAATTAAGAAATATGTCTAGCTCATATGCAGCTCTTCTCCTCAAACCCTTTGAAGAATGAAAGATAGCAGTGATCTATATCCCTGTAGGATTATTATCATTTCATCTGATAAGTTACACCCTTAAATTACTACGACATCGAAGTGCTAAATGTTCTAGAGTATAGAACAATCTCTTTACATATTTTCATGAAGATGTCTCTATCTCTCTCATGCAAACTATATCATTTTTATAGGACTTTCTCTAGGAAAATATGTCTTCTGATGATTAAATTCAAAACTTGGATCAAGACCATTTGGCACCTTGAGACTTCATCTATAAGTTTAAACTATAAGAGACCAGTATAAGCTATGTATATGTCGACCACAACCATTAAATAGATCATAATAATAATAATAATAATAATTACCATGTAAAGGTCAATGAACTATCAAGTACCCTCCCATCCCTAATTGATAGGGATATTTTATTTTGTCAAACTTCGAAAATTGAACCATGAACTCTCCTTAGCCGATAAGCAGGGGCGAAACCAGGATGAAAATAGAGGGGGGGCCAACTTTGAGAAAAATAAAATAGAGGGGGCCAAATTAAAGAAAAAATTGTTAAAGTATAAAAAAAAGTTTGAAAATAGGTTAAAAATGAAGCTTTAAGGGCTTGAACACTTGACCTCTACCTTTTAAAGGAAGGACTTAACCATCTAAGCTACACTTCCACTTAGTTTACTTACACTTTTTATTATATACATTACAAAAATTCGAAAAACCGTATATGCAATATAACGATACCGAAAAACCTAGGGGGGCGGAATAGGTCAGCCCCTGCCGATAAGTAATAATATAAGGGATCTTGTAAGATTCGTCTCAATATATATTTTTGAAATATCAACTTCTTATTATCTTTCCATATGTAGACTACGAGATATTTACGTTTTAAATCGTGTACCGGTGACTAAAATGTCAAAATGTCCCTATCAAATAGGGATGGAGCTAGTACAAGATATCTCTATTTCCCAAATATACTACTTTCTTGAAGAACCCAACCATATTACTTCAACACACACAGATATATGTTGTTTTCATTCAGAAGAAAATTTCATGTACCTCTTCAAAGGTATATCCTTGGCCAGCATTGCCAGAACCCAACCTTGACCGGCTAGATGGACCTTCCTCAGGTCCTTTTGTTACTGAACTAACTTGACCAGTTCTTGCAACTGGTCCTTCTTCAGACTTTCCTAACAATGGGGCGGATCTCACAGGGGCAGAATTGTTTTCTTCTACCTTGGCTGGACCATTTGGTTGTGGTTTCTGCATGGATGAATCTGCATTTTTTGGTGCATTTCCAGCAAATCGGGGTAGTTGAGTTCGTCGAAAGAAGAAACAGAAAAGCAAAAGTTGGCATAGCCTGTGAAGGAAGTGACTATCTCCAATTAGCCTAACAGCAGGAGTTCCTGGGAAAGTCCCTGTATTGATACTAATAGGCATAAAAGTGGATGGGCCACTTATGGGGTTTGGTGCTGTACTGGGAACCCCATCAGCTGTGCTACTAATCTTGGCAATTGCTCCTTGCACCCAAGCTTGCATCTGAGTACTTCCTGTGGAGCTTGCAGTGCCACCTGGGGGACCTGAAAGTACCGTTCCTATTGGTAAAACATTGTTTTTACAATATAGAAAAATAGCGATGAGTTGAGCTTTGAACCCAGGACCTTTTGGTCACGAGCAAGAGCCTTTTAGATAAGGCTATTCGACTAACTAAGTATTGGTAAATGATCGATTGAGGAAATAGTATGCCAAACGAAAAACATGTCTAGTTCAAGATAAATGTATCTAAATTGTCTCTAAGAAATTGAAAGGTAATGTAAGTATGCAACAACTGACCCTGAACTGAAACAGGAGAAGCAGCACTTTGGGTAGGACTTGTCACCATACTCCGACTTCCACCTGTTCCAGCGGAGACAGCATGACTTGCCAATGTGCGGCAAAAACTAGCATAACGCCTTAAGCGTGTGATGAAGTGGGATGCTAGATCCAGTATTGCATCAACATAAGCCTGTTAAAACAGTCTTCCTAATTAGGGTGGTCCATCAATTCAGTAATTGGTCATAAGTTTAGGCAAAAGAAACAACAGTTTGACATATGTCAATAATAGTTGCTTTTGAAAATCACATATGCTAAGAGATTCAAAAACCTGGATGCTGGGGATCAGTGCTGGATCGACTGCCATTGCTTCTGGATCAATACCAGACAGTGTCTCGCCAGATGCTTGCCACGGTTCTGCTACCAAAGCTGAGGGATTTATAAGAGCTGATTCTATACCTTTACCCAACATATCCAACAACAAGCGAGCTTGCATGTCAAGCACCATGGCCCTGACTTCTTGAGCATTTGTACCTTCAAGCAGTCTGCACTTAATCCTGTCTAGACTCTGCATTATTAAGGCTCCTCAATATAATGTCTATGACAGAAAGAAGATTCATAAATAAAATAAGACTGGATGCATTTCAAGAACATACAGGTCCATATTGCTGCCTGTGCTGAGTTGAAGGAAGGGAGTGAAAATCCGCATCTAATACAGCTATCACGCTGTTTAAAGAGACTGGTATACGAAAAATAAATTAGCATGTGCTCATCAAGCGGTCTATACAGCATGCACTGATATTACACTGAAAACAAACTTCAATCTCATGACTTCAGTTGCATCCGCTTGAATGTAATAAGAGTGGAGAAATTGAATGATTAACAGTTTATATATTTACTCATGTTGCAATACAATCTGCTTAAATTTGTTGCATAGAAAGACTTACACAGTAATACGCTTAAGGAAGAAATAATTAAGATTTCATGAGGATGGTAACAAATAAGCACAACAAGAAAATAGGCTAGTATAAATGTAATACCTCAAGAAGTAAACAAGTGACAACTAAAGATGGAAACAGAAGCCCTAAATACGTGTAGAACAGTTATAGTCTTGCCAATAGAGAAAAATTGTTGCAATCTACACTATATTTAATTGGGGAAGGAAGGAATTAGTTATTCTTTGAGTGAAGCCCCATGTTCTTTTTTAGCCAATAAGCAAGTGACACATATTTAAATTGCATACTAACTCCCATTTAGTTTTTTTTTCTGAAAATTTGCAAAGGCCTATTATTATTTTATACATTAAATTATTTAAGCATAGTTATTAAAAATAAAATAGTTACCTATATATAATGTATATTTATTTAATCATTTTTATCATGCACATATTTTGAATTTCACAAGAAATTCTTATCATCATATATTCATGTAAAAGTTAATGTAATAATATATATTTTAATATAATAACCAAATTCGCACACGTTAAACTGTGCACAAACATCTAGTTTATATAACGAAAGAAAAGCCCCAAAGGTATCATATGTGAACCCAATTGGCATGGAAATAATATAATATGCTTAAGAAAGAAATGTTTAAGATTTCATGAGGATGTTCAATTAGAGAAGATACATTTAATTACATGGTTTCAAAATGTCCCAACAAAAAAGGTCACTAAAGGTTGAATTTAATTAATGGATTTACATAAGAATTTGAAATGACTCCTGCGATTCCTTCTAACCCATCTGAACCCCAATAACAAAAGGCCACCAGTATAAAGCGATCGATTTTACATCCATCATCTCATTAATATGCCCAAACAATTTCGGCGGATTTAAGCTATGGATGTAAAGTCCTTCTCAATCTTATCTGTCCAGACCAGCTTAATAGTACCCCAACCTGGCATTGAAGTCCCAAACCTATTACTCGCTCCATCCCTTAATCTAAGGACCTTTTATCCTAAAATGGCTATCCCTTTTTAGGGTCTCACTTGGTAAGAAAAAGTGGAGGAAAAATTATGATTGTGAGATGAATTCAAATTTTTCTTTAACTTTGTGCAAAAGTAAATGGTCCTTTGAAAAATGGATGGAGGCAGAAGAATTTTCTGATGCACAAGGTAGGTTGTGTTTTTTATACGTTGTTTTTTTACCCATAAATTGGTGAAAAATAGACAAGTGTTGCCATTGTAGTGCCACAACTACATCCATTCTTGTAAGCTCAACGGTCTCCTAATAACCATCTGAACAACGATAGAACCGTTCAATTTTGGCTTGGCAGAATACGTGATGTAGTGGGCGAGTGTATGGCTATAATGTTCACAGATCGCCATTTTGAGGATTAAAAGAACCATGTCCAACAGTCCAAGGTTCCACTGTGTGATCAGGACAGAAAGTTCTGCGTCATTTTATGGCATGCTGTTAAGTGTTTGGTTTAAGTTCTGTATAGTATGATGCACAATGATAATGAACTCTACAGTAAATTATAATGTCCTATACAGAGAAAAATATAAAGATTAAGCCATTATGGCACATTATTTCATATACAACACATGGCCTATTTGCTAAAGCAATTTCATCATATTTCTATCAGTTGATTCCTAACATATTTCAACTTTACAAGGGCAAACCGCAAAGTTACGAACTACTCTACTTTCATAGACTAAATATATACTTTAGATATAAAACAAGAAAGCACATCAAACAATGTAGTATTGAGGATGAAAAATTATTGGAATAGTTATCGATGACTGAGATCGTGGGGTCACTTCTAACAAGTTGTAGCAAATGCAGGAGATAGAAGATGGATATCTAGAGAAGATGCAAGAAAATTATTCATTGGATATTGAAGATTATAATATGCCTTACCAATACCATCTTCTGCTGCACTTTGTGTACAGCCAACTGCATCCCACCAATCAACACCAACCAAAAGACTCCACCAAAATCTGCAAAGGCATTTCATCACATTTAATATCGAAAAAATCAGCAACGCCAACAAACCACAGTAAAAAGGTTCAATGTGCTGCTGATAAAAAACAGACAATACTGAGTTTCATACACAACCATTTAGTTACACAATATAGAAGTCATTGGAGTATACCTCTCAGCTATGGCGCGTTCCCATATTTCAGAGTTAGCTTTTACTTGGCTGCTTCGAACCGTCGGAGGAATAACACGTATTATCTTCAATACTGCGCAATCCTTATCAGAATCATGCCAAACTGAAGCTGAACAGCAGCTAGTAGAAGAGAAGGCAGGAGAAGCAATGGCTGAACCCACATTAATATGGTAACTATCAACAGGTGTGAAGTCCGGACCAGTGAAGATGTGTACATCGCCATGTAGAAAGGAAACCGCAATCTCACCACCATGAGCACTATAGACAATACGAGCTAGAGTTCTTACATCACTTGGTAGATCAAAGGGATCAAAAGTAATTCTCTTTGTTATCTCAGCACAAGAATCTGAGGCATTTCCTCCATTAGGGGACTGTCCAAGGTTAGCAGACTGAGGGCATTTGAAGTCATTAGATGCTGGGATGCATTTAATCACCTTACTTACCCATACTGTCTGCTTGGGTGCCTGACCACCAAAACTGGGTGTCGGATTTCCAAATACTGGGTGAAGGACAACATCTTCCACTGTCGATTCCCAGCGCTGAACCCTCCATCCAGTAACTGAAGGTCCCTCATCAGGATCATAAGGGGACATGTACTGACCTGCAGCAACATAACCAGTGTGTTTATGTTAACAAAATAAACCAAAAAAATAACAAACAATAAGTTGATGTGTGTTCGAGAAGCCACCTTGTACTAGACGAAATGAAAATGAATATCCACAGTAAAATTCAAAAGCAGTACCTTCTACTATAACGACAGCAATAACGGATCCACCACGGGTAGGATCGAAGGCAACTGCTGTGACACCTGAACCCCAAGTGGTCGTCGCTGCAGATTGTGCCGCTGCCTCAGGACTGACATATGCAGAGAAGTTTGAAACTGGTGAACAATGAAGAGCTACCATGTCAACATAGTCTTCCTCTTTGAGGGGTTTCCCTTGCTTTGCCTCTAATAACAAATACTCCTGCCAGCTAAACAAGTAAGCAGCCAGAGGAGCAAAACCATCCCAAGAAGGAGGATTAAGGGATGGTGGGACTCCGTTTCCTACACTTGCTTTAGGTGTAGCTTGAAATCCATTTCCAGGTCCAGGAGTCACCTCCCAAACAACCACCGTGGAAGGGTTTACTATTGGAACTCCAGCAACATGCATGGCCCCAGAATCTGTTATAATAGCATCAGCAGCCATTATTCCACTAGGGCCTGCCCCTAAGAGGCCTTTACTAGTGCAAAACCATTTTGAGGGTGAACTATTTTGATTTGGTGGCCACTGAGACCATCGGAGCTGTACAGAGCCGGATGAGAAGACAGAGCATACACAAAGGAAATTTGGCCAGCCAGCTGTGATGCAAAAATCATAAGAAAAAATAGCATTATAAACATACTGTATAGATCTTAAAAAAACTATCTTTACAGGAATTAGAAATCATATGAAATATCTAATCATACCACTACCAAGCACATCTTGTAAATTACTCTAGCCAAGTAGCTGAGTAACTGAGAGTATTGGGAGAAGTAGAAACCCTAACCTGCCGCATGGGGTTGCTGTTGTGACAAAAATTTCTCTTCAAGTGTTGACACTGGTGCGCTGCCAGAACTCGTAGAAAGCCACCGATACTGCGTTCACGGAAATATAAAATTAAGAGAGCATAAATTACTAAAAATCTGGTCAAAAAAACGATATCTAAATAACTGCTTACTGCTGACATGCCCGACAACCACTTGGTAACAACTGCTATATCTTGCCGCCACTCATATTCTCTCTGCCAGCAACTAGCATCTCTCACAAGATTAGCTGGTCCCTGATATTGGATAGAAGAAGATGAAGAAGAAATTTCATAATAGTTAGTTAAAAGTGAAAACAAATGAACCTTTGATAATGTAACCAATTAGTTAATCAAAGCCATAGTGGGAAGATATCCATGAGCATCAAGCTAACTTACTTGAGAAGGCTGAGTCCATATAGTTATTCTGCCGTGGAAGTTGGCTATTAGCAAGGCCCGCGGACAGGATGTAGGAGACCACTCGATGAATTGTACCGAGTCGCGGGGCGAATCTGCTCAGAAAATTAACAAAAATGAAAATAGATCTACAATCTACCACTAAATAAAAATATGGTCAGAAACTTAATTTTAAAGCAAACCCAATTTTCCCTGCTGATTGTGAACTTTAATAAGGCTGTTTAGTATTCCTTGGGTTATCACACGAGATATCAAGAAAAGGCATCTAAAATCCAAAATTCTGAATTCGGGATATACACCAATTAATTCTTCAGTGTAAAATCGAAAGGGGTATATGAAAAGTTAATTATGAAGGGATTAGTCTGCACATAACAACCCCAACATTGAATGACTAACCATTAGTAACCAACTACTTGTGAAAGATTTTGAACAAAATAAGAGTATAGTACATCAATGCAGATTAAAGGAAGATCCAAAATTCCCATTTATCAAGAAGATTTGTAAAATGTAAATTGTCAATGCTATTGATCCTCTACGCCAATAGAAATCGTCTTATTGCCCCTTTCTTGGCAAACACGATGAAAATGAACGACGAAAAAGATGGGATGATATTCTATGTCATAACTCAGCATATAAGAAGAAATATGAAGGCAGGAAGCGAAGGTAAGAGTAGCCTGCACCAACCCTAGTATTTAAAAGATCGAAGGGCTTTTAATATGGCTTAGCGGCAAGCAAAATATACAAGTTGAACGGAAAATTCAGATATAAGGAATCTATACTAGTAACACAAATGACCAAATATAGCCGGAACATTGTCTACATACCTGCTATAACATTAAACATTGAGCATTCAGTTGGTCGCTCAGGAATTACTATGTGTATTGGAATCCAAAAGGGAGAATTTGCACTTGAGCTGTAAACAATAAAGGGCAAAATGGCTTGTTAGGCACATCAACTGCTACAAATGGGAACAAAAAAAATGTACAGTATTCTCTTTTTTCTAACACCGATAAAGTCCTGATCATAGTTGCAAGGCAACCTAGTATAATGAAATTACAGTTAAACAAAAGAAACTACCAAATGCAAACAAACAACAACTTCTGAGACTGGTCAACTGGGCAGTACAAAGCTATCATTGCTTATTTGTGAACGACTGCTCTGTCGGTCTTTTGGCAAGTGTGGTTAGAGCATCGTTGAGGATTGCTACCAGGTTGATCCTGTCAGTAGTCCTATGCTTGTCTCAAAGATTAAGCCATGATTTGAAGAACTACTTGTATTTTTCATGTCCACTTTTTTATCTCACTTAAATTTTTCATATGGAGATGAACACAAATCTCTTTACACAATTTTATTTAGAATATCTCCCTATATCGGTTGTTCTATTGTTTATTTGAATTAGGAGAGACAACAATTGAACTAGCTATTCCAGACACAAGAATTTCAACAGTAACAAGGAATTAAGATTGAAAATGAACCTAAAGGTTACAATTGGTGACTACTGCCACACAAAATAAAACTGTAAAATAGGACACAGTCAATTTCCCTACACAATTATATATCTGAATAAAGGTACAAGAGGGACCAGATTCAGAAATAGTAAAAGAAAGAGAGAAAAATCTTTGATGTAAACATTACACAGCAAGAAAGACGACTCATTTGGAATAAAATAATATTCGTCATACATACATCTTATAACTAACTCCAGATTATGACATATATAGAGACCAATAACATGATTTCCAACAAGCATGTTATAGGCAACATAAAAACTACTACAGTTTATCGACCAACACCAACAAAGACAAGATAGAGATATAAAGAGATACTATTCACCTTGGAATCCTTGCACAAGTTTCTGAAGCACAAGCAATTGCATTTAACTTCCCACACCAAGCAACAGAACTGTTCAGATCATAAATATGTGAGTCCAAATATTCATTTTCATTGTATAATTATTCTCCACCACAGATGGCTACTAGAGAACACTCGAGAGAGAAACAAACACAACTGACATAGGAGATAAATATATTAAGAACAACAGTGATGCATGCATTCAGGGGAGCAGCTGGATTAATGACTGACCGTGTTACTCAAGAGGGTCATTACTGATGGAGATAGATGATAAACAAATAAAAAAAAGGCTAATGACGGCAACAATCGCCTATGTTTACAAGTTGTTTTCAGTCCATCGCCCATGTTTTAAAATGTCCATGTCAATCACCTATATTTTAAAATGTTCCAACCCATCACCCCTTCTATCGACATGTCGTTAAGTATGACAAGCTCTGCATTCGAATTTGGGTGTGTTCTATTAAATTTTGTTTTTCTTTTTAATTTTTTTTTGCCCAAATTATATTTAATGACATGACTTTATATACCTTACTGAAACCTCACATATCCCTCACGCGTGTCAAACTTAACGATTCAAACTGAACATCAAGGATTGAAGTCAATAAAATAATCGTGCTATGATGATTTTCTTATAAAACTAAACCACCATATACAAATCTCAAACTCATTGAGCGATATTCATCGAATCACACTGCATCCCCTACTCAAAAATCTTTTTTATCTATAAGATTCAAACTCGATCAATTACCCAACATTATTTGTAACTTCAGTTTGAGCTAAAACCAATCCTTTAACAGAAATTCATCACAGGAAAACACATTACAGCTTCAAAAATTGTTGACCAAGGATCACACCCCTACTCATGAACCTATTTCATCGCTACAGACTCAAACTCAATTTTATACTCTCCATTCATTTCCAGCATTAAAATTACTAGATATCAAAACTTAACCAAAATTCAACACACACAAAAAACAATAAATCTAACAAAATCACCAGAAACTCTGACAAATCTCAGGAACACTCATCTTACACAGCAAATTATACTTAACTTTCTTAGTATATTGCTCACTATACATTAGCAACTTCAAATACAGTTAAAAATTAAAACTTCACCAAAATTGATCATACAACAAACACAAAAATTGCCTCAAACTGCTAACTCTCCAATCATTACCAACTAATTCAGCTAAAAAAATCAAAACTTTAAACAAAAATCATCACATAAATGTCCTCAAATTGCGAACTCTGCACATTCATTACCAACCAATTCAACTAAAAAAATCAAACTTCAACCAAAATTGATCACAAAAATACAAAATAACCCTAAAAAATCACCTGAAATTGCGACAAAGCTCAGGAACACTCATCTTATGCAACAAATTGGACTTGGGCTGCTTAAGCTTAATACAAAAAACCGCAGGCGGATCACCCCCATCCTCCTCCATAATATCATCCTCCCTCTCCGCCGCAATCACCATCTCCTCCGCTGCCATCTCCACCGCCTCAGACTCCTCTTCTTCCGGCGGCGGCGCGTCTTCTTGTGAAGGAATAGGGCAGAGAGTGAGAGAAGAGACGCACGATTTTGAGTCTTCTTCAGCAGCTGAGTCGTCGTTTGAAGTCAATGGTGGAATTATTGGGGAATTATTATTATTGTTGTTGTTTTGATGAGGACTATTATTCATCTTTTTTACTAGTTAAAAAATAAAAATGTCAAAAAGTAACCAACTCAACAAACACTAAATTAAACACTAATAATATAAATATCTATGAGAGAGAGAAAGAGAGAGAATGAGATAGAGATTGAAGGAGACAGGAATGACTGTGTTGATTTGTCTGTGTTTGTTGAAAAAAGATTAAAAATTTGAGTGGTTGAGCTTGAGGGTTGAAGATGGGTAATTTACTGTAAAGTACAACTATACCCAACTTCAAAGGGCCAAACTCGCCACTTTAGTCTTTACATTCAGAAAATGGCCAATAGCACCGAACATCACTAAATTTTGATAGAAAAGTGCTAACATTCGATTAATTGCTAGTAAAATTGTGCTAAAAAGTCGTCACTCCATGTTTTAGAATGTTCTTTAACGAGGTATTAGAGTCTTTATCAATTTTTATATGACATTTTAAACTTTTGATTTTATTTTTTATATGATGTTTTACAATTTTAATGGATTTTTTTTTATATAAATTAGAGATAAATTATGAATACAATAATATTACAAATAATGAATACAAAATTTCTTACTAATAAACTTATATACAATGAGGGTGTTGAAAAAAAGTTTCAACTATTGAATCTATACAATGGAGTGTGAAAAAATGAATAAAATGATGTAGATTAATAGGGTGTTGAAAAGATTTAACATGTTGAAACATAGGCAAATGGAGCCCACATACATTACTTTTTGATTTTGATCACATTCTAAATATTTGATGTTAAATATTTCATATCAAATTATTTTCTTAAAAAAAACTCAATTATATCAATAATTCATCATTTTTTATAATCTACAAATAGAGATTTTTTTTACTTAATGTTACTAAAAAAATTAAAATTAATTAAGATAATAACAAGTTGTAAGGTGCAAAAGTTGAATGTGTGTTGAATGATTAGATGGAAGATAGAGAAGATGATGTGGAGTGTTGGAAAATGAAAAAGAATGTGTTGGAAAATGAAAGTCGGATGTCACTAGCCTATTGAGTCATCCGCAATTTCAATGTACTTTTTGATTACTTTTCTCATTAAAATTATCAACTAACCAATAATATAGTGACAATCGATTAATATTTTACATTCTATATGTAATTTTTAATTACTTTTACTATTTCTTAATGGCTTTTGATTTTTCCACTCCATCCATTACTAACTACATTCCACATTTTCATTTTTAACCCTCATGTTCATTATGAAAAGTTGTATTATAATTATACATAGATTGAAAATAAGGGTATAAATGTAATTCAACACTAAAAGTGGAGTGTGATTATAAATTGATGGGATGAAAAAATCAAAACCCTTCTTAATCTATGTGAAATGTCTAAAACATCATATAAAAAACGGAGTTAGTAACCTTTTTGGGACAAGTTAAACGCGAAGAAACAAAAACGTCAATTAATTGAACTTGAAAAGAGTAAATATCAAACATTATGCAAGATATTTTAAGAACTACAACTTTGAAAATGCAAACATTTTTCTAACAATATCACTAGCTGAATGTTATTCATCCATGACAAATTCTCTGGATTAATATATCAAGGGAAAAAAAGAAAGTACTCATCCTTCTCAAATTTTAAGACCCATTTGACTTTTTATGAATATTCATACATGATTTAAAAGTTAAATATTTCTGATTCTACATAGATATAAATTATAAAAAATTAATATTTCAAAATATATACTAAACGAATCTAACAAGATCTCATGTAAATATAATATTTCTTATCGACTTATATGAATTTATGATCAAGATAGCCCTTAAAAATTAGGAAGGAGGGAACGAACGGGTAGAAGATTAAGGGCATAGTAAAGTGGCTAAGTGAAATATAGTAGTATCCAAATATTAAGAATAATCGGTTAGAGGTTACAAAATGGATCCCAAAAGAGCAGACTAGGGGTAAACTAAAGCCGAACTTAAAAATGAAACAGATAAAAGTAGGATTTCACATCAAAGCAAAATGTTGGTGATTATATTTTACATACACGAAAAAACTCCACAAACTCGACTGGTAATAAATGATAGCATTGGTACATTATAACAAATCCTGCAAGGTGAGATTATCATCAAGTAGTAGGCTGGTCTTTGGCTTCTGGTGCAGGTTGTTCATTAGATAGGGATGCAGATTCGGAGGAGGTGGAAACTTCAGCAGATGTCTCGGACGTTCTCTTGGGAACCACACCACTAGAGCTCGGTGATGCATCTTTTCCATCCTTGACAGCTTTTCCGTTCTTGGTATCTGATCCAGCTTTGGAGTCCTTGACCTCGGGAGGGGGTGGTATCATATGGGGTGGGGGAGTGTGCTTAAGCTTCAAAAGGATGTGTCGCATCCGAGAAAGATCGGTGGGTTTGCCAGGCTTTGGACCTTGAACAACGGTAATGGATGCCTTGTTATCTTTATCTTTCTTCTTCCCTTTCTTCTCAATGTTGGCAACTTCCTTAGGAACGAGCTCTGCTATGGCTTTCCAGTATTGCTTATCAGCTTCCTTATGGAATTTTTCTTGATTGGCCAAGTACGCCTATCAACAAACATGGATGAAAACATTGGAAAAATAGACGAAACAAAATTTTCAAACTGTACCTTCTCTTTTTCTCAACAACACAGTTTATAATTTTATATAGCTATGCCTTCTCTTTTCTTAGAACATAAAATTTCGAAACTATACCTTCTCTTTTTCTCTGTTATCAGTCTTATTAGTCTCAATACTAAGCTTTCTTTTCTCGTGAAAAGCTTTCTTATACTCCTCAGCTTCTTCAATAATTTGGTTGCGCAACTCCTTTTCCCTCTTCTCGTTCTCTTCAAGCCGGATAGCATTTTGCCTATAGCATCAGAAAAGAAGACACTTAACTACCAAATAGGGGCCTCTTACTTGGAGGTAACACAATCATTTGGTTCAGATTATAACTTATTTTCAGTCAGACTAAGGGATTCTGTTCAATGAAGACAAGGAACTACTATAAGAAGATCTCATTTAGCCTTATCATTTCTAACCTGGAGTTTCTTAGCAGGCTAATTGCACAGTCCAATGCAAAAAAAAAAAACCAGTTAGCCTTAACATTTTTGCTTACCAAAATTTTTAATATAAACTCAATAAACCAGAGTATGTTATCTTATTGGAAATTTTTCAAGCTGCGCGACCAATAATAGAAGTCAATTGTGTAATTAGAAAGCAAGAAATTTTGATCTCTAAGTTGTTGAGCTTATAGACAAAATAATGGGTATATACATCTGAACACCTGCGGATTACTACCTCCATCTATAAAATATCATCCAGGTTAAGCTTTGAATTTTGATGGTTAACTTCGTAATCTTTTAACTCATCATGTTGGTATATGTTGTATAATATTAGATGAAAATAATATCAAAATATAGACGTATATCATACTTTACAATTAACGTGATAGTTTAGATTGCAATCAAAGTTAGGTGTGTCAATTAAGGTTACAAAGTTAGTACTACTATTAAATAACGAATTGGAGGATCTTTTTAGGATGGAGGTATGTAATAGGAATTATAACTACTATCACCAAGCATTAGATCATCACCAAAAATTTATAATAATACTAAGATAATACTACAAATAATAAATATTTCAAATAAAGTAAAAAGTAGTCATCGCAGATTAACCAAACAAGCAAACCTATAGCTAGCTCAATATCACTTAAACTAGTAGTTACGTTATATAAGAGTTAAACTACCACAATTGCCTTAGACCTAAAGACTACTGCAGGAAATCCATAAACACTAGCAAGCAGCATCCCAAAAAGATTGTCCAGTTTTGAGTATTGATTGCTGACTTTTTTAAATTTTGTAATGCAATTAGTCAATTAGCAATTAATCAATAAAGTTCAAATTCAGATCCAGTCAAAATCGGTCTACGCTAACCAACCAAATAATGAAAACTCTAGTAAGCTTAATTTCAATCATATCTACTCCAACTAACAAGAGGTTGAACAACCAAAAGAGCCCCAGATCCCGAGAAGTCTACTATGGAAATCCACCAAAACCAACATTTACTCCCCTAGTCAATAAAAAAATTACCAATATTTTGCGGTTCCTCATAAATTTTGACCATTGAAAACCAAAACAGGTGATCTTTTTGGGATACAACTAGTACCAACTCATCTCAGGAAGATTATCTATTTACTTCAATAATCGACTTTATAAATTTTGAGCACGAACATATATCAAAATACAGTACTTTCCAACCTCTTTAACAATTAACACGATAATTTTGATTTAAATCAAAGTTATGTGTGATAATCAAGTCAAACTGGACTACAAGTTTGGGAAATGAGTAAATAATAAACCCTCTGACCTTCTCCATTCACGAAGAGCAGATCCTTCTTCAACCATCTCCCCAGGAGGTGGCAAAACAGGTCCATCAGAGCTGAACAGCCCTTCGGTATCCTCCCCGAGATCATAGGGTTTACCGTTCCCGTTAGAAACCGCACCAAACGGCGTCGTTTCGTTCGGATCAGATTCCGACACAAAGCCGTACGGATCGGGGGAGTGAGTTTCAGTTGGTTCGAACTCCGATGAAGTGAAGCCTCCGTTGCTGACGTCAGCAGCGGTGGTGAAGGCGGTGTAGGAGTCGGAGTAGCTGACGTCGCTGTACGGGATAGACGCGTCGCCGTCCATGCTGAAGGTGTCGAATGAGGCCATTATCTTTTTCTCTAGGGGTCTGTTTGCTGCTGGAAATATGGCTGTTGTGATATCAACTCGTGTCCATGTATTACTAATACATTCGCTTTAATTCGGGCGGTTAACAAGTCGTGTTCGAACGGATATCAAGTTATCAAACCAAATAGATGATTTATCAAACAAAATTATACTCAAGTTTACCTTGATTGATCTTCGTGCAGGTAGCTAGTCGTAGGGGTGTGCAGGTTTGGTTTAACCGGTTTTCGTCCAATTTTTAAACCGAACTGACAATGGCGGTTTTTCAAAAGTAAAAACCGAAACCGACCTTTTCAATATCTAAACCATGCCGTTCGGTTTGACGGTTTGGTTTGGGTTCTTTTAAACGCCTAAATTATTAAGTATGCAACATAAAAAGATAATTGTCGAGATGATTTAAGTGTTTTCATTATTAGTATAATCTAATAAGAGATATGTAAATCTTTTTAATGCTAGTAACAATATTGAACTTACATGATATATGATTGGAACTTAATTTTTGTATAGCTCAGTAGGCATTATGTGTCAATAACTTGTCATTGTTAGTATTATGAGGTCTTTGACACGTCATAATAAGTGCCCGTTGAACAATTTTATTGTTCGTAGTGATTACTTATTTAAAGTCAAGTTCATAGTATAATATGTTTGACAATGATATACTTGCTGGGAATGAATTCGAAATGCATTAGGGACCATGATGGTTTTACTACGGCCCGCTCATGATTTATATGTTAGTAAAATTCTTGTCGATATTTTATTAACAAATGGCTAACGTTATTTCGATCCTAGAAGGTCACACACATACAATGCGTTTGGTTTTCAATACGATTGAAACTTCAGGGGTTTAAGTGTAATCGTCAAAGAATGAAGGGGAGGAAATTCCAAAGTGGGATTTCCAACCCCATAGTCGACCAAAATGAATGACCAAAATGAATGAGAAAATTCATTTTGACTTTTGAATTCAAACACACTTATTATTGTAATAAGTGTCGTTGAATAGGTGGGGAGGTTACACTTTGTTTTAATGTGATTAAACACAAATGATGGTAAACTCTTTTTCTATTCAACATATTATTCAACGTAGTATTAAGTGGTGAATAATTGAGAGGGAGGTTATGTTTTGTGTTGATTCTATATAAACACCATTTGGTGACAAAACATAACAACAATCTTCTCATTATCATCTTTTCACTTGTAAGACAATTGAAAAGAAAAATACTCTCTTCTCCTACCTCACTTGGCCGATAACACCAAGAGAAATAGTTTTCTTGTTTATTCTTTGTCTAAACACTCTCAAGCTCTAGTTGCTTCGAAAGAAGGAATCAACATTGCATTGGTGTGGACTAACCAGAGAGAGGAACGATTGTTGCTCTTCGCTGCCCAATTCCGATCACGCTACAAAGGTATACTCGAAACTCTAGTTAAATGTGATTTTAGAACTATGTATTCGATTCTTTATATGATTTTGCATAATTTTGATATGCAAAACTTGTATAAAAACCCAACAGTCATAATTAATTTTAAAAAAGTTTATTGAACTTATATGAGCTAGATATAATATTGGAACTTAATTTTGGGAAATCACAATATCATTAAATTGAAACTTGGGCAAAAAAATAATCATATTAACAAAGAACGATAGACCCAAAAAATAGCCCAAAATCGAGAATGAAATTAAATGGATCACAACCGAATCGTTCTAGGTTCTTTCTTCCAAAGAACCCACGAAATAGATTGGTTTAAATTTTAGTTCAAAATCGAGCCAAACCGTGCCGTGCACACCTTTAATTAAAAGTATATACCCCTCGGTCCCTAAATTGACTTGCTTAGCCTGGCCCTTAGCTTCAACGATCTCTCTAGTACACCTATTTAAACCCAAAAGTAAGGCACCTACCGTTACACCTTCCTTCCAGAGTCCTCTTCTGCCTGTCTGTGACTTTTCATGATCAACAAAACACGATTTTAAACATAAATATCTCTTATTCTACATATGAAAAAAATATAAAAAGTTGATAGGTCAAAAATATATATTATGACGAATCTAACAAGATATCATATGACTTGTTATGAATATAACTATGAAGAACGACAAATAAAGAATAGAAGACAAGAGGAAGATATTTTATTGTTTATGAATTGTATCTAATACAATAGAATAGAAACCTGTTTATAGGCTCACAATACATAAACACAAAGGTAATAATCGTGGACAGAATCAATCGTAATTAATGTCTTCCTCTATTGTTGTGCTTGGTCTCCAAGACATCCATATTTCAATAACACTCCCCCTTGGATGTCTAATAATTAAGAACGTGCCTCGTTAAAACCTTACTAGGAAAAACCTTAATTATAGTGAAGGAAAAGAGTGCATTATCCTTAATATACGCATATAATGTTGCCTCATTAAAACCTTGATATATGCTTGCTAACTATATTCTTATCTCATATGACTATTGAAATAATTATCTTTATTATATACTAATACAATAATGATCATATGTTGCCGAAATTGTTATATTTCATATTTTTCTCTTGTATGCCAACTATGTTAATCACTTTTCATATTCTTTATTTCAAAACTAATATAAATATTTTGATAGCATTATAATGTGGAACCTCGGATCATTTGAATTTGTGGCACTTGATATTTCTGGAAAAATTACTTGTACTGGATCCTAGATGCTTGAGATCCATTTGGATGCAAATGGTTTAGGAGATACCATAAAAAGATGGTAATGAAACCTCTAATAAGGATAAGGCAAATGTCATGATCTTCCTTCGTCGCCACCTGAAGGAAGGATCGAAAAATAAGTATCTTATTGTAAATGATCCTCTTGAACTTTGGAAATCTCTAAAAGAGAGATATGACCACACAAAAACTGTCATTCTCCTAAAAACTCGATATGCCTGGATGCATTTGAGACTCCAAGATTTTAAAAGTGTTAGTGAATACAATTCAACACTTTTTAAAATCACTTCACAATTGAAGTTATGTGGAGAGAAATGTCAATGATAATGATATGTTAGAATATTTTCTAGCTTTCACGCTAGTAATGTGCTCCTACAGCAGCAATATCGTCATAAAGGTTTTGAAAATACTCAGAACTAGTCACTTGTCTACTACTAGTTGAACAAAACAATGAACTATTGTTGAGAAATCGTGAGTCTCGTCCAACTGAACCCAATCCATTCCCTGAAGTGAATGTGACAACTCACCACAGTCGTAATAATGCCATTGTTTTGTTCAACTAGTAGTAGACAATTTTAGGGAATGGATTGGATCCAGTTAGACGAGACTCATGATTTTTCAACTATAGTTCATTGTGTTGTTCAACTAGTAGTAGACAAGTGACTAGTTCTGAGTGTTTTTCAAAACCTTTATGACGATTGTGCTGCTGTAGGAGCACATTACTAGCGTGAAAGCTAGAAAATATTTTCTCTAACATATCATTATCAGTGATATTTTTCTCCACATAACTTCAATTGTGAAGTGATTTTAAAAAGTGTTGAATTGTATTCACTAACACTTTTAAAATCTTGGAGTCTCAAATGCATCCAGGCATATCGAGCTTTTGGGAGAATGACAGTTTTTGTGTGGTCATATCTCTCTTTTAGAGATTTCCAAAGTTCAAGAGGATCCTTTACAGTAAGGTACTCATTTTTCAATCCTTCGTTCGGGTGGCGACGAAGGAAGATAGATCATGGTCTTTGCCTTATCCTTATTAGAGGTTTCATTACCATCTTTTATGGTATCTCCTAAACTATTTGCATCCAAATGGATCTCAGCATCTAGCATCCAAGGCAAGTAATTTTTTTTCAGAAATATCAAGTGTCACAAATTTAAGTGATCCGAGCTTCGACATTATAGTGCTATCAAAATATTTATATTAGTTTTGAAATAAAAAGAATATCGAAAGTGGTTAACATGGTTACCATGTAAAATATTACATAAACTATAGGCATTCTAATTACTCAATGAACATGCAATTATAAAAGCGGAAGCGATAAAATATCGATTTGTGTACCTCCAGCCATTGTTTATTAAATATGAGACCTGTCTTTTTTGCCTTCACCAAATTCGTGCCAGAATTATTGTTGCAGGTTCCAAACCCTCCTTCTTACTTTAGATGGTGTAGGGTTTTTGAGGAGTGGATTCAGTGGTGAAAAGATTGGGTGCATCAATACTTCCATGCATCAGGTGCATCAGGTACCCATTTAAAGGTTTCACATGGGTACTGTACCCACTTGAAACTTCATCATTGGTACTTGTACCCAAATTGTACTATAACAATGGTACAATACCACATATTTATCAATCCAAAATAAATATGTGGTATTGTACCATTGTTATAGTACAATTTGGGTACAAGTACCAATGATGAAGTTTCAAGTGGGTACAGTACCCACGTAAAACCTTTAAATGGGTACCTGATGCACCGGGTGCACCGAATTATTGATGTACCGAATCCAGACTCGATTCAGTGACCTCTAAAGTTATGTAGCTCATATATTTATACTAGTCTAACCATCATAGAATAGTATGAGATACGGTTATAGTATGAAGTGGTTACCTAAATTAGGGAAAGAATAATTAGTTACCTTGATCAATTGATAACTTAACAATTAAATGGATCACAATATTTATTTTTCAAATCAGTCGAATAAATATTAATATAATATTTTATTGACTTGGAAAAAATCTTACATAGCATAGGAAAGAAAAAAAAATGAATATAACAATTTGGGCAACATATGATCATTATTATATTCCTATATAATAAAGATAATTATTTCAAAAATTGAGATAAGAATATGATTGGCAGAACATATATCAAATGTATTGGTACGTAGTTACATACATGCAAAATATATACAGAATATATATCATATTTACGAGAGAACAATTTATGAAATATGCAATATATATATAATCGGTACGTATTTAACATATTAATTTATCTATAATATCTCAGATTTAGGTATTTGATATATAATTGTCTTTTAAACTGTGATTTAATTATTAATGTACCGAATAAATCTTCAAAATTTTAGTTATTTTGATGAGCGTCTTCTGGACCGATTATAATAATTTTTTTTTTTTGTAAATTAGCGATGAGGTGAGTATCGAACCCAGAACCTTCTGGTCACTGACAAGAGCCTTTTCCACTAGGCTATTCGATTAACTCGAACCGATTATAATAATTTAAACATTGTTATATAACTCATTATAAATGTAATATATGAATAGAAGGAACATATAAGTATAATAAAATATGAGTAAGTCGTTACAGTAACATATATAAATTAAATAATACAATTAAATGACATTGTTATAGAGAAATAAGTATATCTAAACGACGTATGGACAAATATAAATTAAATTGTCTTCAAAACAAATATAAATTTGTTTATAGGACAAATATAAATTGTCATCTTGAGTCTTGACCACTATAATGTAGTTTTTATTACAACATACAAATTGTCTTCTGGATAATTATAATATTATAATATACTATCAATTATTTTCTGGACAAATAAATTATATTCCGAACATATTTATCTCGAATTAATATATACGATGTATATAATTTATGTTTCACATATATAAAATTGACAACATGTAAGTAAATGTGACAATATATGTATGACATATAAATTGAAAACGTATGCTTAAAGTTGAACATATATAAATTGAGAACATATTATGCGTAAACTTGATAAATATATGTACGAACTTAAATACTATAGTTGTTAAGTCATCCCTCATCAGCTCTTTAGTCTACCCAATGTCCATTTATAAATTACCTCGCACATACTTAGCCAAACTTGAGCAATTGTTAGCTAACTTTCTTTGGCATAACAATGCTCAAAGGTATATCCACTGGATAAATTGGAACTTCTTACCGTTGCCCCACCACGAGGGATGTCTTGGAATTAAAAATCTCCAGGCTTTCAATTTAGCCTTGCTCGCAAAGACCTCTTTGGCAACTGCTCAGCGACCACACTAATCCAGCAACAATGGCCTTGAAGGCTAAGTATTGTCCACTAACTTCGTTTTTATGCAGCACATCAAAAGCAAACTCAACTTATACTTGGAAAGGCATTACCTTAGGAATTTCCCTGTTTACTCCTACAACGGTTGTTAGGTCAAACACCCTACAATGGTATCCTCATAACAAGCTAGTTAAACCAACCACAAAACACTTCTATGCCTACCTTTTTCCCCTTCTTTGCCCCAGACCCAAAATGCCCGCGAACTACCCTCGCTTACCGAAAAAAATCTGGAAACATTTGTGGAAGCTTCGACTACCGCAAAAAATCAAATACTTTCTCTGGAAACTCCTCTACGACAGACTTCCTACCTTAGCAAATCTCCGGCACAAAACTAAAAAACTTATCCATTTAATTTGCGCATTCTGTGGACAAGACCAAGAGGTGGCTGACCACCTCTTCGGATCATGTCCGATACTTCAATATCTTTGGGCTGGCTTTACCACCTTTCATTTTCAAAACTCCTTGTCCGACATTAGCAGGATTCTAAGTCATAGTCTCCTACCACTAACCACCCATGTTCAACTAACTGAGCATCACACATACCTCTACTTTCACACTATGGGCCATCTGGATCACACGCAATCGCATATTACTTCAAGGCTTTAGCCACGATCATCACCAACTCCTTCACCTCCGCAACACTTTAATACGGCAATGGAAACACTCCCAATTTTATAGTAATTTAGTTGCTCGTCCAATAGTTTCAACTAGACAGCATATCTTCACCAATTTAACACCTCTTACACTACACAATAACCCCTCCACCTCTAGTCTATCCCCATCTTATGTCTTTTATATTACCTTCACTCTTGAGCACACTACAATCATCACCACGACTGGATATAATGCGCAACATCAACGAACACACCATTTTCAACACATACACCTCACCAATGATCATACAAGCAACAGCTTACAAACACTCATCATAGAAAGCATATGAGTATTTTTTTTTATTAACACCAAATGCTCCATACTCATTATCAATTGTCATGGATCTTTTGACATCACAGGTGATCTCTAGATGCTGGCATTGGATTGCAACAAGCGCAACCTGGCATCACTTTTGGCAGCAGCAATTATTATCTAGGAATGCTATTTCTTTAATACCCACGGATGTAATATTACCTACTGCTTTATCATTGACCTCCCCTTCTTTTAGATCAAGTTTTGGATTTCCTATGGTTTGTAGTAGCTCTAGGCAGAAAACAGTAGCCTCTAATCACCATCAGGAACGGTAGTTTCATTTTGTTTAGCGTTCCTCTAGGCAACTGGAATTTCAATACCCGTTTTGTAATATGCACGTTCTCATATGCAATATAATCAACTTTAAAAAAAAATACTGTAATAATATTAAATAGATTTAAGGTCAAATAGTACCTGACTGGTTTGCTCGTGCTGATAACGTGTTTTGAATATAGCTATGAAGAATGATAAATATAAAATTGAAAATAAGACGAAGATATTTTATTGCTTATAAATTTTGTCTAATACAATAGAATAGACAAATGTAATAATTGTGGACCGAATCAATCGTAATTAATGTCTTCCTCTATTGTTGTGCTTGGTCTCCAAGACATTCATATTTTCATAATTATTTCTTATTGTTTAATGAGAATTGTTGATCAAGTTTTTAAAGTTTGACCATGTAAAATCAAAATGTACCAATCATTTAGGGACGGGGAGTATTATGTTTTTATTAAGTCGGTTATTTTGAGCTCGGTCCGAACTTTGTGGCTCTAATACAAATACATCCAATTTTCCGTGGCTCACTTACCACCCCCTTCAAATCTCTTGAGTTGAGCCGTCGCTCTTCACTACCACCCCCTTCAAGTCCACACCACAAAAAAAAGCTTCCGTGAAAACCAAACACAGCATGACGGTTGAGATAGCAAACGCCGTCGTTTCCGAGACCCTCGCCTTATCCAATGGCGACTCCAACACCCAAAACCCTAAGAAATCGCGAGAGAGCGATCGACGTAGAAGGCGTCGCAAGCAGAAGAAGAATAAATCTGCATCTGAAGATACCGATTCAACACTAGTGAAGAATAGTAATGGAGCGGCGGAGGAAAATATTGTTCCTTTGCAAAAGGTAATCATCGTTACCTCTGTCCCAAAATATTGTCCAGTTTGATTGTCATTAATTATCTCATCAATGTGAATTTGCGGGTATAATCATTTGATTGTTTTTTGTCTTCTTGGAATCAAAGAGACTAAATGAGAAGCCTACTTTTTAATTTTATAAATTGGAGGCTTTGATATGTGTGATTAGGGTTTTGTCCGCCATCCTTAGAGCAATGCATATGCTTCTGATTTGAAGCTTTTGGGGATTGGATTTAGTCCAATTCATAATTGTGGTTCGAGCTAATTGACACTCATACGATTGCCATAGTTATCATGTTAACATTAATATATACTGAAAACAAGCATTTGATATATTATTTACAAAATTATATTAGTAATAAGACACAAAAAATAATTGTGTTCAAATTTAAAGCGTCAATAATCAAAAGTCAAAATTGGACAATGTTTTGGGATTAGAGCAAATAGTAGGAGTACAGGACAGTTCAATATAAAATTGTCAACTAATTTTATAAAGACATCAGCTGATAGACCCTACTCACGTTATCTCTGCTTTTCATGGAAACCATAATGTGAAAGACATCTTCTGAATTTTTAATTGACATACTTCACGTTTTCTCAACTTAGCGGAACTTAGAAGCCCAATACTGTACCATCAAGTTAGCAACCAACAACAAGTAATGTGTACATGTAATCAGATCAAATGAAGTAGTAAAAAATATAGATTGACACAAATGAAATAGCCCCATGTCCTTTTTTTCTATATTATGTATTATGTGACCATAAACCAGCAAGTAAGTCTAACAGAACTAAAATGGCCGGGTGTCAAAGTAATTAAATAGTAAGTTAGCAATTCCTGGACTAATTAATCTAACTTAATCTGTTGGGTTATTGGCGAGCATTTTACTGGGGGTTTCTGGTTACAAGTGTATTCATTAAATTTTTAGTCCACTTAAAGGTTCTTTTATCCTTTTGCATACCACATATATCATGGTATAGTTTGCTGCATGCACATCAAGTGTGCTATTATAAGTACTTGCCAATTATGATTACGTGGTTCCTCTTTTCTACTGATTATTAATATCTGATCTTGTGTAATATATTAATGTAACTTTATTTTGCATGTTCTTTCAGTGGGGTGCCCTTGTAAGGAGCTATTTTGTTTTTAACTAATTGACTGAGGATACTTCTAAGCTATTTGATCAGTATAAAACTTGCACACTTTCGGTTGGTTTGATGTTAGTTAGAGCCTTCTCATTGCAGAACATGACCATTGTTCTGCATATGTTCATTGCCTCCGAAATAATAGATGTATGTAAATTTTTTTAGCAAATAAAAATAATCCAGAGGGTATGAAAAGACCCAGAATTTTGCATTGCGCTCTGATTGACAGCTAGTTGGAATTTCAAAATTGTAGTGTTGGCAGCTTCCATTGACATTATGATACTGCATTTTGTTACCTCGAGAAGGTGATGTTATACTGTTGGTGAAGCTTTTCTTTGTATGTTGTAAACTACTGATTGTTCACTAACATGTTAGCCGAGGAGTCTGGCACCAGCACATTTACTGTATTTTCATATCTTCTCATTGCATTTATTATTTTGAAGTGTGCTTGTCAAACTCTAAGTCACTAATATCGTCATATATTCTTTAACTATAGGGTCTGGAGCAAGTTGAAGTTGAGTATATTCCTGAAAAGGCCGAGCTGGACGGTGATCTGGATGATGAGTTCAGAAAAATCTTTGAGAAGTTCAGTTTCAAAGAGCCAACTGATTTGAAGGTAAAAGTAGTTCAACTTAAATGCGTCCATTTCAATATTTAATATGTTCATTTGATTGCTTGAACATACAAATCTGATGAATTATTGTAAGACCATTACATGCATTGTGAATTTACATTTTAAATTAATATGATAATATCATGCTCAGTGAAGATGATGGTTTTGGGTACCAAATTTACCATTTTTTGCAATTGCACATCTAGTTCAACACCCATAGTAACAGTTATTGTGTTCGCCTCATCAAAGTTCTTGATTCTTGTATAGTACTTTTTTAACCAACCATTTGATGCAAAAATTCAGGAGAGTGATGCAAAAGATGAAGATCTGAAGGATGTTGCAAAAAAGCAAGTTGACTCAGATGATGAAGGAGAAGAACAGGATGTCCAAGCAAAGGACAAAGGTGCCTCTAATAAGAAGAAAAAGGTATCTAACATTTGGCAGTTTTGTGTTTCATTGCATAATTGTCTCGTGATGACATCAGCTAAACTTAGCAACTGTAATTTTTTTTCTTTTAGCGAGAGCGCCGAATGAAGATTGGTGATCTGAAGCAGATATCCTCAAGGCCTGATGTGGTTGAGGTATGCTGTCCTCTTGACTGTTTTGCATTTGTACTTCTGTAGTCCTTTTTAACCATGCAAGATGTGCTTTTTTGGTAAGCTATTGTTCTGATTTTATTTAGGTGTTCACCATTGTGTCAGTTTACCTGCCATGGAAGGTCATTGATCTTGATAGTTAGGTTTTCTGTTGATACCATGGGTTAAATGGGGGGGGGGGGGGGTTGGAGGTATAACTTTTAATGGATATTTATGTTTTGACAAGCTTTTCTTCTTAGTTTTTTGAGGGGTTTACCATTGTATTAGAGGCAGCACTATTACCTATTTGGTATGTTTCTTATTGATAGTGCAATTTATAGCTGGAGCTGGCTGTAGTTTGGCTTTTATGTTTATGCATAGTTAAGTTGGAGGATGCAGGGTATATATCTGTTAATGAATGTTTATGTTGACACCATTTGGCAATCTGAAACTATTTTCAATTGAAACATTTGCATTTTCTAATGAATACAAGTATTGTATGTGGAACTCGGGATCATATATCTTATTAAGCTAGTGACAGTAAGTGTTTAGTTTTTTAATTTAACTATTTCATGATCGACATTTTGTTTTTATTTCATGCACTTGTTATACGTTGCTGCATATGTATTGTGTGTGCTAGCTCTAATTGCAAGGATAATATATTTATATACTCTTCCCAGTATAGATAAGGACAAGCATTATAGAGTTACTCCATACAGCTTCTTGCACTTTTGTTAAGTTCAGGGGTGCACCTGATTTTTTTCCCACTATTATTAGCTTTATTCTTTATTTCAGGTTTGGGATGCTACTTCTGCTGATCCTAAGCTGTTAGTTTATCTCAAATCTTATAGAAACACTGTTCCAGTCCCCAGACATTGGAGTCAGAAAAGAAAATTTTTACAGGTTAGTTGCGAGCCTTTCTCTCTCTCTTTTTGTAAATGAGTAAGTATTGACATTCAAGATTATTATGTACCCTCATCTTGGTGGAAGTGCATCTCGTCATACTAGACTGTACAAAATTATTAATTAAATTATATGGAATAAAGCTAAATGGCTAGTGAAGAAGGTAATGGAAGCCAAAGTCGATGAGGTGTCTTATACCTATATATCTGGTTCTTGCAGGGGAACGACTTCGACACCTGAGGCGCCTGGACATGTAAATTGGCAGGGGGAAACCTTGCATGATTTTACTTTTAACATTGTGTCGTGTTGGTTGGGTATAGACAATTCTTAGGACATGTTAGTAGCTTAAACGCATATTTTTATAAATCATGATATATAGATCAGAACCCTTGTATATGGTTTGGTATTCATGTTTCGTCACTGTCTGTTCGTTCATTTTAAGTTAACTCTTGGTGTCTAAGAAGCCTTAATGACTCCTGTAGTTTTTTTCATTCTGTCCTTTTCAGCTCATCACATTTGCTTTTGTTTTGCAGGGAAAGCGTGGTATAGAGAAACAACCATTCCAACTTCCTGATTTTATTGCCGCAACAGGAATCGAAAAAATTAGGCAGGTGTGTATATTTAAGACTTCCCTGTCCTGATAAAATTTGTGCGTTCAGCATATATACACGATCTTATAGTATTTTACTTCTAAGTTCTAACACCTCCACCACCTTCTATCTCCAGAAAATATAACTTCAGTTTTGCTGCCTGTTTCTTGTAGATTAAAATGAAAATATAAACCTGCAAGTTCTATGAGTGATATCAAACAACTGTTAATATAGCCGTTTGCCTCTATTGACCTCTAAACAAGTTTGTGTAGAGGATTAGTACTCATTCTCCTTCAAGTTGCTTAGTTTTTTAACTTAAAGAGGTCAAATTGCCTCTATTTTGATTTGCCACTTTTTGCTGGCCTGACTCTTTGTTCTTGTCTGCATCACACCATCACCACATCAGTTTTGTCTTGTCGTGAGTTAATTAATACCTGGTTCTTTTTGGACAGGCATACATTGAAAAGGAGGACAGCAAGAAGCTCAAGCAAAAGCAACGAGAAAGGATGCAGCCTAAAATGGGGAAGATGGATATTGATTATCAGGTAACACCCTTTTGACGTTTTTTTGATTTTGTAATTACTTTCATGTGCATAACGAGCATGTCATTTTTAAGTTATGCTGATTCCACTCCCTATTTACATTTGCACTGAAAGTTGCCTCTGATTTTTATGTAGGTTCTCCATGATGCATTTTTCAAATACCAAACTAAGCCAAAATTAACATCGCATGGAGACTTGTATTATGAAGGAAAGGAGTTTGAGGTATGTTTCATCTGTTAACATCGAGCTTAACTTTTTTAAAGAGATGTTTGCATCACTGTAGTGTGTAAATGGGAGCTTGAAGGAGTTCTGATATGGCCTCTGATTCTGTTGTCGAAGTAATTGTATTATTCTGCAATCGTAGTATTGGCCTATATATTTGGCATTGTCCAATTCATAATAACGTTTATACATATCTGATCTTTATGCAGGTAAAGTTGAGGGAAATGAAACCTGGAAGTTTATCACACGAACTAAAAGAGGCTCTTGGTATGCCAGAAGGTGCTCCTCCTCCTTGGCTAATCAACATGCAGGTTTGGTCTATTTTAGCAAGTATATGACTTAAACTTCATTGACTTCGAATTTCTAATGTGATCTTTATCATTTTTAGAGATATGGCCCCCCACCTTCCTATCCTCACCTAAAGATTCCAGGCCTGAATGCGCCTATTCCTCCTGGGGCCAAGTTTGGCTATCAACCTTTGGGTTGGGGAAAACCACCAGTGGATGAGGTTTGGTTTTAGTTCCCTCCCTGTCTGTATACATATTTGTTTAATGTCTACGTATGTGGTAGCAATTTAACCTTCCCTTACTTCTCTATAGTATGGACGCCCACTATATGGTGATGTTTTTGGTGTTGTGCAACAAGACGAACCAAGTTATGAGGTGCGCATGATACTTTTCTGTATTAGTTTTTTGTTTTTCTAAGAAAATTGCAGCATGTCAATACATTTTTGTGCTTGTGCTTCAATTGTTTGATTAGGTGAATAGTGTTTGACCCAGATTCTCTTTTTCTATGGTTAATAATGCAGGAGGAACCAATTGATAAATCCAAACACTGGGGTGATTTGGAGGAGGAGGAGGAGGAGGAAGAGGAAGAGGAAGAAGAGGAAGAGCTTGAGGAAGAGGAGATGGAGGATGGTATTCAGTCTGTTGACAGCTTGTCAAGGTATTGTTATTACTAAAATCAAGCCAAGCCTTTATCCCACTAAGTGTGCTCATCTATTTGAATACTACGACGCCTCCATTCAGTTCTATGTTGAGATCCTAGTAAATACTAATTGCATAAAAAATATGGTTAACTTATTGAGTGCTGGTTCTGCATATCAGTTGTGAGAACATTCAGCAGTGGGTTCTACTTTTCATGCATATGCAGTCTGCAGATCTTCATCTGGATCATTTTGTCAGATACAAACTGTTTTTTCGTCATTCTTGTTAAGCATGAGATTGGCGTTAAGATCTGGTCATGGGCTAGTTTCAACTATGCAAATAACGTGATACTATTTGTATGAAATACACTTGACTGATGATTCTTGTCAACTAATGTTTTCTTTACCACATTTCAAATAATTTAAAATAGGGATTTTCTGATTTGTATTTTCTTTCCTGTACTCATTATGAATTCAAATCTCTCCTTCTTGCAGCACTCCCACGGGGGTGGAGACTCCAGATGTTATCGATCTACGTAAGCAACAAAGGAAGGATCCTGAGAAACCGCTTTACCAAGTAAGTAGCATATGGGGGATACTCACTTAATAACTTCTTTTTTTGCTTGCTAAGTATGTCCTTATGTCGGTAGGTTCTTGAAGAAAAAGAAGAAAAGATAGCTCCAGGAACTTTGCTGGGAACAACCCACACGTGAGTGGTTGATTGCTTCAGCTGTCAGTTCTTTCTTTTTCCATCATAAACATAAAATATTTTAATATCCACCATCTTACAGGTATGTGATTAATACTGGCGCGCAAGACAAGTCTGCTGCTAAAAGGGTAAAAGCGATCTTCACATCTTTTTTGTCATCTTGCACCTTATTGATTTATATAATGATTTATGTGACTTACGATGTAGGGCATGAACAATCGACTCTTTGTTTGTTTGGTATGATCTATGTTAGATCTTTGGTAATAAAGTCACATTTCTGTTCCTTAATGTTACTCCTATAACATTTTAAGAACTACCTTACTTGCATACAATATATCAGTCCCCTATTTTACATGTCTCAATTTAAGTTTATTAAATTTACATCTCTAAATCCCCATAACGGCTTACTACTTATTATTTTCAAATAACACTTACCTATTGTGCTGCTACCTCGGATGTGTCCTTGAAATTTAAGATAAAACCGATGTATTCCTTGAAATTTAGATAAAACCGATGTAATCCTTGAAAGTTAGATAAACCTTTAAGCTACTGCCTAAGATTTCATGGAATTATGACTGAATGAGTGATTCAAGAGAAGGGAGAGAAATATTACTAAAATAGGTTTGCTTTCTTCATTTGGGGTAGTAACTTGGAGAAAGTATAAAAGATGTACGATCTTTTTAAGATTTAGCACATTTGTGTTTGAGTTAGCTTGCTGCAGTTTTTTTTCTTTATTAATTCAGATGTAAATGTTATCTGATATTAATCGTATTTAAAGCTTTAATAGCTTTATATTTCTAATTTAAATTGTTTCTTCGACGGATGCTTATGCTGTCTGTGGTGTTTCAGGTTGACTTGCTTAGAGGTCAAAAATCAGACAGAGTTGATGTCACGTTAGCACCAGAGGAGTTGGAACTAATGGATAATGTTTTGCCAGCCAAGTAAGTGCACAATCAGCTCTTAAACTATTAACATAATCCAATACTTTGGTCCTCTTACAAGTCACTTGATGGCCACTTCATAGTTTAAGGATTGTTCTTCTGGGTTTAATAGATATGAAGAAGCTAGGGAGGAAGAGAAAATGCGAAGCAAACGTGAAGATTTCAGCGACATGGTTGCAGATGTGGGTTACAATTTCCCTTTCCTATCTTATGACCCAGGATAATCCTGGGCCTGAAGAATAATTTATTTTTTCTTTTTTCTTTTTACATTTTATTTTCTGATGATTTTTGCTGTTCCACATGTTTCACTAAATTTACAATGCCATCAAAGGAAAGAGAGCGACTTGTACCCTCGTCATGACTTATGACTAATTCGTACAACGGATTAGCAATCCTTTTCTTTAAAAATCTCTCCCCCCTATCTGTAGTATTAATAATTTTGGGGAAGTGTTTTCACTCTTTCGAGTTATCATAAATTTCCTTGGTTATCTTTGCAGAATGAGAATAAAAGAAAGAGAAAGATGCAAGACAAGGACAGCAAATCAAAGAAGAAGAAGGATTTCAAGTTTTAGATTGCAGACCACGCCCTTGTAAGAGTATTCGGCTGATGATTGCATATCGAACAGTACTTTTTGTTGGTTATACATTGTTTTTATGTGTAATCTGAAATAACTGTATTAGAGAAGCATCAAGATGATGATGTAGATTTTTCTAGTATGGAGTATTATGTAATGATAAGCTTTAACTTGTTGAATTATTCGCTTGGAAGCATTTGCACTTGCATTTACTCTTTCTGCATGTCAAATAGGTCATAAAGATAATTTGAGTGTTGGGTTGCAATTTGATGGTCGGATCCAAGTGGATTTAGTTTACTATACTTGTTTTTTTGACAGTTGGGTTAGTGGTTTATAAGAATTTATGATCAAAATTCTTGAAAGTTCAATTCAAAAAATTGAAATAGCCTAATGATAGAGGAAGTAGACGAGTATAAAGTATCTTAAACTATATGCATAGTCAAAAGAGTAAATGGCTTTATTGATCACTAACGTTTGTTAAGAAACTCTAATCGATCATCCGAGTATGATTTTGTATACTTTCAATTACTAATGTTGGATATTATATATACTTTGGGTATTTTGTTCGTTTTTTTAGTACAACTTGCGATTTTTCAACATTTTTAACTTTTTTGGTAGGGGTATTTTAATTAATCTCTCATAATTTTGTCATTAACATCAACTAAAATGTCGAAAAGTCGCGTGTTGTAACAAAATTATGGTAGAATGAAAATTATTCCTATAAAAAATGTTAAAAATGTCGAAAATCGCGAGTTGTATAAAAAAAATGCATGAGTGACAAAAAATATACATAATAAACGACATTAGTGATTGAAAGTGTACAAAGTCATAATAAAATAATCGACTGAATTATTTTAGCAAAAGTTAGTGATGAATGAAGTCATTTGCTTTAGTCAAAATTACCAAACCAAAGGGATGGAATAGGTAACTCCTTCTAGAAGTTTGTGAAAACTAAAATATTAGTAAGACCATTTTGATGTGGCATGCCTGGTTGGTAGATGAATTATCAAAAACATCCTCTCCCTTCCAACCTCAAATGCTCCCTATTGAAGTTGACTTAAGAATTAAGATGAATCCAAAGTAGCTAACAAGCATCAAGATAGAAAATGGTTGATGCAATTATTAATACTGTAGTCAAACAACTAATCTTGGCTACCACTGAATGGATGAAAGATGAGATATATCTTATCAAAGGCGTAGACAATGAGCTCAAAAACATGTTGGACAAAATGAAATCAATTCAGAAGGTGTTAGACAAAGCACAAAACAGGAGCGTGAAAGACGAGATCGTCAAAAGATGGTTGGAAGAGCTTCAAGAGATATCCTACGACATGGATGATATCGCAGATGAATGGAACACGAGGGCTCTTATACTGAAAGCCAAAGATGGTGAGGAGAATAATGGATCAGCTCAGATAAGTAGTTCCTCTTCCTCATCCAAATCTTTTAACTATTTTCGTCCTATCAAACAACTTGGTTGGCGACGTGACATAGCTTTGAGAATTAGAGACATAAATGAAAACATGAAGTTGATTTTCTTAGAGATTGAAAACCTTGATTTGCTTCAAAAAGCTCTGGGAACCAATGTTACAAGCGAGACCAGTAATACTATTGATCGAACGACAACTTCATCAATCCATGGAAGAGATAATGACCAAAAGATCCTTTTGCGCAAGGTATTATTGGAAGACAACAACATGCTAGTGATACCCATAGTGGGAGCTGGAGGTCTTGGAAAGACGACTCTCGCTCAACTTGTCTATAATAATGAGGAAGTTGGAAAGAGATTTAACGAGAGAATATGGGTTTGTGTCTCTTCCCCATTTGATGAGGTTAAGGTCGCTCGAGGTATCTTGGAAGGTATGAAAGTAGGTCATAAGGAAATGACTCATCTGGAAACCTTACATAAATCAATCAAAGATTCAGTGTGTGGGAAAAAATTCCTCCTTGTACTCGATGATGTGTGGGAGGAAAATCCAGCAAAGTGGGAACGGCTACGAAGGTGTCTCAAGCATGGTGCACCTGAAAGCAGGTCACGAGTTCCTTTCTCTTACAGAGGTTAATAACAACGATAACAAAGAGGCGCAAGCATATCTAGATATGAAGATACGTCACTTGTTTGTTAGTGGGAAAATCAACCCGACTGCATTTTGTGATGTTAGGAAACTTCGTAGTTGTCATGCTTTCGGTCTTAAACAAGATGTTGCATTGGATCTTTTCAAACAACTCAAGTTTGTTTGGACTTTGAATTTGCAGCGTTGTTCTATAAAAGAAGTACCAGAAAGCATTGGACAGTTAATACATCTAAGGATTTGAAAAATGCAACAGTGAACAAACTCTGTTCACTAAGAGGAATTCAGAGGGGAAATTATTGGTGGTAAGCATTTATGTTGATGATCTGGTCTACACAGGTGATGATGAACAGATGATGAATCAATTCAAGACTGCAATGCTTAGAGAGTTTGATATGACGGATCTTGGCTACATGTCCTACTTTCTTCGAATAGAGGTGATCCAGAAAAAGGATGGAATTTTTATTGGGCAAAAAACAGTATGCAGAAACCATATTAAAGAGGTTTAACATGATGGAGTGTACCTCAGTGAAGAATCCAATTGTGCATGGAACTAAAGTGGACAAAGATGAGCAGGGAGAACTGGTAGATGACACAGTGTTCAAATAGATTATAGGGAGTTTAATATATCTCACCGCTACAAGACCTGATATGATGTATGTAACTAGCTTAGATTAGTAGATACATGGCCAGACCTACAACAACTCATATGCAGATACCAAAAAGAGCTTTGAGATACTTGAAGGGGACTACAAAGTTAGGAATCTATTATCAAAGGCAGACAGGGTTGAAGGGAGAGTTGAAGGCCTTCACAGACAGTGATTATGCTGGGGATGTTGATGATAGAAAGAGTACCAATGGCTATGTGTTTCTACTCAGTTCAGGGAGTGTATCTTGGAGCTCAAAGAAGCAACCAATTGTGACCTTATCAACCACTGAGGCTGAATTTGTAGCAGCTGCATTTTGTACATGTCAAGCACTATGGATGGAGAGAATTCTGGAAGAGATTGGATATGGGAGCACATAGTGCATTAACATCCAATGTGATAATAGCTCAACCATCAAGCTATCAAAGAATCCAGGGTTACATGGGAGAAGCAAACACATAGATGTCAGGTTTCATTTTCTGAGGAATCTATCCAGGGAAGGGAAAATTGCACTGCAACATTGCAACACAAAGGAGCAAGCTGCTGATATAATGACAAAGCCATTGAAGCTAGATTCATTTCTGAAAATGAGAGACATGCTTGGATTGAAAAACATGGAGGAAATAAACTGACTCATGGCAACATGACTCAGTTTAAGGGAGAGTATGAAGAAGCTGGCATAACTTCAGTTAGACATGAGTGATATGATCACTCTTTGCATTTGAATTTCCTGTATTTTAGGAGCATATTAGATCGTGTATTTGCAGTTGTTTCATATAGGAGTTAGTTAATTGTCTTTACTGTATTATAGGAGGTAGTTGCTTTTGTGTAATCTATATATAGGACACTACAAAACTGTCCAAAGTTATGCAAATACAGTGAGCAGTTTGAGTTCCATTTTGAGTGTTCAGTTATTGATTCTTCTGTGCATTTCTAAACAGTTGAGTAGTGCTAGAATCAACACGAGGGCTCTCATACAAAAAGCGAAAGATGATGATGAGAATAATGCATCAACTGAGATAAGTTGTTCCTCTTCCTCATCCAACTTTACTTGTTTGTCCTACAAATCTTTTAACTGTTTTCGTCCTGTCAAACAACTTGGTTGGCGACATGACATAGCTTTGAAAATTATAGACATAAATGAAAAAGTGAACTTGGTTATTATCTTAGAGATTGAAAAGCTTAATTGGATTTCAAAAGTGCTTGTAAATAATAATATTAGGAATGTGGCCATTGATAATGATACTATTGATCGAACAACAACTTCATCAATCGAAGAGTCACAAATCCATGGCAGAAAGGATGACCAAAAGATCCTCTTGGGCAAGGTATTATTAAAAGACAACAACATGCTAGCAGTGATACTCATAATGGGACCTGGAGGTCTTGGAAAAACGAGACTCGCCCAACTTGATTATTATAATGAGGAAGTCGGAAAGAGATTCGACAAGAGAATATGGGTTTGTGTCTCATCCCCATTTGATGAGGTTAAGGTCGGTCAGGGTGTCTTGGAAGGCATGGGAGTAAGTCATCAGGGAATGACTCATTTGCAAACCTTACATGAATCAATCAAAGCATCTGTGTGCGGGAAAAAGTTCCTCCTTGTTCTCGATGATGTGTGGGAGGAAAATCCAGCAAAGTAGGAACGACTACGAGTCGACAAGCAGTTAGCTGAGCTCCTCACCAAGTGGTATCAGGTAAGGACTAAGGACCAAATACTCTACTTTTTTATGTTTCTCACTAAAATATACTCCCTCGTTCCCTAAAAGGTTGTTATATATTAAATTTTGAGGAGTTCACATATTCAAGTTTGAAGTCAAATAATTTTGAATGTGTTATAATTCTAATTAAATTTTGGAACTCTGCGTCTTTTAATCCGCATAACAACTTATTATAACTTATTATTCCAAATATCATTCACCGAAACAACCTTCTAGGGACGAGGGAGTATATTTTTGTAGGCAACATTTACCTTAGCTTAGTTATGAAATATTGTGCATGCAACTTGATTTGTCAGGCTCCACTTACTCAAGTTGTCCATTTGGCTATTTGCCAATTTACTCTCCACCAAGTTACCAACTTGGATAAAGCAAGTTGATTCATTTGTCCATTTGCATAATAGATGATGCAAATAAATGGTGAAAGCTAAGTAGACAATAGGTTTTAACATTAGTATCCTAAGTTGAACTCGTTAGAAGGTTGTGTAAACTAAACTACGAGTAATATACTCCTGAAGCAATTATTGATCTTGATGGAATCTTTGACATGTCTTCATTGACTTCAAGACATATGGACATGTGACAAATAATGACATGCACTGGTTGGTTGGTAGATGAATCATTAATGACCACAAACATGCATCCCCTACCTTATTATCCCTTGGGATGAAATTATCACCTCAAATACTCATATTGAAATTGATTTAAGATGAATCCCAAGTAGCTAGCAGCATCATCAAGAGTAAAGATGGTTGAGGCAGTTGTTAATATTGTACTTGAACAACTAATCTTGGCTACCACTGAATGGATGAAAGATGAGATATCTCTTATCGAAGGCGTAGACGATAAGCTCAACAACATGTTGACCAAAATGGAATCAATTCAGAAGGTGTTGCATGACGCTGAAAATAGAAGCAAGCAAGACGACAAGATCAAACAATGGTTGGAAAAGCTTCAAGACGTATGCTACGACATGGATAATATCGTAGATGAATGGAACACAAGGGCTCTCATACAAAAAGCCAAAGACGATGAGGAGAATAATGCATCAACTGATGAGATAAGTAGTAGTTCCTCTTCCTCTTCCTCATCCAACTTTACTTGTTTGTCCTACAAATCTCTTAACTGTTTTCGTCCTATCAAACAACTTGGTTGGCGACGTGACATAGCTTTGAGAATTAGAGGCATAAATGAAAAAGTGAACTTGGTTTTTTTCGAGATTGAAAAGCTTAATTTGATTTCAAAAATGCTGGTAAATGATGTAAGGAATGAGGTCAGTGATACTTTTGATCGAACGACAACCTCATCAATCGAAGAGTCACAAATCCATGGCAGAAAGGATGACCAAAAGATCCTCTTGCAAAAGGTATTATTGAAAGACAACAACATGCTAGTGATACCCATAGTGGGAGCTGGAGGTCTTGGAAAAACGACTCTTGCGCAACTTGTCTATAATCATGAGGAAGTTAGAAAGAGATTTGACAAGAGAATATGGGTTTGTGTCTCTTCCCCATTTGATGAGGTTAACGTCGCTCGAGGTATCTTGGAAGGTATGAAAGTGAGTCATCAGGGAATGACTCACCTGCAAACCTTACATGAATCGATCGAACGATGGGTGTCCGGGAAAACATTTTTCCTAGTTCTCGATGATGTGTGGGAGGAAAACCCTGAAAAGTGGCAACGGCTACGAAGGTGTCTCAAGCATGGTGCACCTGAAAGCAGAATCATGGTGACAACACGGAGTGAAGAAGTTGCAACAAAAATGAGTTCGGAAACCACTGACATATTCAAACCTCCCTTCATTTCTACTTCGAATTGCTGGTTGTTGATGCGTGAGGCTGCTTTTCAAGGAAAAGGCGACAAGGATATTGCTCAATTAGAGGATATTGGGATGAGTATTGCCGACAAGTGTAAAGGACTTCCTCTGGCTGCAAAGGTACTAGGTAGCCTTCTATGGTCGAAAGATACTCGTGAAGAATGGGAACAAGTAGTACAGAGTGAAATTTGGTCTTTGCAGAATGCAAAAGTGGAGCTTTTCCCACATATATTCTTAAGCTATAAAGAATTGTCTTCACCTCTGAAGCATTTCTTTTCCTTTTGCGCCCTTTTCCCCAAAGACTACACAATTGAAGATAAATTTCTCATCTCTTATTGGATGCCCCAAATTCCTCTCAATTCGAGGATCTCGGAAGAAGATATGATGTTAATAGGCAAACGGTACATTAAAATTCTAAAGTCGCGTGCATTTTTGGAAGGCGAAAGTTATCATATAGTTAAAATGCACGATATAATGCATGCCTTTGCATGGAATCTCTTGGAGCACGAGTTCTTTTCCCTTGAAGAGGTTAATAACAAAGTGGTGCAAGCATATGTAAATATGAAGAAACGTCACTTGTTTGTTAGTGGGGGAACCAACCCGACTGCATTTTGTGATGTTAGGAAACTTCATAGTTGTCATGCTTCCGGTCTTAAACAAGATGTCGCATTGGATCTTTTCAAACAACTCAAGTTTGTTAGGACTTTGAATTTGCAGCGTTGTTTTATAGAAGAAGTACCAGAAAGCATTGGACTGTTAATACATCTAAGGACACTTGACTTGAGTTACAATTTTGAACTTTGTTGTCTACCTGAAGCCACTGGAGAGCTGTATAATTTGCAATATATTTGGCTTGAAAGAGTTCCTCGTAGCCCATCATTTTTACCTAAATCTCTAAGTAAACTAATCAACCTTCAAAGATTGGATAAATTCGAAGTAGAGATGGGGAAATCTTGTTTGGCTACCTTGAGGAATCTTAACAAACTTGGGGGAACATTGGATATTCAGTTCAGAAGCGATTATGCTGACGATGAAACTGACGCCGAAGATGCCAAACTTAGTAGTAAAAAGCACCTCACACAGGTGAATTTTAATAGCCATTTCTTTGAAGTATCAAATGGCGTGTTAGAAGCTCTCAAACCTCCGCCGGGTGTTCAAATTTTGGATCTAAGGGAGTTCCCTGGTGAAAGATTCCTACCCAACTGGATAACTTCTCTCTGCTACCTCAAAGAACTAGTTCTAAGTTTTGCTTCAAATGCCGTGTCAATACCTCCCTTAGGGAAATTGGAATCTCTTGAAAAGCTCGAATTAGTGTGGTTCCCAGTTTTGAAAGTCATTGGTAAAGAATTCCTAGGGATATCAGACAACACCACCAAAAAGCATGTGGGTGTTGCTTTTCCCAAATTGCGGACATTGAGACTCGACCACTGCCCTCGGTTAGAAGAGTGGGAGGACATAGAAGCACATGATGAAGATACCATGGCAGTGATGCCAAAACTCGAAGATCTTTACATTGATTGCCCGAAACTTAAACAACTGCCACATCGTCTCATCAGTAAAGCCACGAGTTTGGAGAAGTTGACTTTCAATTTTAATACACCATCTCTGAGCTTTAATGTTGAAGGTTCTAGTTTACAACAGCCTCCAAACCTCCGTTTGTTAATCATACACAACTTCACAGGAAGTAGCATACCGAACTGGATACTTCTTTCTCTCAGAAATATTACTCAGATTGAGATTTCTTATGCGCCTTATTTAGAAGACTTGCCTGTTCTTGGGAAATTTGAATGTCTTAAGGTCCTCATGCTACAATCCTTATTCTCTCTTCAATATATTGGTCGAGACTTTCTTGGTATCGACAATGATAACAAGGAATCTTTTGATGTTTTCCCCAAACTGGTGACATTTACTCTCAGACGTTGCAATAAATTGAGTGAATGGGAGGATATAGAAGGCGAAACAGACGATACGATAACAGTGTTACCCAAACTCGAATGTCTCATTGTTGAGCATTGCGACAAACTTCAAGTGTTGCCGCATCGGCTTCTCTGCAAAGCCCCCAGACTCAAGAAACTAGTAATTAACTCCTGCGAATTGCTGGAAGAGAGTATAAAGGAGGATCAACAACTTATGTTGCACATTGAGGAAATACATATTCGCTGAGCTCATGCCCAAGTCGACAAGGAGTTAGCTGAGCTCCTCACTAAATGGAATCAGGTACGGACCAATTACTTTATTTTTTTTGATGTTTCTCCCAAAAATATACTACCTCGATCCCTAAAAGATTGTTATATTTTGAATTTTGAAGAGTTCATATATTCGATTTTGAAGTCAAATAATTTTTAATGTGTTATAATTCTAATAAAGGTTTGGAACTCTATGTCATTTAATCCTCATAAAATCATGCTTACTTATTATTCTAGATATCATTCACCTATTATGTTGTATCTCTGTTGTATTCCTGAAGTTTAATTATAAAGTTAGTGTTGCACTCTTGATTTGGGGTTATTAACTAAAAAAAGTATAAAAAAATGTATGATCTTTCTAAGACTCAATATATCTGTGTTGGAGTTATCTTTGCTGCATTTGCTTATCTTCATTAATACATCTGTTAAAATTATCCGATTGGAATCTATTATCTCTCTGTTTCTCGCCTATGTCGGTAATTTCAGAAAAAAGGGTGGTGTCACTCCTACCAATGATCATAAATTTCATTGGTTATCTTTGCAGAATGAGAAGAAAAGAAGAAATAATCATGTTTTAGATTGCAGTCCATGTCCTTGCAAGGGTATTCGCCCGATGACTGCATATATTGCACTACTTTCTGTTGGTGTTTACATTGTTTTTGTGTGTAATTGTTATTACGGAAACATCAAGATCATGATGTCGAATTATTTAAGGACGGAGTATTATGTAATAACAAGCTTGAACTCGATGAATTATTTCCTTGGAAGCATTTTAAGTTGCGTTTACTTTCTGTTATGCTCCATATAGCTACAAGCATATGCATCCTTGGGAGGGGAAGAACTAAACAATGTCAAAATAGGTCCAAAAGATAATTTGGCTGTTGGGATGCTATTTGATAGAGTCAAATTGTATATTTTCCTCGTTCAATTATCTCATTCATGTTGATTCCTTTTCAGGATAATTTTGAATATATACACTTACTTTTGATTCTTCTAAATCTAAAAACAGCATCAATTTGTTGAGGGAGATGAAGGATTTTTGTATTACATAGTGAAATTATTTTTGTTTATCTAAAGATTGGCCCAAAAACTTCTTTATTTGTTCATAACATCCGAAATTCTCTATATGTAGAGTAGATTTTTCATCCAACTTATCACTAAAAATGAATAAAAGAGACATTTTGGAAAGCCAAAGTATGAGCAGGCCGATTAAAATTAAGCCTTTATTAAAAGTATTTTGTTAAGAGTTTATGGGGTTCCACTCTAAAATCAATTGACAATAGAGGGAGTAGTCCGAGATCTTATATATTAACCCGGGAGGACACCGATATCTGATGTGAGTGTGCATCTTAACACTCTCCCTCACGTGTAACCCAATCATCGGCGGAATATTCCTCGCCGGCCGGTATTAACTACCGGAAACAACATTGGCGGGTTACACGTGCCTCAACAACTCGGGTCTGGCTCATGATACCATGTTAAAATTCTATGTGGTTCCACTCTAAAACCAATTGACAATAAAGGGAGTAGCCCAAAATCTTATACATTGACCCGGGAGGACACCGATATCCGATGTGAGTGTGCATCTTAACAAGTTTCCAATACCTATCAGAATAATTTTGACTATTAGTTAAATACATAATTAATAGATTCTTAACATGTATATACATACTTATCATATTATAAAGTTAAACTAATAATCATTAAATAAAAAGATAGATACTTAATATAGATAATTATTACATGTACAAATGCACATTATTATGACTTACTAATATAGTTAAATAAGACGAACCTTCAACTTTTTTTAAAAATCGGTCATAGTAATAGTAATATTAATTTGACGATTCCCAGTTCGAATCCATCATACACATGGTAAAATCACTATTTAGGAGCATAAGAAAACTCAGTGAAAATGAAAATGCTTCACTATATATTGTTATAATAGCCTCATATTATGTTGTTACTGGTCTACGATTGTACCTTTTTCTGTTTTTGGTTTTGTAATCTTTTTCCGAAGTTATGTTTTTTTATTTTCAAGTTTAATGCAAGATAGATATGTTTTTATAACGAGAGATCCAAAATCGCTACTCTTTCGAGTGCGCTCGGGACAAGATGGATATTGTCGTAGAGCAAAAGAAAACTCTATTCACGGTGAGGATCAGTTTCAATTTCTTGGGCTAATTCTCTCGTCAACATATCAGCACGATCATCATGACCACCAGCAAATGTGTATACTCGATATGCAAATTGGAAGACCTTCCAAAGCATCTTTCCACATCCCTTCTTCTTTCCACCATCTTCTTCTTTTGCTTCTCTTGTTTCCTACAAATATTTGATAACCAAAATAAATGTTCATGCGATAATCGAATGGTCTAACAGTCGAGCCTATGAAGACTGTACCAAAACATGTCTCCATGAAACATTAATCAGAAGATGAAGTTTGCCACACAATGTCAATAGTAAAAACCATACCTTAAGTGCTAGTTCCATACAACCAGATGAAACATCCACCATCAACTCTTTGATGCGTGTTAGTATCCGAAAATCGAAAGTGATTTTGTGGGCTTTGAATTTCTTGGCTTCTTCATCTTTAGTACGTTCTAGAGCGTCGATTTCTGTTTTTATCTTAATGGAGTAGCAAGAAATAGTTGATTAGTTCTGTGTTGAATAGAAGCAGAAATTTATAACGACAATTAATCTAGAATTCTGATGCATTTGCAAGAAATTCTCTAATTACCTTATTGAAATAAATTTCAATCTTGTCTAGCACTTGGTTAACTGGAGGGATGATTGGCCAACTTCGCAAAGTTTTTTCAATTTCATAAAGTTTGGAGTAAAGGGATGCAGACATCCTCAATACTTCCAACTTCTTTGTAGGAAAGTCTTCAAATCTTGCTAGCACCTAACCATAAAAATAACATGTAATTTTAACTTGATTGCAATCATGTGTAGGCAAAATGGGTAGTACATGAAAACATAATGGACCTGAGTTTCATCTGATAGTTCCTCAAGATGAGATTCAACATGATTATGGAACTTAAGAAGCTCAGTCATGTCTGCTGTTTCAAAGATGTTGATTGCATTTTTCATCTCTTTGATTGCTTCTGCATGATTAGTAACATCCTCTTCAATTTGTTGAAAATATGCAGACCTGTGAGATTAGTACGTGTTAATCGTCTAAGATGAAAAACTAAGCTGGTTTATATATGCGTAGCTGTTGTTCTTGGGTCAATGCGGAAACAGCCTCCCTGTTATTACAGGGGTAAGGCTGCTTACTATCCCGCCCTCCTACCATGCTTACGTGGGAGCCTCTTTAGAGGCGTTTGAGCATGTTGATGTTGGTATATGCCTATGGAGACATAATTGAATATTGTCAGCTTGAAAATGACGAAACGTACTTCTTTGTTATCTCTGCCAATGCATCAGCCATCCCCTGTTTTCCTCCAGTTGGAGTGCCGATTTTCCCTTGTTTTCTTCCATTGAAACTTGAGCCTTCCACTTTCCCCTTGACCATCCTGTAAAGCTTGCCCATTTGTGCTGATCTTTTCAACTTACTAGCAGCTTGCACATTGCTACCAGCAAGCCCTGGAGGTGGTGGAGGAGCACCTGGGCCGCCCTTTCCCATTGAAGGACTGGGAGGGGGAGGGGGAGGTGAAAGGCCACATTCTCCCATCGGTGAAGGTGGTGGTGAAGGTGGTGGTACCAAACCTTGTTCATCCCTAGGCGATTGGGGTGGATGTGGTTCCCTGTTTTGACCTCCCACGGGTGGAGGAGGTGGAGGTGGTGGTGGTGGTGCTTGAGAAGTTGCCTTGATGGAACCAGATGCTATTGGTGGTGGAGGTGGTGGAGAGAAAGTTGTATTTCTTGTTGATGTGCGTAGCCGTGAGAGTGGTTTTATCTCCACTGACATTTGATTACTGTCTGAAGATACCGACATTTCTTGATCCCCTTTACTTGGAGATGAAGATAAAGCTGGAGATGATACTTCATCCATATTTTCTTGACAAGTCAAGTCTTCATCGCAAATCTTTCTCTTCTCATCATCGACCTTTTGTGTATCCGTCGAACTTTGACTACATTGATTTGCTTCTTCTGCTGCTAATTTAACTATAAAACCATTCTGGTATCGAATTGCAGGAACCTGTCTAGGAGAACTTGTATCTTGTTGAGCAGGAACATGAGGAAACATGTTGAATGAAAGATTCTTGATATCTAGGGGGTTGAGTTGCTCCACAGCTTGAAGTCGAAGAGGGCGTAGGCGCGGTGAGGTAACAAATATCTTTGCACCATCATAAGAATGGCGAGCTGGTTGAGGAAGTACTGAAGTTGGGGTGGTTGGAGAGCCAACAAGAAATGAATTGGAATATGAGTATGATGCATTCCCAAATGAACAAGACGAGGAACGATCATCCTCGTCCTCATCTATCATATCAAATAGTCTTTCCCTTGCCACCTTATTAAAATCTTTTAGTGTAGCCAATGCTGTAAAAGAACCAAAACAAGTTCAAGAGAAATTAGTAATCTTGTTATGAAGGGTGATTTGGTATAAAAAAGTTCGAGATAGTGACACAAATAGTCCTTCGAGTTTGACAAAAGTCTAATACTTGGCCCTCTAAGTATGAACTTGATGCACAAATGAACAGTTTATTTCATGTGTCGTTACATCCTATTGACGATAAATATATTTAGGTCCCTTTAAATTGGGAATAAAAATTGGAAACTGGGATTTTAATTGGAATGAGAAAAAACCCTAGATTTGAGGAGGAGAAGAATACAACCACCCATGGGATCGGAGCCGATGAGAGTATAAGTAAGAAATATAATGCTACTTTATATGTTTTCCATTTGAAACTGTTATTTCAATTTATTGAATTCATGCATTTTCAAAGGGGTAATTTAGGTTGGTGGAAGTTAAATTCTAGATTCGAGTAAATCCTTCTGTGTTAACTAAATTTGTGTTATTACATCGATTTTTTTTAAAATTTCGGACCTTGTAGGACACATTGGTTAATTATTTAGGAGTTTCGCAGACGACTCCACCGCTCGTGAGAAGCTTGAAATTGTGTAACAAAACTTGTGGAGAACTGATATAATTCAGGAATTTCGCAGACGTGTATAACTCATTTATCCTACGTCTCAGAAATTGCACCAACAATATTTCAGGTTTTTTGCAGACGATGGAGTGGTTTGCAAAACTCCTGAATCGTACAATTAATGGGTTCTACACGTCTGTGAAATTCCTGAATTATATCAGTTCCCCACAAGTTGTGTTACACAATTTCAGTCACGAATGGTGGAGTCGTCTGCGAAACTCCTGAATCATTAAACAATGTGTCCTACAAGGTCCGAAATTAAAAAAAAAAATTCGATCTAATAACACAAATTTAGTTAACACACAAGGATTTATTCGAATATAGAATTTAACTTCCACCAACCTAAATTACGTACCCCTTCGAAAATGCATGAATTCAATAAATTGAAAAAGAAATTGAAATAAGAGTTTCAAATGGAAAACATATATAGTACCAATATATTTCTTATGTTATACTTCCTCCGTCCCTAAATGATTGTCACATTTGACTTTTGGTGGTCAATAAAACACGATTTAAAATATAAATATCTCTTATTGTAAATGCAAAAAAATTATAATAAGTTGATATTTCAAAAATATATATTGAGACGAATCTAACGAGGTCCCACAAGACTATATTATTTCTTTTTGTTTAGTGAGAATTCGTGATCAAATTTTGTTGTAATTGACCACAAAAGTCAAAATGTGACAATCTTTTAGGGACGGAGGGAGTATTTCCTCATTCCAATTAATTTCCCAGTTTCCTATTTTTATTCCCAATTTAAAGGGACTTTCATTAGTAGCATTATATTTCGCATTTTTGTTTATTCACAATGCAAACTGGATCTTTTTTATTTATTTTGTTGTTAGTATGTAACATTGATCGACAAAAGGACCATTTGTGTGATAAATTAATTAAAAACATAATTAAATATGCAAACCTAGCTCTTCCAACTCATTGATATCATCATTGTTGCATGTCTTGTTTTTGGACATCTCCATCCATTCATCACCATTTTCCCAATGGTTACCAAGAAACTTGAGTGTGCTACAAAATGATTCATACACCTGCAATTATATAAAAATACAAATTATTGACATCATGATGCTACCAAATTTTACAAATATTATCCCAAAATAAAATATATAAAGTGTCAAATAAAATGTAATTGATCAGGCGATTTGAATATAATAAATACCTTTGGTATAGATGCATCCTTCAACTCTGATAGTGAAATACATAGTTTTATTTGAGGATAGGCCCGAGAAAGATCCTTTAAACTCCACGTGAGTAGCTGATGACAAACGAGTAGAAAATTATGCATGATTAGTATTTGGTCACATACATGCATATAATGACAATACCTATTTTCAAGATAAAATATACAAGATATGTGTTCGAATATGTTAGCGGTTAGAATAAAAGTTGATAAAACCAATTATTTGTTATCAATATAGAGGTTAGTCAAACTCATTTAAACCAATTTATTCTCCTAATCTTTAGTAACGTTTTTCCTCTTAATTCAGTTAATGAGCAAACAATGGTCACTTTGACTTAGTCAAATGCAACAATAACTTTTGATTTATTGCTCCATTAAATGTGTGTTTGTTTTCTCTAGCTACAACAACTATAGAAACACATGGCTACACATTTTTTACACCAAAAAAACTAGAAATAATCAAGCCTTCTTCATCTATTTAATTATATTCGTGGGTGAAGTATTATTGCGAGTTCCAAAGTTGCGAGCCACGAGTGAACGTGTCTCGCAGCTGCTGTGTTAACCTTGGGGAGCTTGCGATTCCCACCGAGGTCGTGTCGATAAAGCTTTCAAGGCAGTGGCTTCTATACCATGGCGCAGGTTAAACGGATAAGTTTATTCTAGTTTTATTTCGTTTACAATTTCTGTATTCACAAATTTACATCGTTGTACTTTCGATCATTATTCTTACACTAGCAAATGCATATAAACTTGCACATTTTAGGAAATGTTGGATAAAGATGTGTTAGCTTCTTGTATCTTGTATAAACTGTGTCTTGAAAATATATGACTCGTACAATTTTAATATTCAAGAATTGTGGTGTAAGTAAGTAATACCTCAGAAATGGTAGAAGATCCAGGACAAGGAGCAAAGTCAAGCAAGTCCCTGAAAGTAGATATCTGGTTTCTGAGCTCTTCCGTTAATGTTAACGGTATACTACTGCCTCCAACTTCTTGAGAGTTGCGTACCGTTGAACCCTTGCTCGTCTTTCTCCTATTTTTAAATCGGGCAAATAATTTATTTTCTTCAGGATGACTTCTCTGTAAATGTTTTCAAACACATTTTAAGTAAGTATTCTCTCCAAGGAATGTTAATTTGAGGAACAAGATTAACAAATTTTACAAAATTGAAATTGTTCTATTGATGATACTATTATTAAGAGTTAATTGACGATTTAGAGCATTAACATCAAATGCCTCAAAACATATATCCCTATTTCATATTTAGAATAAGAAGAAGGAAGTAATAAATCATCAAATATCAGATTTACTATCTTAAAAACTTCCTCAAATATTATTTTAAAATGTCTTATAGACTATAGTTATATCTTCAATAAACCACTTTTATTCATCATTTTAAAAGTTGTAACTGTTGTAGGTAATAAACAAAAAATAGGGATTTTGAATTTATGTAAAAGTTAGAACATAACACTTAAATTTGATAAAGTAGTATAAGAAGTTAACTTTAAGAAATTTTTCATATATCCTGCTACAAATTAAATGCTCTTATATTCAAATACTGATAAACTTCTCAATTGAGTGAAATAGTTCCCATTTCTAATTTTCTAGGGTAGCTAGGTTAATAGTGATTCATAAAACAATAAAAACAAAGTGAACATATAAAAAATGGAATCTAAACAAAAACTAAAAAGATAACCAAACAAATGAACTTGAACATCATATTTTGTTTTCATAAAGTTCCTAGGGTCACCAAGCTAACATCATGCACATTCAATATATATAAAGCTAAAACAAAAAATTTAAATTTATGATATATCATGTAATAACATTAAATATGATGAACATAATTTAAATTTTTGTAGGATTTATTTTACCTCTCTAAGATTGCAATATAACTTCTTCCGAGAAAAGAAAGGGCGGATATTGATGAACCAAGAGTTTTTTGCCATGCCAATATAAAAGCAACCCTTGTATAATTGCAGAGTTTAACATGAAAATGGCAAATTCTTACTTAAAACAAATAAAAATAATATTTATGTACAATAATAATTTTGGTAACGTTCAGATAGATATTCCAAACAGAATTCAATACTAAATAAAAAATAAAAAAATGATAGAAACGTGGATATCAACACGAAATGTTTTATGGAATAATTTAGAACCCTAATGAATGGAATTTTCTCGACGGAGAAGAATGAGGGTCAATTTTATTTTCTCAGATTTTCAAATTATATATTTTGTGGACAAAGCCACGCATGAGCGTTATTTTCGCTATGTTTAAAAATGTCCGACCTGTCACCTATATTTAGGAAAATGTCCTAACTTTCACTTTCATTAGTTTATCTTTTAAATACTTGTGACTTGTGAGTGAGTTTGATATGCGAGTGTCCCATCTCCTCCTGTAGCCGACCCCGAACTCTCCAACCACCATCGTCGTCGCATAATAAGTCCACCATCCACCCCAAAATTTATTATCGACCGACGACAATGGCTGCATAATAAGTCCACCATCCACCCCCAAAGATGAATGTGTAGAAGAAGGCCTAGACCACCCAAGAGGATTTACGTTGTAATGTAGTAAGTACATTATCAAGAATGAATACAGAGCTTGCTGATATATTAAGAAAAGAAATTGCATGACTAAGAAACTCCCAAATGATCTCACTAAGGCAAATATAAATACTGTTATGGTCTTATGGACATTCCAAGAGTTTATAAGTAATGAATATCTCAAACTTTGTTACAACTTTACTTCCAGGTTTATTTCTCTCTATCATACAACAAAATAAATCATGACATACCTCTATAAACAAGCTGTAAAACACACAATACAAAAAATTACAATCAATCTGACGCTTAGTTTATCGTTTATTTAGACACATTCCGGACGATCTCACTCGGGTATGAAATTTCATACAAGTAACAGAAAACCATGTACAATCCTTTTGAGATGCATGCGAGGAACCATCAACACCTTTGTCACATCTCAAGTCTTCATGTTCCGGCATATACCTTATAGAACTGGGATCAAATATTAATGTCTTAATGTTCTTATGACTTTGAGGTAACTGGTTTAGAACTCAATCTTTTCGTTTCTTGCATCATTGAAGATGCAGTCTTGCTTCTGCCAAGAACCTTCTTAGATGCAGCAGAACCTACACCAGTAGAAGCACTCCTTTCAGCAATTCGTTTTTGCCGCTCAAGGACTAATTCCTCCATTCTTCTCCGAGTCTCTTCTTCCTGGAATAAAAAAAAGTCAATTTAGAAATTAGAAATTAGAAATATAAGCAGGAGGTCCAGGTGATCAATATAAGAAGTTAAGATTCCCATTTCACCTTCTCTGCTTTGCCTTTTGGATTTGCAAGCCTAGTTGTAGAAGATGACTTCTTGGCTAGGTGTGAACTGTTGGCTAGGCCTCTTGAGATGGTTCCTTGCAACAGCCGAGACCTTGCCTCTTTCCCTGAAGTCTTCGAAGCCTTCTTACCATTTGTGCTCTTACTGTCCACAATAGGTGTTTGTTTGGCATTTGTTTCAACTGAAGTTCTTTTAACAACTTCAACGGAAGAAGTCTCAATTCCATAATCTATCTCTGGCGTCCAGGAATCAGAAGATTCTAATACAGAATCTCGTGCAAGCATCACACAAGGATCATCTGATTCACGGAATGGCTGTAAAGACTTACGGCTGCATGTTTCAGGTGGAGGAGGCGTAATTAAGTCTGACTCAATGATAATGTCTGTCCTCCAATCCGAATCATGCTGGCCATCGAGCGATTGATGAGACTGAACCATGAAAGAATCATCAATGGAAACCCTTTTACTAGCTTCCATGAGGTTACTATCTTTCGCAGATGCAAAAGTTTTACTCTCATCCAGTATCATTTGTTTAGCTTCCTGAATATCTAGATTCCCAGCCTGATTGACAATAAACCAGTCTTCATGATTGCTACTTCTTATTTGAGGTGAATCTGCCGAAGGATCAGAGGTCATTCTCCAGGGACTGTTGGCTGAGTCTGCAGATTTCTGTGAGAATACATGTTGTAAATCATCAGAATCACACGATATCATACTTGAACGTCTTGCCTCAATATTTGTTATATCTATCACATCGGGCTTAACATCATTGTATCCATTTCTTTGAGTTGCAATAACTGAAGCGTCAAATGCTAAATGTTGAACCTTAACTTTCTCAGTTTCAAACCCAACAATTGGAGACCTTGCAAATGAATTGTCATCATTATAAGTACTAACAGCAAGTGGATCCTCAACATAAAGAGGGGTTTTATCCTGTGCTTTACTCGGGTTCGACTCCTCATGACTCATCAGAATATTTTGGAAAGCACTCCAGTTCTGATTTTTTTGGCCTCCCTCGGACATCTCAATTACAGTTTCATGATCAGCTACATCATCCGTTGCATTTTGAGTAGTTGATTTGCGATTCCGTCCACTCTTCTTTTTATGGGAACCTGAGTGTTGGTGTTTCTTTAATGATGTAACTGCATCAACTACCTCTTGTTTAATGGCATCTTCATCAAATTCTGCATTTTCTTCTGAAGAGGAGCCATTGGAGGTATCATCAGATTCATCATTCCTCCTCTTGGAAGTAATATAATTGATATTCCGGATTACAACAGTCTTTGAGGGCTTCTTTTTCTTTCTGACAAGTGCCCTTTCATGTTGAGAGTTCCTTTTGTCATCCTTCTCACTCTCCTCTGTATCCGTCCCAGAATCCGAGCTGCCTGATTCACTGTGTTCATCGTCTTCAGATTGACTGTCATATTTGGATTTTCCTTTCTTCTTCGATTTGTGAGATTGTCGAGTAGATTTGTTCGTTCGACCATCAACTGTAGGCCATTGAACGTGTTCTGGATAGTATGGAGATACAGGGTGAGTACCAGGGAAAGGATATGCTGGGTATGGTGGAACTTGTTGCATTGGGTTCTGGTAGTTGAACATGTAGTGGGGCACTTGGTTTGCCCATGGCATTTTCATCTGAAATTCTGCTGCAGTCAGTCCAGGGTTACCTTTATCTGCAGATACAAAAGTCACAACATAAAACATGTTGCCTCCTGTGGTTTCATATCAACAAGTGCATCTTAAATAACGCTTTAGATATTCTAAGATTGCACTCACATTTTGATGAAAAGTTTCACTCCTACAGTCCAACATAAGTGACTTTTGTCATAAGTTTCACATAATCACAAGTAAATACTTGAAATTAAAGCCATTATGGAACAAAATATTGACTGGTTTGTTCCTCCATCCAAACTTCACACTTTGCTTTGAGCCTTCGATCAAGGAAGACTCTAAACTATAGAAACTGTATACAAAGCAGTTTTTTGGATCTTGCTACTGGAAGTGTGCAGGTAATTGTACATTTCAAAACAAAACACTCTTAACGAAAAATAACAAAAGAGAAAAATCTGTATATAAAGCTAGCAGAAGTTATTAAAAAACTCATTTTAAATTCTAGCTTTCTGAGACTCGTAACTATTCCACTAGGTGCTCCTGAATCATGAATAGATAAATACTCTGCATATAGTAACCTATCTCATGGATACAAGAGCACTGGCATAAACTGGAAAATTCCCACACTAAATGGTTCTTTTTACCAAGTATTAAGGTGAAGTGAGTACCTGCAATGGTAGCTTTGTCTGCATCCAAGATGTCTGAATTTTGATTATGATTGGTAATGTCATTGTCAGATGCAAGTGTAATACCAGAAGCCCCCACATAGGAGAACATGTTTGGAGGGAAAGCCTCCATTGCGGCTACCTCATCCATCCATTGAGCATCTTTACACTTAAGCATGTAAAGATCCCTGAAACCAACACACGCTTCCCTACAATAAACCAAAGAGTCAATGAAGGGTGTGACATGCATTATAACTACTACGCACATCCTATGTGAAAGGGAATTCCTGAATCCTGACACTCCGTAACACCTTCTAGATGTAGCTCCAGAAATGTGATATTCAAATGAAAAACGTTAAAGAACATTACAAAAAGGTGATGAAACTTGCATGCCAAATAACATAGCAGAAATATAGTCTAGGTCAAGACTGACAAGTATCGGTAAGCCAAAATTGGAGAACAGTAAGAAAGATTAGCGAAGATTCGGAAGTTTTATATTACCAGATAAAAGTAGTCAAAATTGATAGTTGACTAAGCAAATCTTTGAATTGGCTTGACACTTTCTCTCATTTTCTTATTAATGTCTCTATTTCAATGATAGTTATACTTCACAAGAAAATCTGAATGAGCTGCAAAAGTCATACCTTAGTCGTATGGCCCCAAAGGAATCAGCGAAATATGTAAGATCATCCATATTTTCAATTTTAAACCCTGCTGCTTTCGCCCGAGCAAAAGCCATGGCTTGTTCTTTCAAAAGTAATGCTTTCCGAGTATCGAGGACGCGTTGCAGCCGAAACCTTTATGGAATGCAATTTATTTAATTTAATAATATATTCTTAAAGGAGATCCTTACAGAAATACCGGAAAGATACAAAGTGTCTTACTTGGAGTTTTCTTCAGATGCAACTCCATGAGCATCATTCTCCGACTAAAAATATCATGAGAAAGAATTAGTGTTTATTCATTGCAATAAGTTGGATAAGAAAATGATACCTTATAAGAATTGCTTATCGTCTTGGAGACCCCATCAACGGCTAATGAACTTCCTGAAAACAAAGCTTATAACATTAGTCAACTAGGTCTCCAACCTTACTAAGGCAATAATAATCAGTGGAACAATAGCTTTGACGAGGGTCTTTTGCATCATATGGAAATCCATTTGCAGTTACAGAGAAGATATGAAATGATACAAATGGAAATGGAAACATGAAATGCCTTATTCAAATATTTTATTGCAAATGATATTGCGAAAACAATATCGTTCTAGCCTGCTTCTGCTATAAGCAGTTATGCATAGCTCTACTTCCACAGCAATATCTAACTTAATCTTCTTTCAACGTGTATCGCTGAAGCATGTCTTTTTAAAATAATTGTTCAGAAGTTTATAAATATTCATTGTGAGGCTAAAACGTATATAATCCCTTCAGCGCATATAGACTCAAAGAAAACATGTTGGACATATATAGCATTTTAAATGATGACGAGTTGTTCAGTGAAACACATAATTAATGTGTGGATTATACCTTCTATGTCAGGTGTCGCAATGTTACGGCTTGAAATCTCATTGACTTCAATGGACTTCTCAATCTGGGTAATTTCCTGCTCTGTGCGTAGAAATCTCTCAAGAATCTCTGGTGTGCTTACAAACCTCACAAATCTGGTGAAAAGAGAATACATTCGTACGTCATTTGATAAACCATAACTCAAACGATATGCTTCTTCTAGAAAAGGATAATCAATTACAGACAGTCTTCATTATTAAGGCTCTCCGAAATGGGCATGTTAATGAAGATCTCAATCACATACAAAGAAGTAAGCTAGCAATACCACGATAGAAACATTGTAGGACATGTGACATATGGCGATATAAGGTTAAAGATAAACTAGTTTCCAAAAGAACATACCAAGATCCATTACAGAAACGAAACTAGAGATTACTCAGCTTGACAAACCATCAAACAACTAAACTATAAATAGTCATCAGCTGGTACTAGAAACTTGTGAAATAAGAAAGTTAATGAACACATATAATTACATTCTCAACAACACAATTACTTCCTTCATTATATGATCAATCATGTGGGTCGATACTAAAACAAATTGCTTATGGATAGATAAATTCGAGATGCTATAAACCAAGTCGTATGCTTTCCCGGGTCCTCATGCTATACGAAAACATCCTACTAGAACAACAACAACAACTTATATTTTACAAGAACATACATTAAACTCACTTGAAATGATCAAAGGTGTTATAAAAATAGTATTTTTACCTTTGAAATGTGTCCTTAGTGAACCAGAAGGCATCAGGGGTAGGTGGTCTCAGAGTTATAGAATACCCTCCTTTCGAAATCTGATCTTTAGCATATTTCAAGTGAGCAACAAATGGTTCCACTAACCCAGATGCTAGTTTCTCACTTTTTCCACCACAAAACACCACAAGATCACATCTTTTACCATTGCAAAAACACCAAAATAAACAAAAACCATCAATTGCAAATCATAATTTCAGAGAAATTCAGAATATGTAAAGAAAACAATGTAAAGTTTACCTTGTTCTAGTTGGAGTGAGATGGAAGAGAGCATAATCAAGAAGGGTCCTAGAATCCATTGAGCAAACAAAAGACACCCAATGGAGAAAGTTTGGAGAGAGATAATAGAGAGAAGGATTAATAGTGGAGGAACTAAAGAGACTTTAAGTGACTAATTTTAATTAAATTAAAACTGTCTCTTTCTACGTTTCCATAATTTTTAATTTCTTCTATTTTAACATACTCTAATATATTTTCGTGTAGACCAGTAAATTGAATAGGTTTCGATCTAAATGAAATAAAAGATAGATCGAGTAATATGCAATCTTATCAACGATATTTTGGACATATAAAGAATAAAGTATAAACTAGAAACAGCATCCAGTAAGAATAAGAATATTATGATGAGGTGATGCATGTTGGTTGAGAGAGAAAAAGGGCAAGTGCATGTTGGTGAACGTGAATAATAATGAAAATGAATTATGAACTGGAAATGGAAGAGAGCCAGCAGAGAAATGATAAACCACAGCCCATGTGGGGATAGAAGATAGTAGCAACAAACAACAAGCAACCTCAAGGGGGTATGGATGTGGCCCCCCACTAAACCATAATGTCCATATTCTCTTGCAAAATTAATAAATAATTGAAGTTTAGTTTATTTTGTAACTTATTAAAATTAAAAAGTTTATAATTAATTGATATATATATTTGATTATTTAAATCAAAATTTATAATTAAGAGATAAAAGAATATTTCCTCTTTAGAAAAATTCAAAACTAAAAAGTCTTTAGCGTTGATGGAATAACCTAGTGGAAAAGGTTATTGCTAGCGACCATAAGGTCCTGGTTCGAAACTCACCTCATCCCTAATTTACAAAAAAAAAAACTAAAAAGTCTTTATGAATTATTAGTGTATTTTTATTTGTACCAAGTATTGTGTTCCTACTTCCTTCACATGCTCACGTAAAATAAAAGAGTTTTAATGAAACTATATGTTTGACTTGAGAGAACATGCAACGGTGTGCTTAATTAATACTCGGTGTTAAGTAGGAAAATGGAGTGTGTTAGTATGGATTAAATAACTTCGAATTAAGAGGTCAAAGTTGAAAAGCCTATGCTATGACATTAAATTATTTCGTTTTTAGAAATTTGGTTCTTTTGACATAATATGTAAATGAAAAATTGTACTATGAGCTAATAATTAATTTTATGAAATAACAGCTTAATAAAATAATCACAAACTTCGTCTATGGAGGATTGGAGGTGAGATTTTTAAAAGATTTAGACGTCATACGCTTTGTAACAAAATAATCAAAGCCTTTGTTAACTCTTAATATATTTTATCTTTTTTGCTTTAACCATATTTTATATATACTCTCCCCATCCCTAAATGATTGATACATTTTGAATATTATGGTCAAATTTTTAACAAATTAGTCAAGAATTCTTACTAAATGGCAAAGAAATAATAGAGTCATGTGTGATCTTGTTAGATTCGTCTCAATATATATTTTTGATATATCAACTTTTTATAATTTTTTACATGTAAAATATTTACGTTTTAAATCATATTTTGTTGACCATGAAAGTCGAAATGTGCTAATCATTTAGGGATAGAAGGAGTAATAGACAAAAACTTAATATAATTATGATCCCGGATAATGGATGAAGTTACACTTTAATATTAGATAATCTATTGTTGCATATTAGTCCTAAAAACAACACATAGTGTTGTAGTATGGTTTCCACAAGTGAAAAATATTATAGTATGATCTCAAAAGAACGGGAAGAAATGTCCAACATTTATCACTTTCTAGTAAATCACTATTATATTACAAAATATTTAGGCTTATTAAGTATTGCATTCTGAATTATGACAAAAGTTTTAAATTATTCATGATACTTTGTTAGGTAGGGACGGATGTAGAGGGGTGCACGAGGTAGCACGTGCTCCTCTAGTTTTTGACACCTGAAAGTACTATTTTACCCCTAGTATAAAATTTATATTTTTTCGTTCTTTTTTATTTGTCTTTCTAGCCTTTATTTTTGTTTGTAAATATTTGTCTTCCTAGCATAATTAATTATAAATTTACATTTTCAATGTACTTTTTGATTTTTTTTTATGAAGTTATTAACAAACCAATTATATAGTTTCAATTGATTGTCATTTTACATTTCCAATGTGCTTATTGACTACTCTTTTTTTTTCTTAATTTATGTTCAAATGGCTAGAAAGACAAATAAAAAAGAACGGAGAGAGTAAAACTTTTATACCCTTAATAATCTAAAACATAACGTACTATATTACATATGTTAGTTTGAATTATATAATATAGCAACATGGACTCTTTATTATTAATCCAACTTTCAAGACTTATCTTATCTCTTAGTTACAGGTAGGTTTTTTTTTATCTCCACACCATATCAAAATTTTTTATTAGTGCTAATGTTTTGTTTCAAATTATGATAAAATTTGTTGTTTTGAATAAGTACAAAAGTTCTATTTAGATTTATATGCATATATTTTTCAAAGGAAACGATTTTGTAACTTGGGTTGATCAATTTGAGTTTTCTTTCTTGTGTGTGCCACAATTGTAGTTTTGAATGATCAAGAAAAGTTTAATTGTAGAAATTTATTGGTAAATTTGTTATATAAAATGTATTTTTGTTATTCGGCTTTGATCAATTTTGAGTTGCTTCTGAGACCGTTCTCGTTCTGATAATCAATATATTCAATTGTGTCAAATGAAGCTATCATCCAGAGGTTTCAAAGCATGACAAAACGTTGTGGTCAATTGTACTTTGAATTTTTTTAATATGCTTGTCGAACTTTTTTGTATTGACTTTTAGATTTTTTTTTAATGGTTCCACATTTTAATAATTGTGCTACCTCTTATATTATTTTTTGCGTCCGTCCCAGCCGTTAAGCCTCAAATTTCTTTATGTACTATTAGATTTTTTTGTGATTTTCACAAAAATTAAATTATTAATTAAAAATTAAGCTCCATTTCTATTATGTTGTGCAAGACGAAGTTTCAGCTCTTTAGGTTGCGGTAGGCGGCTTCTCAGACCTCATTAGGCTAAAATGCATGTCAAAATAGGGCATGATGGGTTGAGCCTTGAGAACAGGTTTCTTCTGCAACCTTCAAATCTCTTCGTCTCAGCTAATCTTCACTGTACTCCTACACTATCCCACGCTCTCCCTATGAACTTCCTCTATGCATCCATTATTTTTTTGTATAATTTAATCTCCACCCTCCATTGGAGACAGAATCATGAAACTTTTGTTGACTTTTGATTCGAGTATGTTTGGATTTTACTGTATGGTTATGCAGCAAGTGATGGGGATACGGTGGTGGGTGTAGTGGGTGGGGGTATGAGTAAGGAGATTGACTTGTGAGATAACAAAGGGCATTATAGTCAATCTACGCTAATATTTTGCAACTTCATAGCATTCCACTCAAGCCAAAAAATCACACGCGCCCACACCCAATTCATCTCTCCCTTCCATCTCGCCCACCCCATCCACCATTTCCGCTAGCCGATTTTCAAAAATCCCAACAATTTCGGCTAAAATCTTTCAAAACCAAAACAATACAATCCCAACCATAATTAGCAAATAACCACCAAAACAAATCCTATTCGGCCAAAAACCGAAGAAAAGCTTATCAAAAACGAAATTCTGCAAAATTCCACTCTTTTGATTTGCAATAAAAGCGATGGAATCAAGCTCGAGAGAGATAATGGAAGGTATAATACAATTGTTGTGCTCACTCAGTTTTATTTGTTTGCATGCAATTGATTAGACTATTTTACAATTATTGAAAATTGTTAATTGGTTTGTGCATTCCATATATTTAATCGAAATATTACCTTAATATTGTTCACAATGTGTGGAAAATTGAAAAAATTAAGCTTTGTAGATTTAATCATTGTTCCAGGGAATTTCATTTGTTTTGAAATTTGAAGACAATGAAATAATTGGAATTTGTAGAGACTTTGGATTAAAAAAAATCAAACTTGGGAATATTCGAAAATTACAGTGTAGTACAACTCAATATGAATGTTGCAAAAAATACAGTGAACTATTACTTATGAATTGAATTGGTTTCATTTAGTATGATTTCAATAATGTCATATGATTGTGCATACTGTACTCAACCCCTTTTGTGATTCTTGATGTTTTGTGGAACTTTGCTTTTGTGGTTGTGGTTGTCTGTGTTGTTGACTACTGTTAGAGAGAAACCACTAACCCCTTTAAGTCCATGGATTGTTGTGTATGTTTTTCAATATATATTGAATGTGGGGTTTATCTTTGTCGAGTTCCAAAAGACGTCTGTCGATGCACAATCATATGGCATGCTCCCTGTTAGATTAAGAGTATGATATTATCCTGTTTGATCAAAGTTATGATATGGTAGAATGATATGCTCCTGGTTTAATATGGAATGGATAATTGAAATGTTTGTTCATTTGTAAGCTCATGATTATTGATATGTGCTCCTATCTTAAGTATGTTTTCTTTTTAAGTATGAAAATGATATGTGATTCATCACCACCATATTAATGACTTGTTCCTATGCGACAAAATCAGAAAATGATATGAAAGCATGGCGTGGAGCAAAAAGATGGAAGCAGAATTAAAGATGAAGAATCGCTAACTAGGCACAACGCTAATGTTGTTTATTTGCTTTTAGATTACTTAGAAACAAATCTATTCGCTAAACTGGTTTTTTTCTAGACATTGACTAAGGTTACCTTGAACACTATTTGGCTCTTGTTTTTGGCACACTTGTAGGTGGGATGAAGTAATTTATTATCATTCTTATTATAAATCTCATCTCATTGTCCTGATGTAGCAAATTATGACATTGTAAGTGGTTTAATGTAATATATCATCATGCCATTATTCTGAATGGATCAAATGTCTTGATTATGTATTACAATGACATCGTCCTTGGGTTCTAAATTTTCATGAGTATGAAGTAATAATAAGAATGGACGTATCAAAATGTTTTATAACAATAGAAAAATTAAATACAATGCATTAGCATGACATCGTTTCTAATGAATAAACATGTAATGATAAGTATTTAGAATTTCATTATATCTAGTTAATAAAATGCAATGCACTGACAATTTATTACGATTTCATCCTAGATAGGTAATAAAATGAAATGACAATTAGTTAGCATTACATCTTCACATATATAATATGGGAATGGATTAATTATCTATGAAAGCAATATTAAGTCCCATTTTCTTAATTCTCCATAAAATCATAATAACTATTATTTAACGGCACCAAATAAGCATTTCATTCAGTCAGCATTTCACTATTCAGCATGACATCCTCACAAATGAATAAAAATGTAATGATCATAACTTAGAATTTCATTCAATCCAGGTTAAAAAATGAAATACACTGATAATCAATCACCATTTCATCCTGTCACTCCAATAAAATGTAACTGCAATACATTAGCATTCCATTCCATATAAAAACCAAAATTGTGGTGACAAACAGTTAGCATTTCATAAGTAAGAATTAGAATGGATTGCTCGACAGTAAGAAAATGCAATACATTAGCATGACATCCTGTCAGATGAATAAATATGTAATGACATCCATGGCATTTTGTCTAACAAGTATAATCCAATTGTACTGTTGTTTAATTGCATTGTAGTTCTATGTCATTATGTGTAGCATGTATAATCCAATTTCACTGTTGATTAATTGCATTTGAGATCTATGGCATTCCGTGTGACATGTATAATCCAATTTCACTATTGTTTAATTGCATTGTAGTTCTATGGCATTCTGTTTAGCATGTATAATCCAATTTCACTGTTGATTTGCATTTGAGATTTATGACATTCCGTGTGACATGTATAATCTAATTTCAATATTGTTTAATTTCATTGTAGTTCTATGGCATTCTGACAAATAACAAAATAAAAGATAATAATTATCCTGGCTACATCTTTGGCAAATTGATTAAAGTCATTTATTGAAATTAGGATTCTCGTCCTAACAATAAGTCATGAACATAATGTTTTATACAATGGAATTCTACAACAACCCTGCCATTCCACTATTACCATACTTATGGAATCTATGTTATTATAGAAATCTTTAAAAATATCCGTATTATTAATTAAATACCGTCAATTATCTAAATATCGAGAAAATAGGAAGGAATATTTATACTTTATTCTGACAAATAACAAAATAAAAGATAAAAAATATCTTGGCTAAATCTTTGGCAAATTGATTAAAGTGATTTATTGAAATTAGGATTCTCGTCCTAACAATAAGTAATGAACATAATGTTTCAAGATATAGAATTCTATAAAAATCCTAACATTCCACTACTATCATACTAATGGAATCTATGTTATTATAGAAATCTTTAAAAATATCTTTATTACTAATTACATATCGTCATTTGACCCGCTTTAATTTAAGAACGACAATCAATGTGGAGAAAAAATTACATATCGTCACTAAATTGTTGGAGCAAAAAACGGAAACAAACAATCCAATCCAATACAATCATCAATCAATTTGGAGAAAAAATAGGAGTTAGTTGCATATTTAATTAAACAACCGCTAATTAAGTCAAAAATAACCGCCCATTGCATGATTTTAAATTGGGAGAGTGTAGTTCACACACTATCAGGAGAGAGTGAATCAAGAATTTCGGTTATTTAATTCAAAAAATTAATGACAAAAACGCCCTCATTAGATTTCAACCACAAGATCAAAAAAAGCCATAACCACCCTGATCCAACGGCCAGAATTTGTGTTATCTCCCTGATAACACCATTAGTGTTATCTTGTAAGAAAAATCTCATGAGTAAGATGTGAGGAATATGATAATAAGTGTAGGGTTAAATCTTTAAATTAACAATTTTGTAATTATCAAAAAAAGCGAAAAATTAATGAATGTATTATTTCACATTTTCTCTCTAATTAAAGTAACAATATACATTAGTTCAAGAGCCAATATTAAGATTTGATGGACAAAATAATTAAAACAAAGTATAATATGAGGTACAATTTAAAACTTTCACCATAGTTTAGGAGATAATACGAAAAAAAAAAGTCAAATAGTTACGCCATTTTAAAAAATCAATTAACAACAATGTAACTTTATGGACTAACGTGAAACTACAAACCATTATTTGAAATTAAATTGACAGTTACTTCCGACCTTTTTATTATATCATGTAATATCTTCTAAGAAAATTTGTAATACGTATTTCTTTTCCGGCCGATGGGTCCACCAAATATGAAATTAGAACCTTGGATGTTGATTGAGACTACATACATATATTGGGATTGTTGAATAAATTAATTCAACTATTAAATAAGTGGAATAGTTTAGCAATTGGATGTTGAATATGATATGAATTGTTAGGGTGTTGAATTTATTCAATATGTTGAATAAAAAAAGTGGAGCCCACCAATTATATCACCACTCAATAGTGTTGAAAAGTATGAAGAAGATGAATATGTGGCGAATTGTTATTGATTGTTGTATTTTGAAAGGGTGTTCGAATATTTTTAAGCAAAACCCATACAGAATATAAAAATTAAACAAATGTTGAATTATTATATATAAAAAAGAAAAGATGATATGAAGTATTAAAATTTAAAAGGAGTATGTCAAATCGTCTAATCATTGTACATAGCCTCGCTCAAACAGTCACCTTGAGTTGGAATATAAAGAGATACACGTACAATTGAGTGCATGTTATGTCATGATAATCACCTCTACAACTACAAGAACCATGGATCCATCATCCATGAAGTCTTATTGTTGATAAGAATTCTGCAATGATCATCAGAGTTCGAAATATTTGAAATCGGAATAGTTTTAATAATTAATTATCATTACATTGAATTACTTTAAAGACTTTAAATTTTAACAAGTTTGATCATGGTGAATGCGACCATGCGTTTAAATACATTATTGCATTTTATCATTTTACCATATTACTGATGTAATAATTTTTAGGATCAGTTACGGTTTTATTAAATATTTTTCTATTAAGATTTCTTTTACTGTATAATTACACAATTAATTCATATATCAATGTATAAAATTAACATGATAGAGTCTTAGAAAAACCTTAATAGAATAAAAACTTATTAAGACCATAACTTTCTACGTTTAATACACATTTTCAATACTTTATTATCTTAAAAAATACTAGTATTTCATTCCTGATTGATAAGACTAAATACGTTTAATAATGCATTCATTAATTAATAATTAAAAAAAGATATTATACTCTAATAAGCGATAATGACATACCTTCTATAGTTGTATATAATATTAAAATTCATATATAGAAGATAACAAAAGAAATATGATAATTGGATTTGCTGGTTGGCATAGGTTAGAGAAACATGAGTGTTTTTATTCGTCGGTGGAGTTGGTTGCGTTATGGTAGATACATTTTTGTGGGTCTCCATCATCTATTCATCTTCACCATGAAATTCAACTGATTGCATCAAAAAACAAAGAAAAAGAAACAAAGTTGTATGTAATATAGGTAGCCGCCAAAGCTCAACTTCACAATCAAAATATTATTTATTAGTATTATGATATGACAAAGACATACAACCAGCATTTAGTGGGAGACATTACACATTTGTCACGAAAATTAATGTTTTGTTTTGGTTAATCTTGTCAAACCTACCATAATTTGTAGTACTCATTATGCAAAGAATATAAAATGTGGAAGGCTTGAAATTTTGGGTGTTTGAGTAGATATGTTCAGGTAATTTGCTTGGCTAACTATATTGAATAATCTAATCTCATAATTATTAGTGTATGTAGGTTGTTTGTTATTTTCCAAAAGAGCAAATGACCAAGATGATCACTTATTTTTGGGTAGGGGTCTTGGTTGATCACCTATATTTCAAATGGTCCTGGTTGATCACTAATGTTCCTATATCGATCTCAGTTGATATATTAGGCCTAAAATCTGTTTATTATCACCTAATTACTTCACGTGACTTGCACATGTTATTTTTCAGGGGCAATTTAGTCATTCAAGTATTCTTTTTCCTTTTTTTTGCAAAAAAAAAAATTCGAAAATATAAATGAGATCTATTTAGAAATATAAGTGATCAACAAGGACCCTTTCAAACATTAGTGATCAACCGGGACCCTAACCCAAACATAAGTTTCCCTTAGAGTGTAAAAAATTACAACAAATTTAGTAAAGAATAAAATGTACATTAATTGTTAAAGATAAGACTCCCTCCATTTGCTTTCTTGCGGTCTCCGAGACACGACTCAAAACGTAAATATCTTTTATTTTACCCACGGAAAAGTGACAAAAAGTATATATTTCGTATCGGCTAATAAAAATTAAAGGTCAAACTTTGCAATGGGTTTAGGGTTTAATTTTGACAAAAAAAGTCAAAATATCTCCATCAATTAGGTATGAAAGGAGTAACTAGATTGTGATACATACAGATTTAGATAATTAGATTTTGATAATAATTAAACATATGCATTGATTTTTATAGATACCTACTTCATAATTAGTAAAGAATAAAATTATGTATTACTTCATATTATTTTTTTTATCTAATTATGTAACTCTACTTTATATATATTAGTTTATATAGATAGTTAATTGCATGAATCTTAAACTTATTTTTAAATATCAATTATGTTTTTTTGATTTTGTTTTTGGTCCCCTAAACTATCCGGACGCTATTGGAGGGATCCGGATTTTCGATCTTTTCAATAAGGGACTATACTATCGTTCTTTTCAAGTTGCCCATATTTTGTGTTTTGCTGCCAAAAAATTGAATCGAGATAAGGGTAAAATTGAAAACACACGTAAAATTAAAATTTGGGATAATTTTTTTAATAATTAAAGGTGAGGGCTAACAATATAATTGAAAGATACTTTTTAAACATTAGTGATCATATTTGATCGGTCTGAAACATCAGTGATCAAACTGACATTTTTTCCAAACTTGAATGATGTCAGAAGTCATTTGCCGTTTTTTTAAATTATATTGTTTATTAACGAAACTATTTATTTTCTTTTGTTAGTTAACCTCTTCTTAAATTATTAAATTTTTTTATCCCAAATTGAAATTTTACATGTGTTCTCGATTTTGCACTTATCTCAACTCAATTTTCTCACAGCCAAACACAAAACAGGGGATAACTGGAAAAGATCGATATTACAGTCCTTTATTTGAAAAGATCGAAAGTTCAAACCCCCTCTGTTAGTGTCCTAAAAGTTTAGGGATCCAAAGAAAATAAGCCTACATTTTATATCTTGTTTTGCAATTTACATTTACATGTACTTCTATTTTTTCCTTTTTGCCAACAATAGAATTTTCCAAATTAACACGATAGGTAGTAATCCTTTCATATATGCAAGTCCACAAGATATGATGGATACAAACAACAAGTAGAACATTTATTGGTAGGAATAAACCTACAACATTTTTGTTCAAATTGTAAATAATAATAACACCTATCATAACATGGTATAGATGAGGGAATGAGGAGAAGTTGAAGGGTGAGAAACTAAGGTAGCATATGAGATAAATGCTCTGGCGTTATTTCTTTTTTTTGTTTCAACTCTCCATGAATCATTATCTCTACAATTGCTCACTATGCAGTGTGGACTTTAGTTGGCATTTGCTTGTTCTCTAAAAATGATTTGAAAAGAACGAAAGCTTGTCGAGGGCGATGAAGAGGCACCTCATGCCCCGCTCCAGTTACAGTTACTAGAGTCAACCCTTTGTAAACTTGGCTCCATCCTCCGACCTATGATTAAGAAGAAAGAATGAAGAAAATAATGAGTATCAAGGGAATTCGTTTCATGAGACGCAATATCAATATCAGTAAAAGGTAGATTTCGGAAATCCAGAAAAATATTATTTCGTTTTGTCACTTAGGGGAACAAGATTTATTCTTCTAGTAACTGACCTTTCCATTATCATACCAAGGATACCAGTTAGTAATAGTTGGAAGCTCTAAGGCATTGATTGAGTAGCGAGTTGCAGTAACAGGAACCACGGAATCAGTATCTCCGCTAGGGAATGAAAAGGTGATCAGATCCAGAGATTAAGCCGGAACCATGCTGTTACACAGGATGATCAATTGAAAGAACAATTTACATGGATTTTACCTGAATACCCATATTCTTAGACCGGCACCTATGATTGTTTTATATATAGGAAGCATGGACGCAGGAGAATCTGCCCAGATATTGCCTACAGTATCACTGCACATCAAAAAACAGTTTTAGTTTGCCCTCTGAACTGTAAAATGATGTTGAGACTTGAGATCGAATGCCAAGCACCTGCACGTTTTCCATTCGTAAGGTAAAGCAGTTGTATTTGCATGGAATGCACTTTGAACCTCTGGGAGGTTGAAGTACACTTGAGAGTACCTTTCGGTGCATGGATCATATGCTTTGGGCATCCAAGGCTACATTCGATAGCAGAAGATCAATTTTTTGTCTTTAGCATTTAATCAGGCAGGGTACCACACTACCAGGAGTTTAGATTCAAATATATTTAAACAAGTAGTGTTAAATCCATTAAGGCTTTCTTCCATTTACTCATGAAAACAGGAAAACTAATTTGACAGATATGTGCTACCTTATTACTATCCGAACATCTTAGGAAGTCGAGGGATGTTGTAACCTTTAATTTCTTAGTTTATCTAGATTGATACCCATGATTAATTCCTTCAGGTTAAGTTATTCCTCATTCCATTTCAACTTTCGAGGTCACAATTTAATCGGAAGAGCAAGGATGCCATGCAGTTATAACTTATATCTACTAAACCAATGATGCTAAAGATAGAAAATACTCACAAAATGACCCCTAAATCTTCGCTTCAGTGATGAGGATTCAGCACATGGTAGCGTATATATGCTATATCCATCAATATTCCCTTTCTCAGTGTTCGCAAGAATCTGAGCCTTTCTACAATCATTTGATGGATGAATAGCAGATCCTACTTCACATGCAACTTGGAGTCGCTTGTAAGTTGTATCTGAAATCAAACCGTGTGTCCACCAGTACTCAAATGTACCAACATAATCATGGTAATTATCTATGTCAGCATTGCCGACCTGAACCAGCACTCGGAATAAATGATCAGCTAATCTTGTAAGACTTGAATGAATTTTAAAATAAAATTATGCAGCCAAGCGTTTAACCAAGGATATTGGAAGTATTACCAGGAAACCTTTGAAGTTGATTATAGGCTTTTTGTTTCCTTTATTCCTCTCATAAACAATTTGAGAAAGCTGCGGTACATAATGTCCTGGAGAGATGAATGAACTATTTAAGTTACGTTAAGTCGGATGAACAAACTTATATCTGCACTAGCTGAGAAAACAAATATTCGAGAACCTGCATAACTTTCGCCAGCAATGTAAAAATCTCTGTACTTGTATTGAGGAAATCTTGCAAACCACTTGACAAGGAATTCATAGGAATCTTCAGCTAGGAATCCATGCCCCCAGAACAAACAAAGGCCCAAATAGAAAGATTATTACACTAAATATATACTGTCAGTTAACGAGAACTCAATTTATAATGATACCTGTTCTCTGATCTCCGGTATCATATAAATCAGATGTTTTGTTTGTATATGAGAAACCAACACCCGCTGGTGATTCAAGGAAAAGCAAATTGGCCACTGCTCAAAACAGAATGCAAAAGATATCAAATCGGAGAATTGAACCTGGCCTAACGGTTAATGAATGTATCACATGCCAAAGTTCCTACATCAATCTAATCTCTGAAAGGCTATCCTAGTACATTATCACAGCTCTTAAGGAAATTTCAAATTACAGATATATTATCACAATAATATGCTTCAATGTGCCTAAAGAGGCTCCCGACTAAGCGGGACAGGGGTAGAGGGGTCGGATGTGCCAGAAGAATTCTTACATTTGTTCCAAGAGTATGGATTATCCAACAGAGTCTTGCCATCAGAGTTAATCCTAAAAGGTCCAATTTCTTCGGCAGCTCCGTAAGCTATAGAGGAACAACCAGGTCCTCCATTAAGCCACAACAATAATGGCCTTGAGTCAGGATTTTTATTACCTGGTGACTCAATCAACCAATAAAACAGTGCCCTTCCAGCTTTCTCATTCACAGTTACATAACCTGAATACATACTGAAATCAACATCTGAAGGCTGTCCAGGCAAGCTTGTGATCTTATCTTTTTCTTGATCCTCATTATGCAAGGAGAAACACTTCCCTACTATATGCAAAACCAAAATGCAGACTATCGAGACCAACGAGACATTGGTACCCATACTAACTCGTCACACCAAACCAAACCAAACCAAACCAAATCTTATAGTAGGATTGAAGTAAAGTTGTCAAATTTTGTACTCAATATGACAGAAGACTAAGTCCAGACTCTATAAATACAGAGAAAGTTCGGTAAAAATGATCCACTAGTTAATGAGCCAATTGGCTACAGCATGCTTCTAGATTAAAAGATTCTTCTGAAAAAGCATGTGTAACAAAACATTCTTTTGTAAAACAAAATTCCACTCATGACTAGTCAAAATTGAGGTGAACTAGTTATTAGTCAACTGTTAGTGACCTAATAGTTGGTCAACTGGTGCAATAACTTCACATCCACAATAGTGAATTAGTGATATGTGCTTAAATTTTTCTTTTTTTCCTAAGTGGTTTGTGCGGTTTGCCAAACATAATTCCAAGTTAGTTGGCTTAATAATATACTTCATAATAAGAATTTTGTACTTTTTTCAAGCACAAAGCCTTCAACAATTATTGATTAAGTCATGTGTTCACACACACTGAGGCGAAATCCAAACTCATTGTTCCCAGATTTGAGTCCGAGCAAAAAGTCTTGACTCCCTCTTTATGGTACTTGCTCATTTCCCAAACTTTCTTACTTTCATTCCATCTTTTTAATATAAAATCTATGGATAAACAAAAGTTTGTCAATGGCCTGCAAATTCTACTCGTCAAGTACACATTAGCAGATCTCAACCTAATAGGTTACAAGTCATGTGTGACATTCTCGATCAAAAAATCACAGTAGCACTGGTCAAGTGCGTATCGGTATACTTCCACCTAATAGCTTTCAAATCTTATGCGACATGTTTGATCAAAAAACACACTAAGCACTAATCAATTGCGTAACATTATTTGTGTGGCTTTTTTATTAGAACCCATTGATATTCATTCATAAATTGTGGAATTATTACAATATAATCGAGTGAGGGGTGTCACTAAATCAATTAAATGAAAATTCATTATCAATTATAACTAACTAGCCGTTTGTACACAGTCCAGCCTGTGCAAACTAGTTTAAAAAAATGAATAAATAATAAAAGATTTTTTTGCAAGTCATTTTTAGAAAAATGAAAAATACATTTATTTGATAATATTGATGGGTAGTTATGTACAAAATATTCATAAAATTTAAATAATACAATTATATTCATGTATATTTCCTACAAATATATTGAGATGCTTTATTCCTACAAATATGGAGATCATGGTGTAAGCATAAAACTATTATATTAGGATCTTTACACTCTAAATTACTATGATCGATGATAATACAAGGACATACCTTGATCCATGATGAGAGTTTGATGAAGATCACTTAACTAAGCCTCTTCCTTTTCTCTTCTCTACTCTATCTTTTATTTGTGTTTTTCAGATGGTGTCTAACAATGATGCATAGGTCCCTTTATATAGTAGTAGTTATCAACCCAAATGTCTAATACTACTAATGATCACCCTAAATACATCCTTAATGAGTGAGATGAGAGGGCTAGAAGTTATACCCACTAATTATAATCCTTAATGTATAACAACCATCACATTAAACCTTAATATTATAATTAGACTTTAATATTACATGGACCATAATATTATTTATTATAAATAATCTAACAATCTCCCACTTGGTCCATGTATTATTTTATGATTCAAAAATAACTATAAGTGTACACCTTTCAATGAATCAACATTTTCAATTCTATAATATGAAATAAACCAACTGGATCATGGCGGTCACAAGTCATACAGGCGACATGATTCCTTCCATGTATCACAAGTCAATCTAATTCAAAATACTTTTATTGTGAAGAACTTTAAGTCACAACTTTTATGGAGATTACTTTGTTGTCTCATCATAACAATCCATGTACATAACTATAATATGGACAACATTTTATGAAGCAAAAACATAACCTTTATTGAATTCACAAGGGTCAACTTTTATATGAGCAAAACCGTTCATACATATGTATAATATTAATTTCCGGTTAACAAGGCTTTTCTATAATACCCATCATTTCTACATGGCCAATGTAAGTCATGGGTGGTAATCATTTAATTAACGGTTCCGATACCATTAAGTTTATACAAATATGCTCAATAGACACCTTCTGTTTTTGCATTTCTTCTTTGACAGATAGGCACTTAATATCCATATGTTTTGTACCTTTCGAGTACCTATCATATTTAGAGAAGAAGACAGTTGCGAAATTATCACAATAAATTCTTAACGGCTTGGCTATACTGTCGACAATTCCAAGTCTTAAGATAAAGTTCCGCAACCATGGAGCATGAATTGTTGCCTCAAAGCATGCAACAAATTCGGCCTCCATTATGAAAGTAGCAATGACAGACTACTTCCCATTTTCCATGATATAGCTCCCCAGCTATTAGGAATGTCTACCCAAATGTAGACTTTCTTGAGTCCATAGTCTGAATATGTATAACCAATCGTCTCAAGACTATCCGACCTTTTATAAGTAAGCATGTAGTCCTTGGTCCCTAAGGACTTTCTTTGCAGCCTTCTAGTGGTCCATTCCAGGATTACTTTGATATCGTCCAAGCATACCAACAACATAACTGATATGTGGACGAGTATATGTCTGAGCATACATCAGACTCCCAACCAGTGGTGCATAGGGAATATCTTCTATCTCTTTTCGTTCCAAATTACTTTTAGGACATCGGAACAAACCGGACTTGTCCCCTTTCTGAATGGAAAAAATTCCGAAAACACTTTTCCATTCTAAACTTTTCCAAACTTTTATTGATGTAAACATTCTGTGATAGGCCTAATATTCCTTGGGATCTGTTACAGAATACTTCGATGCCAATCACATATGATGTTTCGCTCATGTATTTCATATGGAAATTATTAGAGAGGAATTTCTTTACGTCGTGTAACAAACCAAGATCATTAGCAGCAAGGAGAATGTCATCAACATATGAGACTAAAATGATAAGCTTACTCCCACTGACCTTCATGAAGATACACCTGTCCACGGTGTTTTCTTCAAACCCATATGATGTGATGGTATTTTTAAACTTTAGATACCATTGTCGAGAAGCTTGTTTTAGTCCATATATTGACTTCTTTAGCTTACACACCAACTGTTATTTTCCAACGGTTACAAAACCATCTGGCTGATCCATATAAACTTCTTCCTCTAAGTCTTTATTCAAAAAGGCAGTTTTTACATCCATTTGGTGAAACTCTAGATCATAATGAGCCATCAAAGCCAACATAATTCTTAAAGAATCCTTCTTAGAAACTGGAGAGAAGGTTTCTTTATAGTCAATACCTTATTTTTTTTGAGTAAAACCTTTAGCAGGATGTCTGGCTTTGAAAGTTAGAATGTTGCCATCAGAGTCTCGTTTGATCTTGAAGATCCATTTATATCCGACTCGTTTTGAACCTTTAGGCAACTCAACTAAGTCCCAAACTTTGTTGTCATCCATTATTTCAACTCTTCTTTCATGGCATTGAACCACTTTTCTGAATTATCACATTCCATGACTTTATTAAAAGAAGGTGGTTCTTTATCAATGCTTAAGTCACATTCATGTTCAAGTGTATAAACCACAAAATCATCTAAAATAGCTGATCTTTTCTGTCTTGAAGACTTCCTTAATGCTATTTCTTGTGGTTCATTTGATACTTGTTCATTTGTGATGTCATTGTTAGGGGTCAATATTGATATGATCATCGTGTGAGCCACCATTTTGAGGAGAGACACTTTGATGAGAAACACTAGACATGCTATCTCCCACTTGTTTCTCTTCAAAATTCACCATTCGTGGTTCCCTACTCCCACTAACATGACCATTCTCAATAAACCGTGCATTACCAGTTTCAACTATTCTCGTACTATGGTTAGGACAATAGAATATGTACCCCTTTGACTTTTCTGAATACGCGATTAAATTGCCAGAGATGGTTCTTAAATCGAGTTTCTTCTCATGTGGGTTAAATATTCTTACTTCTGCTTGGCAACCCCATGCATATGCTTTAAACTAGATTTCCTTTTTATCCATAATTCATAAGGGGTCTTATGATTACTAGGAACCCTATTAAGCAAATATGCAGCAGTCTTTAATGAATATGTCCACAAAAATAAATGTACATTACTATTATTCAACATACTTCTAACCATTTCTATAAGAGTACGATTCCGCCTTTTAGCTACACCATTTTGATGTGGTGTGCCAGGCATAGTGTATTGAGCACATATGCCTCGACTTTCAAGAAACTTTTCAAATGTACCAGGACATTGTCCATTTTCATTGTATTTACCATAATATTCACCACCTCTATCTGATCTCACATTATCTAATTGCCTTTCTACTTCGTTAATAAACACCTCAAGGTGTTTACTGATTGAGACTTTTCATGCAAAAGATATACATATCCATAACGTGAGTAATCATCAATAAAGCTAATGAAATACTTTTCCCTGCTCTATGATGGGGCTTCAAATGGACCACAAATATTAGTGTGTATCAATTCAAGAAGTTTTGTGCTTCTTATGGTGGCTTTCTTTGTAGTGTGTTTAGTTTGTTTGTCTTTAATACAATCAACACATACATTTAGGTCTGTAAAATTCACTTTTATCCAACCTCAACATCCTTTATTTGGATATATGACCTAGTCTTTAATGCCATAAGAAAACAAACTTATCATCTAGTGCACTACGTTTACTATCAACAACATGTTCAATATTGAACAAAGACTCCACAAATTCATTATCAAGATTGAAACGATACAAACCATCCATTAATGTACCACAACCATAATAGTACTTATTCTTAAACAAGGAAAATGTACGGTTTTCATACTTGACATTAAACATACACTCATCCAACTTCCAGCAGAAACAAGATTCCTAGCATAATCACGAACATAAAGACACTTTTCTAGATCTAGATGACGACTAGTCTCTAAGATCAATCTATAAGTCCGATTCCTTTAATATGTGCTTTCATCTTGTTCCCATGAACAAATATTTTTAGTTCCTCTTATGGGTTGGATCGAAAGGAATCTTCGTATAACATGAGAAACATGAGTAGTTGCACTAGAATCTAACCACCAGGTATTACTAGGAACTTCAATAAGGTTTGATTCAAAACAAACGGAAACAAAGTAAGTACCTTTCTTTTTGAACCATTCCTTTCTTTTCTGATAATCCTTCTTCAAGTGTCCAATCTTCTTACAGAAAAAAAAACACTTGATCTCCTTTCCAACTTTGTCATCATTAGCCTTTATTGAGATTTTGTCATTCTTTGAGTCATTGTCTTTTCTTTTGTTCCCTTTTCCTGATTTAGTCTTGCTGCTAGAAGCTTCTTAATGGACAGTGAGATGAATTGAGTGATCTTTTATTTTTTTTCAGCCTCCCTTCCTCTTGAACCAACATGGCTTTGATTTCTTGAAAGTTCCATTTTTCCTTTAGAGTATTATAAAGTACTTGGAACTGGCCAAACTCAGGAGGAAGAGAGTGGATGGTGAATGGAACAAGAAATGTCTCACTCAATTCCATGCCCATTGTCCTTAACTTTGCTGCTTTGTTAGACATGCTAGTTACATGATTATGAATGGGTTTAGACCAATCAAATTTAGTAGTCGCTAACTCACTCATGAAATTTCTCATTTTGGACTTATCAATAATGTCCGATTGAGAGCACTCTATGACTTTCATGAGAAATTTCCTTCAAACTTATATATTATTACTTTGAGTTACTATGATAGATTCAAAAAAAAAAAAATTTTAATAACATATATAAGTTCACCTTTGGGTGATCCTTAAACATGTAAATTTGAACGTTAATCATATGCATAAATACATGTACGTATAATGGTTAATGACTCCAAAAGTACATGTTAAACATCTCTTATAATTATGTATACTTGATAAAATGTCTAATTAATTTCTATAGCTAGGCCACTTTGGTGACTAACAAGCTTGAACATATTAGACATTTAAACAATAATAACAATAGTAAGATATAATGTCTATGTAATAATTTGGACACTTCGGTGACTAATAATCAATTTAAAATAGACAACTTTAATAATATCTTAAAAGATTATTATTCAAAAACATGAGATAATTATCTATTTAGTGATTTATCTTGGCCACTTTGGTGACTAACAAGCATTATAAAAAATAGATAATTTATTGTAATATCTCAAAGTTTTTGTAACCTATAATTGAGATAAAATATTAATTTAGTCATTTAGCTAGGCCACTTTGGTGACTAACAAGCACTTAAAACTAAATTAGTATTATAAACTATCATATCTCAAGATTTCGTAACATTTAGTTGAGATGAAATATCAATATACTCATTTAGCTCGGCCACTTTGGTGACTAACAAGCACTTGAAAAGTAAATAGATATTATTGATTATCATATCTCAAATTTGCACAATGTATATAATAGGAGATAAAATATCTATTTAACAATTTAGCTAGGCCACTTTGGTGACTAACAAGCTTTCTTAATGATAGATATTTTTAATTATCTCCAAATATGTGCAAGACAAATTTAATACGTTTACACATTTCTTTTCCCATCATATATCAAAATCATGATACCCATTATAAAAGAAATTATAATATCTCAAAATTTGCACAATTTATATAATAGGAGATAAAATATCTATCTAACAATTTAGCTAGGTCACTTTGGTAACTAACAAGCTTTCTTAATAATAGATATTTTTAATTATCTCCAAATATGTGCAAGGCAAATTTAATATGTTTACACATTTCTTTTCCCATCATATATCAATATCATGATACTCATTATAAAAGAAATTATGTGAACAAAGAACATGTATGTATAAATATAACATTACACATTTATCAAACAATTGACAATCCAATATATCTTTTATGTCATATAATACAATAACCCTTAATATACATGATCAAATATTGTCAATTATTGTGATGAATATTTAAGCGAAATAATATAATATTATAATGGAAAATTAACAATACATCCATTTATATATTTCATATTCATAGCGGAAGCAATAAAACATATTTAGCAATTCATTTAGGCTAAATAACAATTCATGTAATAATCAAGAGTATTCAACCATGCTCATGATACCAATTGTTAGGAATAAAACTATTATATTAGGATCTTTACACTCTAAATTACTATGATCGATGATAATACAAGGACATACCTTGATCCATGATGAGAGTTTGATGAAGATCACTTAACTAAGCCTCTTCCTTTTCTCTTCTCTACTCTATCTTTTATTTGTGTTTTTCAGATGGTGTCTAACAATGATGCATAGGTCCCTTTATATAGTAGTAGTTATCAACCCAAAGGTCTAATACTACTAATGATCACCCTAAATACATCCTTAATGAGTGAGATGAGAGGGCTAGAAGTTATACCCACTAATTATAATCCTTAATGTATAACAACCATCACATTAAACCTTAATATTATAATTAGACTTTAATATTACATGGACCATAATATTATTTATTATAAATAATCTAACACATGGGACTTCATTTGTAATAACTAATTCACCCCTTGATGGATTATATATAGGATAGATAAGACGAAAATTTGATAAATTACAAGTCGAGAATTCTGACTAAAGAAAAGTAATAGAAATAATTACAATCTAGCCCTATTGACCCAATTACACATATGTCTCCAATTGGTTGCGTTATTTTTTTTTACTTTTTTTATAAATTAGCGATAAATTATGACTACAATAATATTAGAAATAATGAATACAAAAATTTAACAAGAGAGTTAGATTATAATATGAAACAAATTTGTCTCCAACAAGATTCGAACTCATGCCCTATTACATGAAAGGTTGGGTCGGATGCCACTATGCTATTGAGCCATCGGCCAATTGGTTGCGTTATTAAACACTCAAGAGGAGAATTTTGTAGGTATAAAATTAACATTTTGCCTCCAGCTAAACTTCCCACTTACACTTCCATATATTGGAGGGAGGACTAATAATTTCATTCCTAAAAAACTCTTGGCTTTTTTTATATAGTTACCTGAACTATTAAAAAGTTACCAAATCAGCATCTGGTGAACTTGTTTTTACCAAATAGGCATTTGGAACAAAAAAAACGGCACCTAAATTTTCATTTTTCACATTTTTATGAATTTCTCAGGTTTTTGACATTTTAAAATCCTTAACCCAAGGGCAAGTTAGTCATATTGAAAATATGACTTTTTGGAGGAAAAATTTACAGAAAAGTTCATATGCCACTTCCAAAAAGAATTTTAGTCGCCAATAATTTGGACAAAGTTCAGGTGCTTGTTAGAAAAATGTTTTTTCTTTATTAATAACCTCCATCTTAATGGCTTACTCATCTCGATTGAGTTCATCAATGGGAATGACGCCTCAAGTGTCCGATCTAAAGTGCAGTTGTGGAAGAAATTTTTTGAAATGGGTGAGCTTCACCAAGAAAAATCCTGGTAGGAGATTCGTCAGATGTGCAAAAAGGATAAGAAAAAACGGATTGTGAATGAGTTTGTGGCCTGCAATATGAACCTGAACATGTTGTTGTGTGATAGGTAGCTCCGTGTCGCTTTTGAAAGTGGATTGATGATCCCGTTTCTCCTCTAGCTCGTTCTGCCATGGATATGAATGCGAAGAAATCTGAAAGGAAGGTGAAGATGCTAGGATTTGTAATAGTTTTGTGTTTGATTGTAATTTTTGTTTTTGTTAGGGCTAAAAAATGTGAAAAATGTAAATGTAGTTGCAATTTTGGTATGTATTAAATTGCACCTCCACGTGTATAACTTTGATGTAATGAAGAAAAAGGTACATGTACTTTTGATATGTATTAATCATTGTATTGTGTAGTGTCTATATATGTTGGATTGAAGTGGCACATGAACTTTTTTAATTTTAACCCCTGAACTTTTGTACACTAGCAATTGGTGTTTTGTTGTACAGTCTATCTATGTTGCACACATTAAAACAAAAGCAATTATGGAAGCAATAAAAGACGACATCTTAAACAGAGGCTCAAACATAATAATAATGATATTCAAAGGGCTATTCAAAGAAACAAAAGATGACAATTAACGGTGTTCAAAAGAGTTATTAATAAAAGAGTAGAAATTTTAAAAATCTAGCATATTACATACATCATGGTTTTTAATGGTTAGATTTCTTGGATTTCGTAGTTTTTCTTGGTGGTTGAGTTTGGGCTATAGGTGTACTAGATGTTCCCTCTTCATTATTAGATTGAGCTAGTTGCGACGCGGATGTTGCAGCTGCTTTCCTTTTTTTGGTTCCTTTCTTATTATTTCCTCCATCTTCGTTCTGCCCAACATGACCATCTTTTGGAGCCGATTGTTCATTTAATGGGAAAGCTTTTTATTGTGGTTAGCACCTTCACACATATTGCAATACATCACTGCGCCCTTTCTGTTGTTTTTGAAATTTATAGGAGCTTTTTTTGTAACTGCCTTCTCCTTTTCCTTAGCAGCAACAAGCTTTTCGGCCTTCTCCCTTTGCTCGTTTGCGTCTACCTTCTTGCATTTCTTCGACATCCCTGGCAACACACGGAAATCTGGAGGCAATACGGTGGGGAGATTGGGTAGTTGAGGCCAAAAAGTGGGACCCCTTATAGGCTCAAGAAAGTGACTGTAAATTTTTAATTATGTATTCTTCTTGAATGTATCGTTCACGAACAATTATGAATCCTTGATTTGAGCCATGTATATACATTGCTCGAAAATTTAAAATATGAGAAATTATAAAAAAAAATGTGAAAAATGAAAAATTAGGTGCCACTTTTTTTTTTGTTTCAAGTGCCCATTTGGTAAAAAAAGTTCACCAGGTGCTAATTTGATAATTTTTTAATAGTTCAGGTGACTATATGAAAAAAAGCCAAAATTCTTTAATTATTCTCGTGTGTATAAGAGTTCGGCATCAAAGATAAAGATCCTAAATTAAACGCTCAACTTCTTCCTTCTCCATGAACTTCGACGGACTGTTTTTCTAAACTATCGAAATTAGTCAGTTTACCCACAAACTACCCAACAGACCATCTTGAAAATTCCAACCACTTTTGACGTTTATGTTAACAGTACACTCCGGCCTCCCCTTATTCATCATGTAGTGTGGTTTTAGTGAAGAGTTTGTTATAAAATTTATGGGTTGGTTTTATTTGAAATTTGAGAAAGTTGGCAATTGATTGCTCATGGGCCCTTGTTTGTTGCTTCACATTGTTAGTGATCGGGAGAATAATATGCCTTTTTTTAGACCAATTTTCTCACTTTCACATATCTTTTCGGGTACCATCCCACTTGCTAGAGTCGAAAAGGTCAAAATACTGTCAAATATGAAGTGAAAAAAAGTTTGTTTTGATTAATTTAATGTAATTATAGCATGATGACAGAAGAAAATTTTGTTTGAAGCGCATAACGAGTTGCTGGTCTTTTGATACTTTCAATCAATATAACATTCCCTTCCCAAATTTTTCCGTATAGTATACTTTCGATCAGTGGCGGATAATCAATATAATTTTCAAAATATCTGTTTAAAACACTTAAACATATTCAATTATAAAATTTAAATATTAATTTTTACATTAATTTTTTTTATATCTATATAACTTTTTTTTTAAAAGTGTTTGTTCGATTGAACGGGCGTGAATGTAAATAATACTCCCTCCGTTCTCTTTTTACTTGTCTTTTTAGCCTCAATTTTTTTTTAAATATTTGTCTTTCTAGCATAATTAAATACAGTACAAATTTACATTTTCAATGTATTTTTTCATTACTTTTTATTATGAATTTATCACCCAACCAATTATATAGTTTCAATTGATTGTCAATTTACATTTTCAATGTACTTTTTGACTATCTTTACTTCTTTCTTAATTGACGTGCAAATTGCTAGAAAGACAAGTAAAAGAGAACAGAGGGAGTAATAAATAATTGCTAGTCAAAGTTAAATACGCAAAAATAAAAATGTATATTAAAAAAAAATGGAGGAAGTAATCTTGATTAGAGTGGTTCACAGTATCAAATGAGAGAATCCGTGACTTTACAACATATGAATCGATCTTTGATACATATGGGATTTTTTTCATACGAAACTAATTAAGTCCGTAATAAATGCTAGCACTAATAAACTTATTTTTGGCTAATTCATAAATTGTCCTCTATATTATCATTTTAGTTTTAGCTTGCCCCCTGTACTTTTGATCATTTTAATGTGCCCTGAGACCTCTTTAGACGCATTTTTTTATTTAATCAGATGAAATGACTATATTATCCCTGTTATTATTCGAAAGTATAAGGGGCAACATTAAAATATTTTACACTATTAATATCAGACCCTCACACCTTCTTCTCCATCACACCCCACCCCACCCCAACCATTCTTCTTCTCTAAAATCAAAATTGTACATCTCCAACAATCAAGTACGTCATTAAAAGTCCGATCATTACCAAACATTACCTGTAGAATCACAATTTCTTGTTCAAAATAATAGATCACCGTTAGCTGCATACTTAAGAAATGTTGTGGGAAATCTCTCTGCAATGCCTAACATGAAACAGATCGAGGAATTAATCGAAAAATTCTCTCTGGTGATATATTGTCATCCTCACGAAGACTTTTTCCCCTCTTCCATGTCCTGGTTTTTCGAGAATGGAGCGCTTTTATATGGTTCAACAGGTTCAAATCTTCCTCAAGGTGGTTTAAATGATAGGTCATGGTGGCTTGATCTTCCCGTTAATGACGAAGCAAAAGATGAAATCAAAAGAGGAAATTTAAAAAGCATTAGTGTATATACATACTAAAGCTTCCTTTGGAGCTACATGTATTGATGTAGTTATATGGATATTTTATCCCTATAATGGACCTGCTAAAGTCAAAGCAGGTTTAATGAAATCGATTTGAAGAAGTTGGGTCAGCATGTTGGTGATTGGGAGCACATTAGTGAAATAGTTATTTTACCCGATTAAATGAAAAGAACGCACTTGAAAATGTCCCAGGGGGCATATTGAAACAATTAGAAGTATAAGGGGCAATCTGAAACAAACTTTATACTATAGAGGGGCAAACAATAAATAAGCCTTTATTTTGTGGTTGCAAGTTGCAACATTGCCCTTAAATTTTGCCCTTAAATTTTTTCACCCACAAACAGTATCAATTCATTTTAATGAAATCTCTCTCTCTTCCTTTATGGATGAGAACTTTCTCTCCACATAAACTACTATCGAATCTCAACAAGTTTGTTTTAATTTGCAATTCTTTAACATATAAGATATAAAATCTTTTGAGCGACAAATCTAACATAAGGATAGAATATATCTCAAATCTGATTTCTAACGTTGGAAACGCGGACCCAAAATTCGAATCGCTTCTATCGGATGAATTATCCTATTCCATTATTATTACTCTTATCGTGATTCAATTGTCCCAAAATGATTGCCGAGTTATCTAAAAATGATTGTCCAATCTGAATTGTGCCAAAAAGATTGTCCAGATTGGAAGAAAATGGGGGAACAGTTGGTTAAATATGTGATGAAAAGTGAAGATCTAATATAATCGTATTTTGATTGATTGAACGTGTAGGAGGAGATCGAAGTTCCGGGAGGACTTAGTTTGGCGGTTTTCTTATGGGAAGTTTCTTTTTTCCGTTTGAACAAATTATAAAATATGGAGTTATTGAAAAGGGAATTAATTACCTGTGATATTGAAAGAAGTTGGATCATAAAATGAAGGTTCCATCTAATCATCTATAGAAATCCCACAAAAAAGGAGAAGTTAATTGTTAGATCTAAGAACAAGAGAGAAAAGGAGAAATTTGTGCAACGAAGGAATTGGAGACGTGAAAACTGAAAAGTGACATTAGTATTTTTACATAATAGTATTTAAATGGGTATTCTAGACATTTTACTATAGAGGACTGTATTTAGAGGACTCTACATAGCACTGGCCTTTGTAGAAGGGTTAAGCATATTCGTGCTAGTTTCAGGCCCTTCAAATTGAATAGGCTCAGTAATCGTTTAATTGGCCGGTAGATCAACAAACATGTGTGAACTTCCTAAATAATGGCATGGGTAGTGATACTAGATACGCGTATAAGCAACACTTGTCCGGGTTGGGAATGGTGGTGTTTAGAGTAGTAAATAGCATCATATTGCCGACCAACAACAATGCTAGTCAAATTTTGCATATTCATGCGATGATGGTTTGGTGCATTCTTAATCGTCAACAACTCAATGTGCCTACATTGATGCTAAAACATATGCAACGGCAAATGGATAAGACCGAGTGTCCATATGGGATGATAATCTCCAAAATCTTAGTTGATAGGAATCAAGTCCCGTTGAGAGGTTACAAACCTACTCAATTTCACCAATCATTGAAGTTGGGAAGGACATCACTAAATGCTCTTAAGGTTTACATGTGGAATAACTCCGTCTATACTTCGGACGAAGTTTATAACAGCTTTCCGGACCACCTAGCAGAAATATGGCAGGCCAATAGATGTAGAGCCCCTCCTAGTCAATTTGCCTTTGATGATAATTTGGCTATTGCGTGGTTACCCTATCAACAAGACACCGGCGCCGGGGCCGGGGCATCTTCCTCCTCTGCACAACCCTGGCAAACACAACCCGAGCAAACAGATAGGGAACTGTTGCAATCTTTATGTGGAAATATGGCGGCGATTAGAATGGATGTTGATGGGATTAAAGGAGATGTGGCGACGATGAAAGCCAACATGGGGTTGATGCAGAATCATATGCAGTGGTTGGTCAATGATCAAAAGGTGGTCTCGAAGAGGGTTATCGACATCACCGACAGGATCGAGGAAAGCTGGAATCGAGCGAATCAGGCGAACCAAGATGATGATGATGAGGAGAATGAAGATGATGATGAGGATGACGATGACGATGACGATGAAGATAATGATAATTAGTTTATGTTTTATTTCATGAAAACATTGGGTCCGAATTTATGTATTAAGTTATGTTTGAACTTATGTCGAATTTATATTTATGTTTTATCGTCAATTTGTGTTTGAACTTATGTTGAATGATGATTAGTTGTGTGTTGAATTTGAGTTTGAACTTGTTTGTCTGGTTTAAACTGATGTTGTATGTTTGACACGGTATACCGTGTGAAATTACACGGTATACCGTGTCAAAATGGCATTAACCTACTGGTCCTTCACGGTATACCGTGTCAAATTACACGGTATACCGCGTGTACCGGGCCTGAGGGGCCTGGGGGCCGTGCCGGGCCTTAAGCCCGGGGGCTTCTGAGGGGGCTGGGGCCGGGCCTGGGGCCTAAACCCAAGGCCCCTATTCGACCCCTTAGTAAAGGGGCTGGGGCTGGGGGCGGGCTTTGAAGGGGCCGGGCCGGGTCAGGCTGGACTAACAGGCCGGGCCCTCATGCGGCCCGGTCAGGCCCGGTTCGTTTAACACGTCTAATCCTATCATTCTTGTTTCTGAAGCCCCCTCTTTGAATTTACAAAAAAGGGTCTCCAAATTGTTTGAATATTTTTTCTGGTGGTGATGGTTTCTGTGTCATTGGGCATTCAAACAAATGGCACCAATGGTTACTGTTATTTTTTAATTTGTTGGTCCACTTTGGGACTTGTTAGGATAGTGGCTGAGGGATTTATAGAATATTTTGTGATGCTTTTTTAAAGAGAATATAATTTATTCCAAGATGGTACTAAGACCAGATACATGAGGATGAGAATTTTGATTTATTCTCTGGGAATCATATATAGATAGAAGCTCATGGATTAAGCATTACAGTCAAACCAACTCCATGCCTTTCATGTATCACTCTAAAACAAACCCAAGTTGGCTTCCAACTGAAAAGAAAATAAGAAAATAGGAGCCAATTACTACCATTAACTGCTTATATCATCAGTTGCTCTCCCTCAGATATGGTGGCGGCAGACCAGCAAGAAATGATGAAAAGAAGGCTAGCGATTCACTCGGCTTGAATGTGGGAACGTCATGGCCAGCTCCTCTAAATGTTGCGAATGTAAGCCCCTCATATTCTTGAACCCACCCTCCAACCTGAATGCAACATATATATTAGTAGTTCATAGGTTAAGATTCTTTCTTGGTTTTACGGAATAACATTGATTTTTTGTGCTTCAAAGTTCGGAAGAAACAGAAAATTATATGTCATAGCAATTGCTACTTAATCTTTCAAGAATCCTATACCTGTCTCTGATGGTACCATGGTCTCCAAGCTCTGGTGATAGGCAATCCTAAGGAACTCAGACTGTATCTCGTGGATAATACAGGAACTCTACCATCAGTGTCCCCGCTGAGTTAAAAGAACAACATTGAGTCAGATTGTGTATGAAGTTATTTACTGAACCTGGGTACATTATGTGCATACAAAAGGTTGACTTCTGTCCAAAAAGAAAACATTGCACCGCATAATCTATTGCTATAGTTGTGAAACATTACATATTTAAAGTCAAGAAACATGTACCTGTAAACCCATATTCTGAGTCCTGCGTCTATAAGTTTCTTATAGATAGGGAGAACGGAGTCTTTCGAGTCTTTCCAATTCCACCTATGGAAGACTGTCATACTGCGATGATATTCATGAGTTGACTTATGTTATGGAGAATGTATATAATTAATAAACTAATTATAGAACCTATTCACCAGTAGAACAAGCAAGAAAATCTGCATATATGACAAAGTTTAAAAAAAACAAAGCATTACTTGCAAATAGTCCAGTTTTTTAGCACGAGTCCATCACTAACATGCAAAGCAGTCTGAACATCAGGCCGGTTGTAGTAAGTATTAGCATAGCCGTCCAAGCAAGGGTCGAATCCACCCAGGAGACCCAGCTTCTGGAGAGGAAGGTCATCAGAAGAGGAAATTTATTTACAAACATAATTGAGTATACATCTAGAGAAGATTAATTATGTATTTATTGTAGGTAAGATGCAACTTATTTTCTTACCATCTTTGATGATCTCTTTAACACTGCTTTTGTTGATTTAATATCTGAACCACTCAAATTTTCTACACAGGTGGATGTATAAAGGCTATAGATGTCTATCTCGCCATACTGTTTAAATATTTCATCTACAGATTTACTACATTTGTCAGTCCATGTGTTATTTCCTTTAAAATCACAGGATTCTTCTATGGTTTTGTGGGTTTCATCTGATATTACAGCATGGCTCCAAGCATAATCCACTATGCCCATCCAGTCCTCGGCATCAGATGTTTCCGGATTACCAACCTGCATAGCAGGTAAAGCTCTATTATCAATTAGATAGCATGCTACTGTATTTATTACATGAAGGAACCAAGGTGGAATACGATGAATAAAACTGGCAAACAGAGAGTGGACAAGAACTCGATGAAATCAAATCCATGTAAGCAAGTCAACAAATTAAGAAGGACTTTTGAAATTCATATGTTTGTCTGTGATGTTATGGAACTTCCGTACTGGAAATAGTCATACCATTATGCCCTTGAGATCAATAAAGAGCGACGGATCTTTATTATTGTCATGAATTAACTCCGCAAGCTCAGGTACATACTTGCCTTAAGAACGTCAAAGAGAGTGGCATCAGTGAAGGGGATGGACGAAAAGTTCTAATAAGATATATGATGAAGTGAAAGAGTACCATAAGCTTTACCTGCATAACTTTCACCTGCAATATAAAAGGCCCGTGTTCTGTATGACGGGAACTTGAGAAACCATTGGTGGAGGAACGCATACGCATCATCAGCTGATTGAATAATAGCAGCAGCATAACTTTCAATATTTTGAGGTAAGCAACTAGAATTAAATTTGAAACTCCCTCCACCGCTAATAGATCACCCAGGTTTGAATTTTGATGAGTTGAATTTTAAAATTTTGAACTCAAAATTTTTAGATATGATGTATATTTTTGTAAATTTTTTGTAAAAATATAGTATTTTTAACCTATTTTTTGTTTCACATAGTTGTGTGTGTGAATTAAGACGGCAAAGTTTGATAGTATTGCTCATGGAAAGAAACTAGACGATATATTTGGATAGAGGTAGTAGTAACTAGTAACAAAATACTATAAGTAAATCATGCATGTTGACGCCATGAAGCAAATCGAAATCTCCGAGTCGGAAAATTAGATTAAAAATAGCTATTCTGGTTGCGGTATGATGTTAAAACATTAATTGAAAAAAGAAGCAACATCTATTACCTGAAAAGCCGTCTCCAAGATTGTCATAATCACTGGAAGTATTTGAGTAAGAAAATCCAACACCAATAGGAGATTCCAGGAATAACAAGTTCGCCTCTGCATTATAAGAAGAAAACACTTGAAAGAAATACTTTATTTTATGGCAAGATGCATCATACAGAAATACTTGATTTATGAGTGGAGTTGGGCTCCTTCCTATACACTACAAAAGTGTTTTAATAAATTAAGTGTAATTAGATGAATCTAGTAATTGACATCCATTTCAAAAAGACAGATTTGTTTACTTCTCTACTACAAGGAAGATAAAAATAAAAACCTTTGTTCCATGAGTAGGGATTAAGTTTTAGGCCATTTCTATTTGTATCCAGAAAGAAGGGTCCTATTTCTTGCGTAGCTCCATATCCAACAGAAGAACATCCAGGACCTGCAACGTGTCTAAAGTTACGTCAATAAACAAAAAGTATACAACAGAAAATAAAGTACATCAGGAATATAGGAGCATATTGCGAGTTCCTAACGGAGGGTGCATGAAACGTTTATTTTGTAAGAAATCCTAATGAAGTTCATGTTCAACGCATATGTGCTAGACTTCATCTTGTAACTAAGGTATATGATTTACAGGGAATTCCTATTTTTCGTGTCCCTTACCTCCATTAAGCCAAAGGACTAAAGGTTTTTTTTCGGGAAGAGTTGCAGCTTCATAAAACCAATAGAACAATGCCCTTCCATTCTTTTCATTAACCGTGGCATATCCGGCATAATGTTGAAAGCTTACACTCGGCTGGCCAGGCAAATCTATAACTACATCCTGCATGGTTAACGAGTTATGTTTTTTCTCGAAGGACCTTGGCCAATGTCTAGTGCCTGCAACAGGCTCTAAACTGAACAATTCAACTACAAGTAAAGAAACTATAAGGTATATGATTGACAGAAAATCCATTATTCAACAATGATGAGCCAGACAGAGGTAGTAAATGATGATTCAAAAGAAAGCAAAGCAGGTCTATTTATACTTGTGAGAACTACAGGCTCCCATGAAAGCAGATCTACAAAAGCATCTAATAGACTCCATTTTTATTTTAAGAGTTCGCACGTGGAGAAGTGACTTTTGATTTGGTCAGCAACTGTACCATATGGCATCTGATGTAAGATTTTGGCTAAGTTGAATAGGTTGCATGTAAGTTAATTCTCTAGACTGTGGGTTGTCTGATCACAATAAAATAATAAGATAAAAGAATAAATGTGGTTCTTAGAATTAGCTGAGTTCAGTAGGCCCTCATACAGATATTATAAGTTATCTTAGCCTTTTAAATCTCCATCCAACATCTTTTTTCCTCTATACTGCCAATACAAACTCTATATTTATAATTTCCCTAAATTGAAAAGTGATATAATGGCATTTTGTGATCAATATGGATAAAGTACAAACACATTATAGTGACTCTTTTATCACAGTTGTCATATTTGTTGTTCTGTTATGATAGACCTAATATTTAACAGTCTTTCCTTAAGAGTGAAAGCTGCCAACCTTTGTACATTTTTATACTGTATGCTAATGCATTGATTCATTCATTACAAAGGTTGGCAGCTTTCACTCTAAGGCAAGTCTGGTAAAATATTTGTTAGAATAGTATTCGACTTAGAATTAATTACAAGATCATCAACTGTGAAAAGAACACTACAATTTCCACACAAAATATAATAAATAATTAAGTATATATTACTACAAGAACCTGGATTAAGAGATAACAAGGCTGTAATAACTGGAACATCGCAATATAAAATAAGAACACTGGGTCCGGAGGAAGAATCAAAACATGGGGTTAATTTAAGACTAAACTACATATTAAATATGTCATCTGGGTTAAATCGTATGTGACTAAGAACTAACTGAAACCTGGTACTTAGAGAACCTTAGTACTTCATGGTCATTTATTCAACTATTCAAGTCATATAAATATGTCATGTGGGTTATAAAATCCAGTCCTGTGGAGATTCAATATAGAGTCACAACATTGTGCACTATCTTGGAATATCATCATGAAAAGGAAGAAAGGGGAAAATTTCGTGGCGAACCTCATGTGTTACAACTTACAACTATTGCATATGAAATCAAGGTGATGAAACAGATAATTACAAGAAAAAAAATTCCTATTGTGAACTGTGACTTGGATTCCAACATATTGAGTTGAAATATTAATACAGGCCATGTTCAGATTATCATGTGCAACTTTAACTAAGAACTTATGCATGTCTCCACTATTAATCATAATCTGGTCTTCTATATTTGAGGAATGTATTCGTAGGTCAACTTCTTTTTCCTCCCCCTATCCTATAGTCTGTAATCTATAAAGCAAAGAGGTCATTAACAACAGTATCCTCGATTATTAAGAATTATAAAGCATCTGCTCTGAGACTTATCTATTTGTCATTTACAAATACCATCAGTCACACCTTTAAGAGTTAACTTTATGGTTCATCCATCCTCCCATATAAAATTGCAGGAGAGATAAGCCTTCTTTACTCAGTAATGGATCAATTATCATAAACAAATGACATAGCAGACATCGATGCTCATATCCATATTCGACCTTGAGAGTGGAATCATGTCAGTTCCCTCATACTCCTAAAAAAAATTAAGTCAGTTTTCAATACTTCGTTTATCAGTTGTCTTCCTTTGTTTTACATGTTGTCTAGTTTCTACCTGAGACAATACACTCCGACATATATAAGAGATTTATGGCTGAGGGTATTTTTGGTTGATATGAGTACAGAGGATAATACAAACTCAACAGTCCACACCAAAGTCTTCGTCCTCACTGGAGGTTTACTTACACACAGTGTGTTACAGGAAAATGATGCCCTCCTGATTTGTATAGTGAAATATATTTTTTAGGACCTTTAGATTGTTTATGTCTTAAGCATGAGTAATGAGAAAAAGTAACCCATGTAAGGTTGGTGTGAGCAGTATTCAGTTTTATTTGTTATTAAGCACTTGGTAGTAAGTGCAAGTTTAATTCATCACTTCATGATCATTAGTGGAAATTAGTCACTTATACACAATGTTTTTATGCACCAATGTTCCCATTATAATGGGACATAACCTCACAGCTAATGATAAAAGAACAGATTAACACAATGTCATCTTTTTTCAACTACATCTTTCTATTTTGTGAAACACCTAAGAATCACTACTTCATGCTAACAGTCATGAGAAACATGAGTAAGACTCATCAGGTTAGGTTGAAGAACAACCGAAACACACAAATTGATCAAACATATTATATGTATTAATTCTACTTTTCACAAAACAGATTGTTGACATGTGATTGCATCAAACTAATAAAATTGCACATTTAGCCCCCATAAATGGCACTACGACATGTTTTCTTAACCAGTAGATACAGGTCATCAGCTTTAGTTACAGTAAAGTTAAGAATATTTCAAAATGTTCCTACATTAAATTACAGTTTCCAACATGGGGATTGATACTAACACCTCAAAACTTGCCATGATACTATATTTTGAACCAAATGTGCAATTGACTCTCAAGTTTAACATATGTATACGTCAGGTTCAGAAACATTAATTGAAATATTCCTACCTTCGAGAATGACAGTAATTGAATGATACAGTATGTATAGCCTTACGAATTATATATGCTTCTTGCCTGGTAAAATTTATGCATTTAAAACAACAGTTGTAAAGAGTAAACATCTGAGCATCCTGCATGGTACTTACCTTACAGAAGCTCCACTACGGTTCAAGAAAAGGAAGAGCTCTCCTGGTTATCATAAAAGAGTGCTACAAGGTCCTAAAGGAGCAATTTAACTGGCAAATAATAAAGAACACAAAGTAGCAAATAACAAATTACTTTCGCTATCCCTATCCCGCAAGTAATACAGTTTTTCAATCAATAGATAACCTTTCCTTTTGTATGAACGGATATTATTACATTCCAATTGCCATTACGAATGTGAGCCTATGACTTAGTAGAGGTTACCAGCAGAAGAAGGGAGCAATGTATTTCTTCATCCTACATAGAGCATTTCTTAGCTTCAAAAAGTTCTAGTGTTTCATATACACTTCTACTGATGCTTTACCAGACGCCAAATCCGTATTTTTGAACATATTACAAGCTCCCCTCTGATTTTATCGCCTAAGGTCTGATAAATTACTTACTACATCTAAAGCTAGGTACCCTCATATATTTTATTCATGGTATTGCTTATAGATGGGATTTCCAGTTGAGTGTGATGTCAGCTTTTTCTCAAAGAGCATACAACTATTCAATTGAAAGGTCTTGAGCAGTAATATGGCTTGAGTTTACATCTTGGATCAATGAATATGTAACTCAAATATTAGTAAGTGAACCTCTAAGTAACGTAACCTTATATAACTGTCAGGTAGTGTTCCATATATAAAATTTGTTTGTTGAGTTGATCATCAACCTTACTCTTAGCAAATAATTTTACTTTTTTACAAAAATAAAGAGGCAAGCCCAATATTCCATAAGGATAACTCTTCCATCAAGATTTTGCATACATCAGCTTCAAAGAAAGGATAAGACTTCAGTTAGAAATTAACATTATCCAATCAGAGAAATAACATAAAATCCACTCACTACAATTTTTCTCATCCTTGAACGAGAGGTACCGAGAGATTCTTATTTAGATGAACAGCATAATCACAACGAAAATCCTTCTATTGTTAGGTAAGGCATCAAATGTGAGACATGTGATCAAAGTTACAGAAAGTTAGTTCTGGTCAAAAGAAACAGTGGAAGAAGTAGGGCAAACTCTAGTCATACAACGTTCAGTCAAATCTGGTGACCTTAGTGCATATTATACTCAATGGACTACTTGACAATATTCATATATTCCTACATGAATGAAACTTACCATCTTATATCATTGTCAGTCAACATTTATCAAGGAGATGAGGTTAGTGTTTATTGCCAATTAACTTCTAGATACTAAAATTTCTGATGCAGAATTCTCACATGAAATTCTAGATATTAAACTTCTAGAAAACATTTATGCGGATATTGCTCGTAGAATGCTTATAGGTTCTACAATTGAAACATATTGTTTAAGTATACATGAATTCTCAAATCTAAGTTTTATTTTTGTACTATCATCAATACAATAGAATAGGTAAAAATCGATATGTTGAGATCACATAAGGTAGAATTACATAAGCCACTACATTGTCTTTTTTACTTTCGTGATCCCTCATCTGCTACACTTCTGATGATGTTTTAAACCTCACTAATATCTCATACAAAAAACCTCGCGCACCATCCCCCCCCCCCCCCCCCACCACCACCACCCAAGCCATTCCTCTCGAAGTTTCAAACAACTGCATAAGGGGAGCATCAAACTAGTAAAGTATATGGAATTATTTAAGTACCTAGGTATTCCATCTGGTTCCTCGTAGTCGAGCATATATTCAGTCCGTCCTCTTATCACAATTAAATATCATGCTATTAAAATTACAATATTTAATCAACCAATCCACGCATAATCAAAAGACATTCCACCCAAGCCATATAGATTAACATAAAGTCATATAAAACTCCTAGGTGTTCCTTTCGACTGAAGAAGAGAGATATTCCACAATGTGAATTTCATTGTACCAACCCAATTATATGTTTATTAATCAATCCTACAAACCCATTAGATTGTACTTTTTGGAGCATACTTATCCAGAATTTAGAGGTCTAATTAAACAATTAAACTAAAACCATTATCAGCCTTGCTCCAATTATAGAGATGCAAGAATAAAAGAATCACTAACAGTTACCATTGGGCCCTTTAAACCTCCAACAGCATTTGCCTTTAACCTAACTTTATCCCTCTGGAATCATGTCATTTTGACTAGAAAATGTGATGAAAGATAAAAAACATGTCTGTATTACGTAACCACTGCTTTGTTATGTATATTATATTCTCCGACTCTTTGATATAATTAAATAAATCAACATGCTTGATCAAGCTACATGCATTTCTTATCTATTTTCAAGTAATAGATAGTATTTCTACGTCATCGTGGTTCGTGGATTCGTTGGCAATTCAAAATCGTCTCTTCATTCACATGTTTTTATGTACCACATTGCTAGTTCGATACTTGAACCAAAAAATCAGACTCAATACCTATTCAGTTGACGTCCAAGAGTAAAATCAATTGCGCCATATCTGAAGCAACTCGTAATTATTCCGATTCGATAAAATGACTAGACTACCGTATTTTCAGGTATCCGCTCAAACCCGACTTGAAGTACTTGTAGCATGTTATTGTTATTGTTAATGTTGTAGTAACTAGCCCACTCCAAATAAAAATAAGAGACAATATGAAATTATGGTTTGAGGTTGATAATGGGGTAGAAGAAAATGAACATATTAAACCTACCCAATTAGCAAGGAAAAGAATAAAGCAGGGTGTGGTTAGCTTTAAACAAACAATATTAAAATTAGAAGATTACCTTTTATCTATTGCTTCCCCCATTTGCCACAAAAGCATTACTCTGTTCAGATTTTCAGTGCAAAGAGGTTGTGTATGAAGACCCCAATACAGCAACATCATCATGTAATTTCATTTTCCATGTCTCAAAAAGTCAACATCCATACATATATTTATTTCAAAATTATAGAATTCATGATATAATAAGTTTATTATAGTATTTTAAAATGAAGGAAGTATACGTAAACATGTAAAATTAGCAAATACCTTGGTATTATATTCATTTTTTTACCACTCACAATCTCCACTCCGGGATGCTGATGCAAGTTTCTCTAGTGGGTAATCGGATTGTGGAACGATATAATTACTCGAAATCTTCACTAATGCAGTAGGCTTAATATTAAGGGCAAAAGGCGGGAGTCATCACCTATGTTTTGCCGCCTTTCATTCACCCATGATTTAATTGGCGTCTTCCACTCACCGATACAATAAAAGTGGCCTCTTCCAATATAGTCGTGTTATCTACTGTTAATGTTGTCGTTTACACAATAATTTAGTATGGGCAAATTGGTACCTTCGGGTTTAATAAACAACCAAAAAAATCGAAAAATCGAAAATACCCAAATCAATTTAATGGTTATCCAAAATCCCTAAATTAAACTCGAAAATTAATCGATCAAAACGGAAAACGACACATCATGGTGAGCGACTGGGTCCTTTTATTTCATGGGTGAGCGGAAGAGGTCAATTAAATCATGAGTGAGTAAAAGGGGACTCTGGGTAAAACATAGATGATTGTTCCAGCCTTTTGCCCTAATATTAAACATATGTTTTATGTTAATATAGTGAATTTTTTGCTAACCCTTAATCATCACGACGAGGTAAGTTGCGGATGTGTGGAGTTTAATTAGCATGTTTATCATTTCAAGAGAAGATTCTGTTGTTTATCATTCCAATAAGAGATTCTGCCACTTGTAAATTACTAGAAGTCACGTTGTGCGAAGAGCCTAGATTGTTAGCACTTTAACACCAAATTCTTTATCAAATTTATCAAATGAGTTGTGCTCGCGAGCATCTTGAATTTATTGTTGAAAGTGAGCATGTGAATTAGCCGTTTTCTACCCGGTCGGATTCACAATGTAGTCGTGGCTCATACTACTTGTGAATTGGTTTTATTAAAACAACTTATAGGAGAGTTAGGCTTTGAACACTCTTACATCATTCATACTAGTTTTCTTAAAATTATTCTTAAATTCTTCTATAGATAAAACTCAATTAAAGATACATATTTCTCCCTATAAATAAAAATAAAAATTAAAATGAAAAGGTGGAAGACCTAGATAATGTAAGAGTGAGAAGAGAAAAAATGAGTTTTGTGATTGGGTGGGAGAATCTATATATTCACCTTGCCAAGTTTTATTTCCCAGTTTTAATGTGGACCAACCCTCACTACACAATTTTAACAGTTTTTAGTTATTTCCTCCCCATTATTGAAACAATAAAGCTTTTAAAGAAACTAGTGTGGATGCTCTTAAACTGTAGTTTTATTTTGTGATAATTAAGGTATTGTCCATATTTCTTTCAATCCGGTATTTCATGAGCTAACTAAATATATTGAAATACACAATCACTTTTTTGGATAAAACTTCAAGAAAAAATTATTCAAACTTCTTATATTAAATTTGAAGATCAGTTGATAGATCTATTCACAAAGTGTTTTGCTGGAAGTTAGGCTTCTTTGTAACAAACTTGGATCATATGATTTGTGTGTTCCTTGTTCTTATATGAATAATAAGAAAAATAAATACCAGACCTCTCTTAAACCCTCTCTGTTTCATCTTTTCAACATTTATTCGAATATAATTTTCATCTATTTTTTAACACTATTTACACCAAAAATGGTCCAAATTGTTTAAATATTGTTATGCTGAATTGCTGATGATGGTTTCTGAGTCATGGCACATCCAAACAAATGGCATAAGTTATCTCACTAGAAACTACTTAACACACAAGAAATAAATCAAGAGATGTGTAAAATATTTCGTGATGCTTTTATAGATAGTATAATTTATTCCAAGATGGTACTAAGACCAAATACATGAGGATGAGATTTTTTATTTATTCTTAGAGATTATCATATATACATAAAAGCTCAGAGAAATTTGGCAGATTGGCACTTTTTAGAGTCTTTTTTTAACTTAGAGCACACATCCTTTTTTTTTGCATAGGACTAGCACACACACCCCCAAAATGACTAAATTACCCTTACTGAAAAAATTAAAACCAAACCCCCCTCCCATTTAACATTACCACTTAATCTTCCCCCTCCCCCCATACACAACTTGTTTTTGACGTTTCAGTCACCCCCCCTCCCCCTCTCCCTCATTCTGTTCTCTCATGGTCACTCTCTTCTTCTCTTCTCTCACGCTCGCTCTCACACAACGTTGGCCGAATTGACGTGGAAAAAAGTAAGTTCTATATCTCTTCAACTTCAACTTCCATTATTTAGTATAAAGATTTGTTGTTTTTTTTATTTTTTTTGATAGTTTTTAGTATAAAGTTTGGATTTTTGTTATTATTTTGGGTAAAAATTCGTTTATTTAGTTTTTTTAGGAGATATTACAATTTGGATGTTTGTAGTTGGTATAAAATTGTAACATTATTAGTTATTGTACAAAAAGTTAAATTATTTGGAAATTTTTATACTTTTTTAGGAGATATTACAATTTTCATGTTTTTGTTGAAAAAGTTATGATTTTTGTTGAAAAAGTTACAATTTTGGTAGGAAAATTTTCGATTTTGGTAGACCAACTTAATTTATTTTGTCTAATGTTGTGACTTTGATATTTTTTGATGCAAAATGTTACTTTATTTGTAATGTTGGCGATTTTGGTGTCTTAAGCATTTATAAATTTTAGTATGATTTAGTGTGGCCATGGATACATTGATCTGCACATGTTTACACTAATGTACACGGAGTTGCAGCTGTTTACACTGATCTGCAGCTATTTACACTGATTTGCACATGTTTACACTCATCTGCATCTGTTTACACATAGGTGCTAACATATAGTTTCTTATATATGCAGGAAATGGCGTCGAAGTGAATGGGAACATGTTGTTCCAGAGACTGTGAAAATTGTGGTTGTGTTGCCACCTATAACTAAGAACAACAAGGGAAGACAGAAGAATAAACGTATGCCATCCCAAGGAGAAGAAATCGTTTGCAAGCGTTGTGGTTGGTGTAGGCAAACGGGACACAATAAACAAACTTGCACAAGCAACGAATATGTACCCGTGCATCCCCTTGACAAATCAAATTAGAATAATGTTATATTAATGTTTTTTATGAATAATGTTGTATCAATGTTGTTATAAATAATGTTGTATCAATGTTTTTATGAATAATGTTGTATGAATGTTTTTATGAATAATGTTGTATGAACGTCTAATAATCTTAGTTGTGAATAATGTTATTTAAATGTTTAAATTTGTATTAACAGTAGAAAACACAAGATAACACTATTTAACAATGAAACAAACAACATATCACAAGACAACACAGCTGAACACAAGATAACACTGCTGAACACAAGATAACACTATTAAACAATGAAAAAAACAACATATCACAGGATAACACAACTGAACACAACATAACACTGCTGAACACAAGATAACACTATTTAAACAGAAACAAGCACTAATAATAGATTCAGTTTTGGTACCAAAATCATAACTTTTGCTACAAAAACATCAAAATTGTAATATCTCCTAAAAAAACTATAAAAAATTCCAAATGAATAAACTTTTTGTACAAGAACTAATAATATTACAATTTTATACCAAGTACAAACATCAAAATTGTAATATCTCTTAAAAAAAACTAAATAAACGAATTTTTACCTGAAAAAAAGAAAAATCCAAACTTTATACTAAAAACTATCAAAAAACTAAAAAAAGAACAAATATTTATACTAAATAGTGGAAGTTGAAGTGAAAGAGATATAAAACTTACTTTTTTCGAGGTCAATTCGGCCAAAGTTGCGATTTTGATACTTTGAGAGTGAGAGTGAGAGTGAGAGAGAATGAGGGAGGGGGGGGAGGGTGATGAAACGTCAGAATATAAATTTATTATGGGGGGGGGGGAAGATAAAGCAAGAATGTGAAAAGGGAGGAGGGAAAATATTAGCTTTTTTCATTAAGGGTAAAGTAGTCATTTTGGGGGGTGGTGTGCTAGTGGGTTGCAAAAAAAAAGGAGGTGTGCTCCAAGTTAAAAAAAGGATGAAAAAAGTGCTAATCTGCCAAATTTCTCTAAAAGCTCATGGATCAAGCATTACAGTCAAACTAACTCCATGGCTTTCATATATCACTCCAAAAGAAGCCAAGTTGGCTTCCAACTGAAAAGAAAATAAGAAAATAGGAACCATTACTACAAGAGCTTCTTTTTTTCAAAAGCATCGACTGCTTATAATATCAGTTGCTCGCTCTCAGAGATGGTGGAGGCAGACCAGCAATAAATGATGAAAAGAAAGCTAGCGATTCACTCGGCTTGAATGTGGGAACGTCATGGCCAGCTCCTCTAAATGTTGCGAATGTAAGCCCCTCATATTCTTGAACCCACCCTCCAACCTAAATGCAACATATATCAGTAGTTAATTGTTGGCATTCAAAGGTGATGAAACCTAAAGATTCTTTCTTGGTCATATGGAATTACATTTACTTTCCTTGCTTCAACGTTAGAAAGAAACAGAAAACTACATGTCATGGCAATTGCTAATTGATCTCTCAAGAAACCTATACCTGTCTCTGATGGTACCATGGTCTCCATGCTCTGGTGATGGGCAGTCTTAAAGTATTTATCCAGTATCTGGTAGATAATACTGGAACTCTACCATCAGTGTCCCACTGAGTTAAAAAAATATCATTGAGTTAGATTCTATGAAGTTATATGCTGAATATGTGTAAAATTAAGTGCATAAAAAAGGTTGACTTCCATCCAAAAAGAGAAAACAGAGAAAAGTGTGCCAAATAATTATTTACTATAGGCGTAATACATTAAGAATATCAAAATTAAAAAACATATACCTGTAAACCCATATTCTGAGTCCTGCGTTTATAAGTTTCTTGTAGATGGGAAGAACAGATTCTTTTGAGGCTGTCCAATTCCACCTATCTAGGATTGTCATACTGCAATGATATTCATGAGTGGATGTATGATATGGAGATGAATGAAATTAATAAACCAATCATGGAATCTATTCACCAGTAGAACAAGCAAGAAAATTTGCAGATTTGACAAAGTTGAAAGAAAATAAAAAGCATTACTTGCAAATAGTCCAGTTTTTTAGCAGGAGTCCATCACTAGCATGCAAAGCAGTCTGAACGTCAGGCCGGTTATAGTAAGTATTAGCATAGCTATCCAAGCAAGGGTCAAATCCACCCAGGAGACCCAGCTTCTGAAGAGGAAGGTCGTCAGAAGAGGAAATTTATTTATAAACGCAATTGAGTATACATCTTGAGAAAAATAATTCTGTATCTATTATAAGTAGGAAATGGAACCTATTTTCTTACCATCTTTGATGATCTCTTTAACGCTGTTTTTGTTGATTTAGTTTCTGCACCACTCAAATTTTCCATACAGGTGGATGTATAAAGGCTATACATGTCTATCTCGCCATATTGTTTATACATTTCATGTACAGATTCTTCACATTTGTCAGTCCATGGTTTATTTTTAAAATCACAGGATTGTTTGATGGTTTTGTGGGTTTCATCTGATATTACAGCATGGCTCCAAGCATAATCCACCTGGCCCATCATGTCCTCAGCATCAGATGTTAATGGATTACCAACCTGAATAGCAGGTAAAGCTCTATTATTAAGTATAGTATGCTATTCTATTAAGTACATGAAGGAATCAATGTGGGATAAGATGAAAAAAGCAGACAAACAGAGAGTGGACGAGAACTCCATGTACGCAAGTCAACAAATTAAAAAAGACTAAGGAAATTCGTATACTCGTATTATCTGTGATGTTATAGAACTTCTGTACTGGAATTAGTCATACCATTATGCCTTTGAGATCAATAAAGAGCGATGGATCTTTATTATTGTCATGAATTAACTCCGCAAGTTCAGGTACATACTTGCCTGAAGAACGTCAAAGAGAGTGCATCAGTGAAGGGGATGCACGAAAAGTTCCAATAAGATATATGATGAAGTGAAAGAGTAAGATAAGCTTTACCTGCATAACTTTCACCTGCAATATAAAAGGTCCGTGTTCTGTATGATGGGAACTTGAGAAACCATTGGTGGAGGAAGGCATACGCATCATTAACTGATTTAAAAACAGCAGAATTATCAGTTCCAATATTTTGAAGTAAGCAACTAAAGTTGAATAGGGCAAATGACACCAAAGATCACTCACGTTTGTTGAAAATTCCAGTTTGATCACCTTAATTTAACTTAGGCATTTTTTTATCGTTAATGTCCCTTATAGAGGACAGACTTGGTCACCCCGTGTAATGTATTTTCGATCACTGATGTTCGTTGTAGGGGAAATTTGGTCATCCGTACATTTTTAGGTGTTGAATCAATTTTTTACGAATTTTAACGAGAGCATTTTTGTCACTTCATAAATAATACTCCGATTTAAAGTAACAAAAAACACCCTTCCCCATCATCTTCTCTAACACCCCCACCCACCCCCGATCGTTTTGATAGTTATGACCATTGAAAAAGAAACTAGACAATATATTCGTGATAGAGGTAGGACTAACTAGTAACAAACAAGTTAATCATGCAAGTTGATGCCAGGAAGCAGAAATTTCCAGCCTGAAGGGAAAAAAATGATAGAGATAGAGAATACACATCTATTGGACAAATGATAGTTATAGTGTAGTGAATTAGTAGTATTTTAGACTATACTATAGTTTTGTACACAGTCCAACCTGTGCAAACTCGTTCATCGTTTATAATATAAGTTTTTTTATTAATGAATAAATATAACATTTCTATCTAATATTATTAAATTCATCTTAATTATGTTTAATTTTGATGTGTAAAATAATATATAGTCTTGGTAAAGTCAATTTCTAAAAAATGAAAGTAAAAATATATTTGATAATATTTACAGATAGTTATTTACAAAATGTTTATAAAATAGAATTTATATTAGTCTCCTACTTTTCAGGAGAACATGATGCTTTAAAGACTTCAAAATAACGTACAATTCTCCCCTTCCCTGATTATACTAGACTAGATGCTTGTCCATAGTTCAGCCTGTGGAAACTTGTTCACCGTATTTATAATATATAATTTTTTATTAATGAATAAATATAACTTTTATATGTAATATTATTTAATTCATCTTAACTAAAGTTTTTAAATTTGATATGCAAAAGAACATATAATATGGGCAAAGCCATTTTCACACAATATTAGCTAGGGTTATATTATCACACAATATTAGACATAGAGTTAGGGAGAAACACTCTGTAAACAATCTCGTTCTTCATTAATAAGATTTGTAGCAATAGGACGTAGTCACTCATTCTGAGGGCGAACGTGTATAAACCTTGGTGTCGTTTACTTGTCATATTTACTTTCATCATTGTCATACGGGTTTCTTAAGGGTTGCGAGAATTGGATTCTGCATTAATTCTCAACATCTCCCCCTTCGCCAATTATATATAGATATATAGTTAGATAAATAAATTTAATTAATAATGTTTCATATAAATTAGGAGATCATGAGGCTTCAAGGCTTCAAGAAATAACTTTTATCTCCCTCTTCCCCAATTATATATAGTTAGATATATAGTTAGATGTTTATAACCAATATTACATATTTTTCGAATAATTTTTACATGAACTTATTATGACAACACGTTATTCGCAAATTATTACATATGCATGGTTAGAATTACTAAATAAATATAACAATTTTATGTAATGTTATTTAACTTATTTTAACTAAGCTTAAATTTACAATAAATAATAGTATAAGATTTTTCTAATTTTTTTTGAAAAAAGATAAATATATTTAATAATATTGGTGGGTAGTTATAAATTAAATAATTTATATTAATTATATTCCTACAATTTAGGAGATCATAAGGCTTCAAAATAACCTTTAATTTCCCCCTTCCCACATTATATTATAATTAGATGATCTGCTTAAAATGATATAGATTTAAGATATTTCTAACTATATTCTAACAACTTCAATAATTTATTTTATTAAATTTGTATTATTTTCTTATAATATTAAGCAAGATATTTTAAAGTAATCTATTAAATGTTTATTTTATAATAGTTGTCAAAGTTTAGGTTATAAAAGTTTGAATATTTTATTATGTAAATCTTTTTAAAGGGCATCATTTTATGATTTCACAATATATTACCTGAAAATCCGTCCGAAAGATTGTCATAATCAGTGGAAGTATTTGAAAAAGAAAATCCAACACCAATAGGAGAATCCAGGAATAACAAGTTCGCCTCTGCATTATAAGAAAAAAACACTTGAAACAAATACTTTATTTAATGGCAAGAAATACTTGATTTGTAAGTGGAATTCTGCTCCTTTCTACACACTATTAAATAGATTAATCTAGTAATTGACATCCATTTCAACAAGACAGATTTATTTATTTGTGTACTAAAAAGGAAGATTAGAAACACCTTTGTTCCATGAGTAGGGATTAAGTTTTAGGCCATTTGTATTTGAGTCGAGAAAAAAGGGCCCTAACTCTTGCGTAGCTCCATATCCAACAGAAGAACATCCAGGACCTGCATGTGTCTCTTATTACGTTAACAAACACAAAAATAGCATATGTAACACTCGATTGAAACTTATACAGTATTTTGTAAGAAATACTAGTGAAGTGCATGTTAAACGCGTTTGAGCTAGATTTCATCTTGTAATTAAGAATTTTTGTGTCCCTTACCTCCATTAAGCCAAAGGACTAAAGGTTTTTTCTCTGGAAGAGTTGCAGCTTCATAAAACCAGTAGAACAATGCCCTTCCATTCTTTTCATTAACAGTCACATACCCTGCATAATGTTGAAAGCTTACACTCGGCTGGCTAGGCAAATCTATAACTACATCCTGCATGGTTAATGAGTTAAGTTTTCTCTCATTGGACCATGGCAAATGTCTAGCGCCTGAAATAGGATCTAAACTGAACAATTCAACTATAAGTAAAGAAAGCACAAGGTATATGACTGACAGAAAATCCATTATTCAACAATGATGAGCGAGACAGAGGTAGTAAATGATAACTCATAAGAAAGCAGAGCAGGTCTATTTATACTTGTGAGAACTACAGGCCCCATGAATGCAGATCCACAAAAGAATCTGATGGACTTCATTTTTATTTTAGGAGTTCGCACGTGGAGAACTGACTTTTGATTTGGTCAGCAACTGCACCATATGGCATCTGATGTAGATTTTGGCTAAGTTGAATAGATTGCATGTAAGTTACTTCTATATAATCTGATCACAATTTAAAAATAGGATACAAAGAATAAATGTGGTTCTTAGAATTAGCTGAGTTCAGTAGGCCCTCGTACAGATATTATAAGTTATCTTAGCCTTTAAAATCTCCATCCAACATCCTTTTTCTCTATACTGCCAATACACAAACTCTATATTTACAATTTCCCTAAATTGAAAAGTGATAGAATGGCATTTTCTGATCAATATGGATAAAGAATAAACACATTAAAGCAACTAGTTTATCATATTGGTTGTTAGTGTAATCATAGACCTAACATTTACCAGTGTCCTTCCTTGGAGTGAAAGCTGCTAACCTTTGTACATTTTTATACTGTATGCTAATGCATTGTTTCATTCTTTTTTAAGCAGCAGTTGCTAAATTCAAGGGACACAACAATTTCCACAAAAAACATTACAATAAATAAGTATATATCACTACGAGAACCTGAATTAAGACATAACAAGACTGTAGCAACTGAAATACCGCAATATGAAATAAGAACACTGGGTCCAGAGGAAGAATCAAAACATGGGGTTAATTCAAGATTAAACTACACTCGTTAAATATGTCATGTGGGTTATAACCAGTCTTGTGGAGATTCAATATACATTCACAATGTTGTGCAGTTTCTTTGAATATCATCATGAAAAGGAAGAAAGGGGGAAATTTTGTGGCGACCTTCGTGCGCTACAACTATCGCATATGAAATCAAGAAAAACAATTCCTATTGTGAACTGTGACTTGGATTCCAACATTATTAAGTTAAAAAATGAATACCAAGTCATGTTCAGATTATCACGTGCAACTTTAACTAAGAACTTATGCATGTCTCCACTATTAATCATGATCGGGTCTTCTATATTTCAGGAATGTACTCATAGGTCAACTTCCTTTTCCTCCTATAGTCTGTAATCTATAAAGTAAAGAGATCATCAGCAACAGTCTCATCTATTATTAAGAAATTTAAAGCATCTCCCTTAGATTTATTTATTTGTCATTTACAAATATCATCAGTCACACCTTTAAGTCTAGTATGTCCCATATAAAATAGCAGGAGAGATAAGCCTTCTTCACTCAGTAATGGATCAACGATCATAAATAAATGACAAAGCAGACATGGACACTCATGTCCATATTAGACCTTGAAAGTGGAATTATATCAGTTCCCTCATACTCTTGAAAAAAATTAAGTCAGTCTTCAATATTTTCTTTTATCAGTTGTCTTCCCTTGGTTTACATGTTGCCTAATATCTACCTGAGATAATACACTTTGACATATATAAGAGATTTACGGCTGAGGGTCTTTTTGGTTCATTATGCGTACAAAGGACAATACAAACTCAACAATCCACACCAAAGTATTCGTCTTCACTGGAGGTTTACTTACATACAGTGTGTTTCAGGAAAATAATGCCTTCCTAATTTACTTGGTGAAATATATTTTTTAGGATCTTTAGTTTGTTTGTCTTAAGCACAAGTAATGAGAAAAAGTAACCTACTGAGCTCGTCATGCACAAGTTGGTGCGAGTAGTATTCAGTATTATTTGTTATTAAGCACTGGGTGGTAATAAATGCAAGTTTAATTACCATCACTTCATGATCACTAGTGGAAATTAGTCACGTCTACACAATGTTATCAATGGCCATGTTTCCATGATAATGGGATGTCACAGATAATGATAAAAGAAGAGACTAATTATAAATTGACTAGGTTAATGCATTTGGCAAAATACTCCAAATCATGTCATCTTTTTGCAACTACATCTTTCTATTTTATGAGAAACCTAAGAATCACTACTTCATGTTAACATCCTTGAGAAGCATGAGTAAGACTCGTCGAGTTAGGTTGAAGAACAACCAAAACATACCAATTGATTTATTTAAATCAAACATATTATATGAATTAATTCAACTTTTCAGAACACATATTGTTGACATGTGATTGCGTCAAAACTAATGAAATTGCACATTTGGCCCCAGTAAATGGCAATATAACATGTTTTTTCCACCATTAGATAGACGTCATCAGCTTTAGTTCCTGTAAATTTAAGAATATTTCAAAATGATTCTACATTCAATCACAATTATAAACATAGGGGCTGATAATGACACCTCAAAACTTGCCATGATACCATCTCTTGAACCAAATGTGCAATTCATTCTCACTTTTAACATATGTATATATGCTTCAAGAATAACAGTAATTGAATATTACAGTATGTAGAACATTATGAACTATACATGCTTCTTGCTTAGTAAAATTTATGCATTGAGAGCAACAGTTGTAAACGGTAAACATCTGAGCATCCTACATTGTACTCACCTTACAGAAGCTCCACTAGGGTTCAAGAAAAGGGAGAGCCCCTCCTACTTATCATAAAAGAGTGCTTCAAGGTCCTGGAAAGATCAATTGAACTGACAAATAGCAAAACGGCACACAAGTAGCAAATTCCAAATTACTTCCGCTATCCCTATCCCACAGGTAATACAGTGTTCGAATCAATAGATAACCTTTCCTTCTGTGTGAACGGATATTAATACATTCCGGTTCCCATTACAAAGGTGAACCTATGACTTAATAGTGGTCACCAGCATTTCTTAGCTTCAGAAAATTATAGTATTACATACACTTCTGCAGAGGCTTTAGCAGACACAAAATTCGTCTTCTTTAAATATAAAGCAAACTTCCCTGTGATCTTATGCCTTAGGTCTCATAAATTACTTACGAACATCTAAAGCTAAGTACCCTCATAAATTATATTCATGGTATTGCTTATAGGTGGGATTTCCAGTTCAATGAGATTTTACATCTTGGATGAACGACATGTAACTCAAATATTAATAAGTGAACCTCTAAGTAACGTAACCTAATAAAACTGTAAGGTAATGTTCCATATACAAAATTTGTTTGTCGAGTTGATAATCGACCTTACTCTTACCAAATAATTTTACTTTTTTATAAAAATAGAGAGTAAATTCTAATATTGCATAAGGATAACTCTCCCGTCAAGAGTTTTACATACATCAGCTTCAAAGAAAGGATAAGACTTCAGTTAGAAACTAAACATTATCCAATCAGAGAAATCACAGAAAATCCACTCACTACAATTTTTCTCATCCTTGAACGAGAGGTACCGAGAGATTCTTATTTAGATGAACAGCATAATCATAACGAAAATCCTTTTATTGTTAGGTAAGGCATCAAATGTGAAACGCATGATCAAAGTTACAGAGAGTTAGTTCTGGTCAAAAGAAACTGTGGAAGAGGCAGAGGGCAAGCTCTAGTCATACAATGTTCAGTCAAATCTGGTGACCTTAGTGCATATTATACCCAATTGACTACTTGACAATATTCATATATTCCTACATGATTGAAACTTACCATCTTATATCACTTTCAGTCAACATTTATCAGGAGATTAGGATAGTGTTTGTTGCCAATAAACTTCTAGATAATAAATTTCTAATGCCGAATTCTCATATGAACTTCTGGTTCTAAATACTAAACTTCTGGAAAAAAATTATGTCAATATTGCTTCGGAGGATGCTTATAGGTTCCATCTGGTTCCTCGTAGTCGAGCATATATTCAGTCCATCCTCTTATCCTAATTAAATATGAGGCTATTAAAACTACCTTATTTTCTCCCACATAATCAAAAAGACATTCCATTTCCACCCAAGCCATCTAGATGAACATAAAGTCATGTAAACTCCTAGGTGTTCCTTTAGATTGAACAAGAAAGATATTCCACAATGTGAATTACATTGTACCAACCCAACCATTAGTTTCTACTTTTTGGAGCATACTTATCCAGAATTTAGAGGTCTAATTAAACAATTAAGCTAAAACCATTATCAGCCTTGCTCCAATTATAGAGATGCAAGAATAAAAGAATCATTAACAGTTACCATTGGGCCCTTTAAACCTCCGACAGCATTTGCCTAATCTAACTTTATCCCTCTGGAATCATGTCATTTTGACTAGCAAATGTGATGAAAGATCAAAAACAAATCTGTATTACGTAACCACTGCTTTGTTATGTATATTATATTCTCCGACTCTTTGATATAATTAAATAAATCAACATGGTTGATCAAGCTACATGCATTTCTTATCTATTTTCAAGTAGTAGATGTCTTTCTATTGAATTCGTGGCTATTTCAAAATCGTCTCTTTGTTCACATGTTTTTATTTACCCCAATACCAGTTCGATACTTGGCCAAAAAATTAGACTCGATACCTACTCAGTTGACATCCTAGAGTAAAATCAATTGCGCCATATCTGGAGTAACTCGTAATTATCCGATTCGATAAAATAACTACACTACCGTATTTTCAGGTAACCGCTCAAACCAGACTTGAAGTACTTGTAGCATGTTATTGTTATTGTTAATGTTGTAGTAACTAGCCCACTCCAAATAAAAATAAGAGACAATATAAAATTATGGTTTGAGGTTGATAATGGGGTAGAAGAAAATGAACATATTAAACCTACCCAATTAGCAAGGAAAAAAATAAAGCAGGGCTTTAAATAAACAATATTAAAATTAAAAGATTACCTTTTATCTATTGCTTCCCCCATTTGCCACAAAAGCATTACTCTGTTCAGATTTTCAGTGCAAAGAGGTTGTGTATGAAGACCCCAATACAGCAACATCATCATCATCATGTAATTTCATTTTCCATGTCTCAAAAAGTCAACATCCATACATATATTTATTTAATTATTATATAATCCACGATATAGTAAGTTTATTATAGTATTTTAAAATGAAGGAAGTACACGTAAACATGTAAAATTAGCAAATACCTTGGTATTATATTCATTTTTTTACCACTCACAATCTCCACTCCGGGATGCTGATGCACGTTTCCCTAGTGGGTAATCGGATTGTGGAACGATATAATTAGTCTATTTGTTGAATCTTTGTTGGGCACCACTATACACACTGAAACAGTGACTCACTGTAGTGGATGGACGGTTTTGCCCCTGACGAACAGAGAGTTCGGCCACAAGGGTTACTGACGAGTCCATTGCTCGTCAAGAAGGGTTACGGACGAGTGCATTGTTTGTCCAAACCTATCCGTTTATAAGGGTTACTGACGAGTCCATTGCTCGTCAACAATGCTTACAGACGAGTGCATTGTTCGTCCGTAACCCTTATAAACGAACAAAAAGTTTTTTTTTTTTTCCAAAAAAGTCATATATTGTGGATATTTCTTATTAATATTAGTAATATTATTATTAATATTTCTTATTATATTATTGTTAATATTTGTTATTATTATGGTTAGACACATACTTATTAATAATTCTAAAATTAAGAACGATACTTGAGTGTTTTCTCATTAATTGTTTTTAATATTATTAATTTGTTATAATACTTATATTATACATAATAATATTAAAAATATGTATTAGTATTGGCAAGTTAACAAATTCTAAAAAATATAGCCATTTCAAATTAATAACAAGAAAATATTCCAAATACATTAAAGAAAATATAATGATTACAATTTTAGTGTTCCGCTACTAATCATCAGAGTCATACTCGGTTTCCTCCTCATCGACATCATCATCATCATCGCCCCCATCATCATCCTCCCCATCATCATCGTCATCGGGTTGGGTTGTTCCAGGATACTGATGGAAATCCGGGAAGGACCAGTCTGAAAGTTTTGTTGGTTCTATTTAGTTCCGGTCGTTTGGCCCCACCAATTATCCATCGACCCCTGCGCACACCGGGCAAGCCTCCAGTCCCTCCATACCGCTGCAAATCTTCCATCTGTTGCTGCATGTATGGGTCTACATGCTGTTGTGACTGCAAGTATTGCTCAATGTTACGGACTGTCTTCCGCAAGGGTTGTAGTCGCTTTTATCAAAATAGAGAAAATATAATATTTGGTTAGTTGAAGAAAAAAGGTAACATAACTTCATGAAAAGTTGAATGTAATAAATCGTACCTGCTGCGATACATAATATATCGTGCTCGCAGTCACGCCTACGTCTCCCCTCTCTGGGTTGTGCAGTCTCACATGGGTCCTCGGTATATACCAATCCATGTAGTCATCGGAGATTTGCGTTGCTATGTACGCTGGGGGACCCATAGGAACCGGGACCACATTGTGAAATTGCATGTTTGACCAAGCCGCACGCAAAAGCAGCGCATTTTAGCCAATACCAATTCTTGTAGGTCTACTTTTGTAAATTCAAATATATTTGTAAAATCAATTTCTCTAGGTGTTCTAATTGTTCTACATACTAATAATATTAATCACACTACTTGTTCATACTAATATTACTAATAATATTAATAACAAATATCCATATGTTCGTCCATCAAGTCATATGAATACTATGATTTAGTATATCAATAATACTAATACTTGTTAATAATATTATTGTGTATAATATAATAATTATTATTACATACTAATAATATTAAAAACAATTTTTAATTTGGTCTAAAGTTTGAGTTAACATTGTAAACTTTATATTTCGTACTAAAAGAAAAGATTTAAGTAGTATATACATGTACTACTATTACTTATTTTTTCACCCCACAATGCATATATTTTGGATAGTAAAATACTTAATGAGAAGAGCACGGGTAACCTCCAAAGATAAAATTTTTATTAGTCAGATAGTTTAATAGATCATCAGTCAGCTCGGCCCTTTCCTATTTCGCTTTGCCGCCTATTAAAAGAATAAGGTCCCGTCTTCTTTTCACCTGCGTCTCTTCTTATTTATTATATTTTTCAATTTATCTTACTATCCTAATTGAGTATCTTCAACCAAACACTATTCTATTTCATGTATAAATATTTAAATAGTATGCAATGTTATATAGAAATATATGAACAATAATATAAAACTAACCAATTTTATTTTTAAATAATAATGAAATGCAACACCTAAACTTGATTTGATTGTCAAATGATATTTTTCAACTATTTTTTTTTGAAATGCATAAGTATAATAACAAATAACAAATAAACATTATAATAGTTAACCTTATTTTCATGAATGATAATCAAATAAACATTAATGGATAACTAATGAAACAATTCCTTAATTATTAAGTATTAATATAAATATTGAACGCAATGCTTTCACGAATTTTTGTGTCATTAATTTTTTTAAATTTTTTTTACATAATTACCTAATTTTAATAACGATAAAATATGTAATTAGATAAGTATTATCTCTTATATAATTAAGTATCAAATACTGAGTTCTATTATTTGTTATTTCATGATGTTCTTAAATCATATTCTTATATTATAGTATAATCAAATTGTTCCAGCTATAGAATAATCGAATTTACAAATATATGTAGAACAATTAGTATGATTAATATTATTAGAACAATTAGAATGATTAATATTATTAGAACAATTAGAATGATTAATATTATTAGAACAATTAGTATGATTGTTCTTCATATTTAAAGTAATAAATAAATATGTGTCTAACCATAATAATAACAAATATACAATACCATAATCAATACTCCTAATAATAATCATATTACTAAATATTAATAACAAATATTCACAACATATCATTTAAAAAAAATGTTCAAAAGTTTATGGACGAACTCATAGTTCGTCCATAGGGCTTACGGACGAACTCATTGTTTGTCCGTAAGGCTTACGGACAAACAACCAGTTCGTCCATAACAGAAGGGACGACTGTTTTTGGCCGAAATCTTTACACGTCCATAGCCTTATTGACGGGTGCCGTGTTCGTCCATAAGGCTACGGACGAACTCGTTGTTCGTCAGGGGCATTTTTGTCCAATTGCTACAGTTTTTCACTGTTTGAGTGTGCGTATAACAGCTCAGAATCTTCAGTAATGCATTATGCTTAATATTAACATATGTTTTATGTTAATATAGTAATTTTGTTGCTAACCTTGATCATTACAAGGAGGTAAGTTGTAGATGTGTCTCGTGGGGTTTGATTTACCTTTTATCATTTCAAGAGGAGATTGTGCTATTTATACTTCCAATAGAAGATTCTGCCACTTGTAGGACTTGAAGTCACGCCGTGTGAAGAGATTAGGTTGTTACCACTTTAACACCAAAATTTTACCAATTGAGTTATGCCCGGAGACATCGTGAATTTATTGTTGCAAGTGAGCATGTGAAATTAGCCGTTTTCTACCCCCATCGAGTTCAAAATGTAAAGTTTTCGACAGGGTGAGCACTAAGCAAAACTCTTTCATTTTATAAAGTCTATGCTAAACTAGGTTTTGATGTTGATTATGTTTTGAACTTAGGACTCCAATTGTGTTTAGGTTTTGGTTATAGGGATTGTATTAAAGGTGAAACACTGAAGGTGATTGTTGAAAATTATTTGAGAGAAAAAACAAATTTCTTCGCATATCTACTTAATAAGGAAATCCAACCAAGTTACAACATCATCTACCCAATTAAAATTATATACATAGCCGATCCTGAAACCGGCAGGTGATAAAGGAGGAATCACCCAGCCCCAAAATTTTAAACATGTTTATGTATATACTCCTATTAGATAGTATATAATAGATACAATAAACAGGAGCAGCGCATTGGGAAAATGGACTGCTTATTGATTTGATGTCTTGGGTTCGATTTGAAGTACTTAATTGATTTCTATTTTAGGTGAAAACTATTATCACTAATTATCTTTTCTTATGCTAATTTTTTTTTTTTTTTTTGTAAATTAGCGATGAAATGAGTATCGAACCTAAAACCTTCTGATCACTAGCAAGAGCCTTTTCCATTACGCTATCTGATTGACTCCCTTCCCCTATGCTAATTTGAAAGAATCACAATTGACAATTAACTCGCCTACATTTAAGCATTCAGCCAGCGAACAATTAATAAAAAGGCAATCAATGTTTATATTTTTTATAACCTGTTACAATTCATTATAAGTATTACTCCTATTTTTATATATACTGTGATCTTCATTTTATGGAGTATTATTTTTAAAATTTTCTTGAACATTTTAGTGTTAGTAACAATTTTGGGTAAATTAAATAAATTACATTATTCATCAATTCTCAATTTATTTAAAGATTTGAAATAATCATGTTTCAAGACATCAATTTGGGATTGAGCATTGACGCATTGTTGTAATTTTAAAAACCAATTGATATTTTTACTTTTAATTATTATTTTTTCAAGTTACTTTAATTTTAAATTTCATATCTTTAGTTTTATATTTTATTACCTTTAATTATTTGTTTATTTCATGAAATGTCACAATATAAGTATTTATCTAGAAGTGAAATGAGATAAAGGAGAATAATGATGGAAGAACCAGTTGAATCACAAAATAGCTATTAGTAACTTTTTTTAAGAAATCTTTTTATGTTAATGTAGTTTGTGAAGAATCAAATACAATTTCAAGTGGTGAATTTTTTTTGAATGCATTTGATAATGAAAATATTACGTCAAGTCAATATAATAATAAAATATCGTCTAATGATAGTCAATCTTTACCACATATTGATATCTATGACCTTAGAAAGATTTGGTAACTTGGATTTTTTTTTTGTAAATTAGCGATGAGGTGAGTTTCAAACCCAGGACCTTCAGGTCACTAGCAACAGCCTTTTCTACTAAGCTATTCGGCGAACTCAGTAACTTGGATATTTTATGCACATAAAAAGGATAAGTTGTGAGAAATAAATATTGATTATACTATTAATGATTTGCAGCAAATAATTCTCTAGAAATAATTCCTTATAATTTATAATACATGCTCCTTTTTTCAATTTTCGTCCCGGACCTTGAAAATGCCAGGACTGGCCCTGATTACATATACAAAGGGCTTTAGTTAAATCACTCTCTATTATTGAGGATGGCATTGTCCAAGAATGTCTTTTTATTTGGGAAAAGGTTAGCACAAAGTTTACGAGTAAGTGATATTTTACGTTAAAGTGAACTCAATTGTGTAGATTCCTTGGGAGATGATTAGATGCTTCCAGTTATTCAAGGTTTGTATAGACCTTCAACTATTGGTGGTTTTCCAAGGTGAGTTGAGTGGTTTCTCAAGTGGTTGCTTAGACTTGTTCGCTTGTCAGTTACCTAGGAATCAGATGGAAATTTGGTCCGAGAACTTGGCTTGAAGACTCATCTGAAATTGCAACTTGGACTCCAAATTGAATTGAGCTAGGAGCTTGGCTTGAAACCCCGCTTGTTCAAGGCTCTTTGTTTGACCATTTTATACTACATGATCACGCACGTTTACTAAACGAGATTAATTTAGGTAATTAAACTTAATAATTTCATTAATCCGAAGATATGGTATAGTTCTAAGGTAGCCTAATCCCCAGGTTATCATACTAGTTTAACACCTACTTAATCTAAACAAGCACTAATTAATACAATTTTCAAACTTATGTGGATGCGATACATGGGCAGCCTTATTAATGTTTTGGTGGTCAAGAGACTTCAATAATAACAATAGAAAAAATATCAAAAGAGACTTCAAACAATACAAGCAAATTATAGCCAAATTTCCATACTTTCTCTTGTAATGAGTATATAACAGAATTGAAGAAATACTAAACAAATTTACCACAAATTGTCCACAATATGTATCTATTTCTCATAGTTTTGTAAGAAGTGTGATAAACAGACATCCGTGTATCCAATACTACCAATCTACCATTTAAGAGGCGCCCTTAACAAACAGGTTGAAAACCCACTCTCATTGAATGTGGGCTAAACCAAGGATATAGGCCAAATAGACTAGGCCCTCAAATGTCAAAACTTATAATTAAGGGCCCATTGAAGGCTTGGTTGCCTAGAAAGGGACTGAGTCTGAGATTGATGTGGGCCGGCCCGATAAGTTGACAGAAAAGGCCATTGAACACGATAAGGGAGCCCATTTTCTTTCCTTTTTAAGGGTTTGGCCCAGTCCATACCACCAATCAGTGAATTACCAATTGCATTTGGGCCTACCAAACTAACGAAATTGCATCAAATCTTAATGTAAATTCGTTACACCAATGCCGTGCATTACTATTATGGCCTACGGAGTATAAGAATGAGGAAAATTATTGGATGTGTCTCACCTGATCTGGACCTAGAATTTATCGTCAACCACTTCGTAAATACATAGTTCACTACGCAAAAGTCGAACTCAATTTGTATGAAGAGGTGAGACTTAGCACTTTAGTTCGTTACCAATTGAGTTATGTCATAAATATTGTGATTATTGAACATGTTTGATAAGTTAACATTATTAATCCTTTAGTTTTTGTGAAAGTGCAATATTAGTTGGTACATTATTAGTGGTGGCAAATTTTCCCTCGTCAGTCTTATCTCATTCGGTTCGTCTTTCAAAACATACTTTACTATCAACTTAATTTTTCATTTAAATAAAAAACTTACGTGTTAATTAATATTGAAAATTATTGTTATAGTTGATAATAATAAAAAGATATAGTAATTGGATCCTTATGAATATGAAAGGAGTGACAAAACTTGAAGAAACAATGTGCTTAGCTTTAATAAATAGTAGTAGTAATTTTGGAGAAGATGATTCATGATTTTGGCACCAACGAGGTATATAAAATTGTACACAATGATGAAAATAGGGACATTTATTTTGGGTATGTCACTAGTCAAATGATTAGCAAGTGGACGCTTGTCGGCTTCAAGTTTCTTTCTGATTATTGTTAACTAATGAAATTTAAAGTGTTTTATGCTAGTAATTCTTAATAATTTCTCCTTCTAGCTAGACTTTAAATAGTTTGTTACTTTACTTAACCATCTAATATTCTTATAGTACTACAATAAATTAAGATCACGATAATAAGGGCTATACTATATTTATACTTATGATTTAACTAAGAAAATTATAAATATGATGCTTGTCATATATAATAATATAAAACAAGCTAAGTAAATAAATTTATAGTAATTGTAGAATGATAAGTAATATTAGAAACTTCTCAACGGGAAATGAATAATATTTTTACGCAATATGATTCTTAAAAGAAAATGTAACATACATTATTAATCGCTTTTAATAATTACTAATAAACAACATTAAAAACTAAGAGGTAGAGTAATTTATTTAGAGAAGTTAAGTTCACTCCACCATAATTGGGGCGTTAGCTCAAATGTCACACATCACCAAAAGTCCAAAACAATCACTCCAAATCTATCAAATGTGATCAATTTAACTACATAATACCATAATTCTAGCTCTAATCCGTGGGAGAATGATTTATAATTGCATACAATAATTGTTGGAAGATCAATATTTGATACTATATATAGTGATATTGAGATTAAATCAATTATAGTATGAAAATTAAAGCATGGGATAAATAATGTGAAATATGTAAGTGCAAATGAGTGTGGTAATGGTCAAGATAATATTGTAGCTTAAACTTGACCTCGTATCGTGTTTATCACAAAACCTTAAACGTACCCTAAATTATCGCTTAATTGTGATAGAATTACTTGCTTTGCAAATTGCAAGACGTGATGACAATAATGATAATGTCCTCTAAAATACTTTCTTTTTTTTGAAAATAGAGTTAATGATGTATCATGTGTGAGATCATCAAATGAGTTTGTCACATCTCACTAGTTGTGTATTTTAAAATAGTTCCACAATTACAAGTTATGTTTAAAAGTGTACATAGTTGATTTTCCATTTACTAATTTCGTTGGGTTAATGGATGTGCCATATTTGAAGGGATATTTTTGACATTTTCTATCCAATATTAAACTTAAAAAAAGATTTTTAAAAATGAAAACATTAAGAGTTGACTAGATTTTTTCTTTTTGATATCAAATATATCCAACACATTTTATGTTTAGGTTTTCATAATTTTTTAATTTTATTTTTAAGTTTAATATGGAATACCAAAAGATTAAAAAATATCACAAAGCTACTTTAATATGATAGGACAAGGAGATGTCAGTGAATGATATAGTCATAGTAATTTGTGTTTACAATTTACATAAAAGGTGGAACGAAACAAAAACATTATCTAAATAGAGTAATTGGGCTCTCCCATTTGCTAAAACTTAAATTGAGAAAATAGATCAATAGATTACAGTCATCCGCTAAATGAATTGCCACACTTAATTGTCAAAGATGTTTATTACATTTTTTTCTTTTTTTTTTGTAACTTAGCGATGAGGTGAGATTCGAATCCAAACCTTTTAGTCACTAGCGAGAGCTTTTTCACTAGGCTATTCGATTAACTCTTATTAAGATTTGTTTTGAATTGGTATTAGATGACTATCATTTTTTCGTACCTTGGATAATTAAATTTTATTACATATTAGATAATTATAATATTTTTCCTTTTGAAAATTATTATTAAAATAAGTCCTTTCTTGATCCAATAACAATTAAATCACATCATTATTGTCTTACGAGAAAGCAATGCAACTATAAAATACGGAGTATACTTTTTATATGTTTAAATATAATAATGATAAAAAAATTCAAGATCTTATTAACATTAAAACTATCGACAATTCAAAATAATCATATCAAATAATGCCCTCATTAATTTTCAATAAACCGTTAGTTGAAACATTTGATGATGTGGATTTTATAAAGGACAATCAAATTACCTTTCATGTACAGTACTACATAAAAACAACCTCATGCATTCCATTTGAAATTCAACTTTCTTTGATTTTTTCATTTTCAATTAATAATTTTTGTAAAAGTGTAAGAATTAAAGTTTATAGATTTTTTGTTTTCAAGATTTATAATTAGGGACTAAAGTTATTTTATTTGGATAATAAGTTTTGTACAATGTATCCTTAAGACACATGTTAAGATGTTAATAAAGGAAAATATATGATTAAAAATTTGAATTTGATATGAAATAAGAGTAGTAACTTTTTATTTATATTTCCTTATACATTTACAATATGTTATATTTTATTTTTATATTATTATTTTAATATGCACTCCATAAGAAAAAGAAAAAATGAATTATATACTCAATTATTTAATAATTTATCCTCGTATAAATAGTATAAAGTGAGAACGATATGTTAATAAAAACAAATTAACAAACAAGCAATAATATAAGGCTATGTTTATGGGGATTAATGGAATTTATGTAGCCCATTAATCTATTCTTATTTGAAAAGGATATTCTTCGTGAATCTGTATTACACTGCACACTTTTTCGAGAATCGAGAGACTGAAAAAAAGACACCATTCAAACACACACACATATTCACACTAGTGAGTAGTGAGTGTACTTCAAATCTTTCAATCACCTTTTTTGTCTTAAACTTTCCCACTCTCCTACTCTACTACAACTAAGGTATCTAAGCTGCATTGTCTTTTTCTTACATAATGTGTTATAATCCTGACCATTATTTTTAATTGATATTTTGGTTTATTCGTATAAAGAATTGATGAATGATGAAATTTGTTGAGAGAATAATGTTAAATGAAAATATGGTATGTTTAAATACAAGTCCATTGATATCCAAGTGATAGTTTTTACCTATGTGAGTGATATTTATTAGAGTAAGAATAATGATTAGTGATTAAAGGTTGACACGAAAAAACGAAAACATAGTTATTAAGTTATTGGAGTAGTGTTTTAGTGGCATTGGGATTGTAGGTAGTGGTGTTATTTGGTTTTGTGTTTGACTAGTTTTACTTTTTGTGAACTCAAAAGCTGAATTTAGATGTTAAGCATGATAAAGAATTGATTTTTATTGGTTTTTGAATAATGGGGTTGCTTTCTTGTCTTGGATTTGCCATTTTTGCAGGCTCTAAGCAGGAGCTTTGAAGGGGAGGTTCATTTGAACTGAGGGAGAGGGAGAGAAGTTGCCTCTGGATTTGTTACACTATATTATGGGGTATCTAACTTTGGCAAATCTTACTTGCTTTTTTGTGTTTCTGGAGATTTTTGTGCCAGTTTGTTGGGGTGATACTGATCCTCGTGATGGTAAGCATGAGAACTCTTCTTGATCTTGTAAGTTTTGTTACATACACAAACACGCTGCACTCACAAGTAGGGAATATAGTGTTCTTATACTCTGAATAGTTTTGATGTATGTTCTTCTTTTGTGTTTCAGTTTATGCAATAAATAGTTTATATGCGTCTCTCGGGTACCCACCGCTTCCTGGTTGGCTACCTGTTGGAGGAGATCCTTGTGGCCAGAGTTGGCAAGGGGTGCAGTGTGTCAATGCTAATGTGACTGGACTGTAAGCAACTCTTGCCACTCAATTCGATATGAATTCTGAGAGAAAGTTAATTTTTGAACTCAAAACATTAAGCAATTTGCATCATTGGTGGGCAGGGTTCTAAGTGGTGCAAATTTGGGTGGCCGATTAACCGAAGACCTTGGTGCTTTTGCTTCAATCATTCAGATGTACGTGCATTTTTCTAGATATGATGATCACATGGCTCGATTGTGGTCTAACCGTCTAACCTTTTAGTTTATTACTGTCACCATTAAATTACCAGCTTTAAAACATTCATTTTTCCTAGAGCGTTGAAGTAACAGGGACGGCTAGTTTTCCACTCGTACTTCGGCCTTTTTTTCTGTTTTGGAAAAGAGGTTCTAGTGTACTGTATTTAGTAGATTAAATAAGGCTAAAGAAGAATTTGTTATTCTACAAGGCAGAGATCTCAGCAGTAACCAAATTGGAGGAGGAATACCATTGAACTTGCCTACTACTCTCCAGCACTTGTAAGTTCGCGGCTCAGATTTCAATACATACTAGAATAATATTACTTCATTGCATCTTTTTTTCGATCAGACAAACTTTGCGAAGGTTTAATAATTAATTATCTTGAATTGGTAACTTTCCCTACTTTTTTATTAGTTATCTTTCAGGTAATCAGTTAACTGGAATCATACCCGACACACTGTCGTCATTAGGTCTACTTACTGACTTGTATGTTAAATCTATCCTACTCTTGAATCCTTTTCTCATGAATTTGGCTATATGCATTGTATGCTCGTTTTATTTAATTCACTGTAAATTGTTTACCTAAGGTCACTCAACGACAACCAACTAATGGGAGTGGTTCCAGATGCTTTTCAACAGCTTACGACCTTACAAAATTTGTGAGTATCTTCTGGATGTTAATTTTAGAGTTACGTTTGGATGGTTTTAGTTGATAGCCTTGCATTTCTCAAATGTTCGCTGCAGGGATCTATCTGGAAATCATTTGATAGGTCAGCTACCAGCTTCAATGGGAAGTTTGTCATCATTGAACATATTGTAAGTAATTCCTTTCTTAGTATGTTGTTTTCATAGTAGGCAAGATTATTATGCAATGTCACCATGCGTTTAAGCTAGATGTTTAAACTGAAATTCTGAACCCAAGATTTGATTTGAACCACCAACTAGTGTGGTAAAATGTAGTGAATTTAATTCTGATAGTAGGAATATTTTACTTGTGCTATGTACATCAAACAAATGCTAAGCAGTGTGATGTTTTCATCGTGCATCAGTGATCCTAAATTGGCTGACTTTTGTAACTATATATGCATGTCTGGCAAATATATCTGTAAACAGATTTGATGACCTATCACTGCTTGCTTCTTATTCCCTCGCAGGCATCTTCAGAATAATCAACTCTCTGGAACTCTGGATGTCTTGCAAGATCTTCCCCTTAGAGACTTGTAATAAACTTATTCAGAACATAAATCATCATAATTTCTTAACTCAGTGATTTGATGTGCTACTTTTTGCCCCTTTGTGCCACAGAAACATCATGAACAACTTGTTCTCTGGGCCTATACCAGACAAGTTGCTGGCTATACCTAGTTTCAGGTGAAAGAATTATTTCTTTAATTAGGGTTTTGTCAATGGAATTGCGGGTCAGAATGGTTGAATGGCACTTCTGATCTTTGATATATTTAATTCCTTAATGTACTCATTTTTTCCTGTTGCATTCGTTGTTCAGTCGTGCAGGAAATCCATTTAACACCACTGTTATTCCTTCGCCACCAGCTGTATCTCCTTCCTTAGCACCATTGGGGACCCCTGGTCCTGAAGCCCCTCCCAAAGGACAAGGAACTCAACCTCCGCCAGCACCAGTAATTTTTGAAAGTGTAGAGCCTTCTTCTAGGAACACTAAGGGAATTTCGTGGGTCGTTGTTGGTGGACTGGTTGTGCTTATACTTTTTGCCATTGGTATTTGCCTGTTGATATCACTGTGCTGCAAAAGAAGGAGGACTTCGAAGAAAGCAGCAAAGAGCCACGAAATATATGCTGTCAGTGAGCAAAAGGAGAATCCCAAGCGTGGTGACACTCTTAATAAACCTTTTCATCAGACAGAGAAAGGTAGTGCTATTGCAACAATCTGAAGTTTACTATCACATATTTTCAACTTGATGTTTTAACTTCTACCTAAGATTTCGTCACTTTTGATCTTAAAACAGTATCTAAGGAAGATGGTGCAAGGTCAGTTGTTGGAGACAGTAAGGACCACATGCAGAATAACTTAGTGGCCACATCAGAGATTCTTCAGGGTAAAGATTACAACAGGAAAGGTCCATTGGTAAAGAAGCAGAAAGAACATAAGATCGATATCTCTTCAGAGTTTGAAGCAGATTCATTAGTTCCACCCCCTCCACCTCCATTTCCGATTAATTCAGGTGACGGACTTGTATCAGATCCAATACTACCCCTGATGACCTCAAGGCGACCTGCCATGAAAAGTGTGAACTCTGCCAACTTTTTCACCATTGCATCTCTCCAGCAATACACAGATAGCTTTTCACAAGATAATTTTGTCGGGAGTGGCATGCTTGGCTCAGTTTATAAAGCAGAGCTTCCCAGTGGCAGGGTAAGAAACACTCTATGTGATTTAGCCTAGTCATGGCCTCTAATTAGATCTTCACTGCGGCCTTACCACATTGTGAGGAATCAAGTCCTAGGATAATGGTTTGACGCTTCATTATGGTTCTGTCATTCCCATTCTCTTTGGCTACTAACTTGATAAAAAAAGTTACTTATTTGGTTCTTACATTATATGTACATACAAAACTTCTAATGGGTGTCGTTTAACTTATCACCTCAATTATCTTATTGGACAATATATCATCATACTTTCTGGTGCCCTAATGCAATAATTTGAATAGCAATGCCTTCATTCTGGATGTCTTTTGGATGTTACTTAAGAATTGGTATGACAACTAGTTACGTTTAATTTTTCATTCCTTTTGGGAAGCGTGTTTTACCAAGTCTTGGAACTTCTTTTGTTCTTTCTTCACCTTTCATTTGTTCCCTTGTATGTGTATTGGTTTCAGGCTTCACTTTGCTACTCTTATTGCTTGACCTTCATGCCAAACTTTTGATTATCTACTTTTCATGACTTTATTTCTTCTTAATTTTAGCTTCTGGCAGTGAGGAAACTGGATACTGCAGTTATCTTGCAACAGAGTGATGAAGAATTCCTGGAGCTGGTATCACATATTTCTAAGCTTAAGCACCCGAATATAGTTGAACTTGTTGGTTACTGTGTTGAGCATGGACAACGGCTACTCATATATGAATATTGCATTAATGGGACGCTTAACGATGCACTACACATGGATGATCAGATCCATAAAAGCCTTTCATGGAACACTCGCATGCGGTTAGCACTTCAAGCTGCAAGAGCAATTGAGTAAGTAGAATAACTGACATTGAATATTAAGAGGGAATATTGTTTGACGTTTTAGATTATTGTTGACATTAAGACATCTAACAGTTACAGATGATTACCTACTTTTCCTGCGATGCTGTTGGACTTCATTAAGTTATATGTGGGACATAATTTCTAACTAGTCTGACATTTTGTTGTTTTGTATTACGTATAAGGTACTTGCATGAAGCCTGCAGACCGCCTGTTACTTACCAGAATTTCAAATCTGCAAATATTCTCCTAGACGATGATCTTATTGTTCGTGTTTCAGATTGTGGTTTGGCTCCTTTACTACCTCCTAACTCAACTACTCAGGTAACATAAATTTTATGGGCATATTGTCCGTTCTCATTTTTCTTCATCTTTTAAGGGCCAGTAAGATATTTAGTCAAGTAGAATTGCTCGTCAAATTCACAGTCCCCAATATGTAATTCCTGGAATATGTTATAATGTCATGCTAATCTCTTCAGTTGCCGATGGGGAATACAAAATTTAAGATTATTTCTTCACTGATGGCCTAGGAGTTCCTTAAAAGTACTTTGCTTTTAAAGTTGGGTTATTGTTCAATTCCAAGTTCAATTAGATAAACCCGTATTCATCTTAGCCACCAAATTTTCTTATTATTCTTTGCTGACCATGGACACTATAATAAATTGCAATTATCCAAGTTGATTGGTCATGGCTATCTAATAATCTGTAATAAGTTTTTGGTTCTTAGCAATGAAGCAAATTTAAGAGAGCAGATGAACATGTAATTACATAGCAGCAAGTTCATATTAATTGGAAGTTATGTCTTGTTGATGACCTAGCTTTTCATTGTATCAGTTGCAAGGTCAGGGCTATGGTGCACCAGAACTTGAATTAGAAAGATACACGACCCACAGCGATGTTTATAGTTTTGGAGTGGTTATGTTAGAGCTTCTTACTGGGCGAAAAGCATATGACAGGTGACTTGTACTCAAGAAATGCGATAGTGATTTACATTATTGAAAGAATCAGAAACGAACATGTACAGGAGTAGGAGTATTGAGTCCAGCTTCAACTTTACTTTTGCAGGTCACGCCCACGAGGAGAGCAATCTTTGGTTAGATGGGCAATTCCACGATTGCATGACATAGATGCATTATCAAAAATGGTTGATCGTTCTCTAAATGGAGCCTATCCATCCAAGTCTTTGTCTAGGATTGCCGATATAATTTCCTTGTGCATCCAGGTACCTTTTCCGTCTTTCTTCTTACTGAGTATGACATTAAGCTGATAAAATTTACTAAATCTGAATGATAAGTTAATCAACATGGAAAAATAGAATCTGTTATGCAATGAGAGAACAAAGCTATATATCGCTTTCTGGTTTTGCTCTTCCATACAGGTAGAAACATCATTGGTAACTTGAATTTAAAATTTCATTTCGAGTTGTCAATATACACACTATATGCAGCATAGTTTTTTACTACTCACTATTTCACGTAGTATCTGAATTGTAGAAGTACACTCCTTTGATCTTCCTTTTTGCTCCGGCTAGCAGTAACGGCAGAGCAAATTTCATCCTAATGACATTATTGTCCTTTAGAATATGAAGCTATGTTCTTACCCCGTCAGTTATCTCAAAGTGAAGTATCTTGAATTTTTTTGTGCAGTAGTCATTCAAATTTTCAAAAGTTGTCCATGATTTCGAATCAGGTCATTAAGAATGAAAAAGGTTATCCCTCGCTAGATGAATAATTTAAATGAGTGAATAATAACGTGGACATCAATTAAATCGATGTCTGTATGTCTGTATGTCAATAATATTTTTACTGCTGCATGATCATTCTGGACAACATTGAATCAGTGCGTCACTGATTTTACATATTTCAATTGGATGGTGATTAAAGTGAAGACTACAATGTTATGCATAATGTAGTTCACCAATCACCATAAGCAACATTCATCATAAATGTAAAAATCTGGGTATACTATTGTGCAAGAATGGACTTTACTTCGCAAGAACCGTAATGTCATTAGGATGAAATTTGCTCTGGAAATAGGAGATTGTGTTTATAGCATAATAGCTAACCATTTTCTTCATGAGAGAAATGTTGTCTGATTGGCTTATCCCTTCTCCTGTTTTAACAGCGAGAGCCTGAATTTAGACCCCCGATCTCTGAAATCGTCCAGAACCTGTTACATATGGTTCATTGAAGGTGGCACAAGTAAATTTAGCAGATAGACTAGTGCAACAATGGCGACATGATCGAGTTGTTGTTTATTTACTAGCCACGGTAGAGTGCATATTAAAGGCTTTCAGAAGCTCTGAGAGTCGATGCATCAACATTGTCTGTAATGTAATGATTATCAAGAATGTAACAAATGTTGCAATGATGGAACTGCGCATTTGGAATGTAACAAGTGGGACAAGTAGTAACGGGTCGCCTTCAGGTTTTCAACAGTCCTGGATGGGAATCTGCGTAGGCGTAGGTTGATGTTGTGAGTTAAAAAACTCGCTGATTAGCCAGGGAACAACATGATCTTCATGAGGAAAAAATTCTATTTGAGAACTATTGTATGAGATGCTATTGTGGTACGAGGCTAAAACCGTTGTGTTTTTAATTTATCGTAATATTGATCCCTATGTTTTGGAAACACCATTGAGATCACTAATGCCTATTCCGACTAAAACCCACAATGAACCGTTCAGTACTACACTACATTCATTAATTTTAAGTTCTTAATATTTTGGGGAGGCCGGGACTACCATCCGAAGGCCAGCCCTGGAATGGTTATGCTAGAACTAGTGTACATATTACTAGGGATAATGTGCATATTATTTAGGACTAATGTTCAAATTAATCAAGATTAATAGAAATGTAACTCCTGTTACTCATTCTAACCTTAGTTATGATCAATCCTTATGATTAATAGTATAAATCATACTCTTATTAGGAACTTTTCCACCCTGCAGAATTTTGAGGTTATGCACAGTAACTCCTGTTATGGGAAGAAATTAAATGAACAACGATAAGTGAGATTTTTTTTGAAAAAAGTGAATGTAGAAGGGACAATTAAAATAAGATGAAATGTTGAAGGGACAATTAAAAGAAGATAAAGCGTATAAGGGACACCAAAATAAGATATATCCATCCCTTTTTGTAGTGATCATTTACTTTTATACAAAATTTAAGTAAAATTTGAATCCATTTCATGAATACAATTTTTTCTCAACTTTTTCTCACCAAATTTGGTAAAAATGGGGCCTCAAAAAGGGATTGTTATTGTAGAAGAATGGTTCTTAAATTAAGGGACAGAAGGAGTATATACTTTAAAAAGAAACAACGCATATGTTATAACGATAATGTTCAGGAAACAATGCAATAATTGAGAGGGTGGCTAATTAACCTTAACGAAGGGGCTCAGTCCAACATCTTTTGCAATGGGAACCCACAACAGTATGCAAATTAACCATGCAATCGGACAAATCATACTAGGCAAGTCGTGTGTACAAGTTCGACAAAAAAAGTGTTGATAGGAGGAATCGAACTCGTGACCTTACGATCCCAAATTCACATACCCCACCAACTTGATCAGCCTTGGTGGCGCTCAATCCAACATCTAGTATTATGCATAGTGGTCTTGGTCAAAGGCGGACCTAGAGAGCATGACCTACCTTAAAACTTTCAAACTTACGATGTAATACATGCCATAGGAAGAACATTTATGTTTCTTGCTCAACTGCCCCCCATAACTTATTCACGCGAAAAGCCGGGGTTTGAATCCCTGGTAGAGGTCGTGGGATCAAGGCACAAAAGCAACACTTGTATTGTATTTTAGCTTTTGTTTCACTATAAATATATTTTTTTTTCTCGAAATTTCCTTTTACCTTGTTAAAATTCACTAGTACAAAAAAGGCCTTAGACGGCGCTCAAAAAAGGTCTTAGACGACACAAAAAAACGCTGTAAAGAATGGTGCTGTCTAAGTAAAAAAGTCTTAGACGGCGCTCCCGTGTAGCGCCGTCTAAGTCTTAAACGGCGCCCAAATGAGCGTCGTCTAAGATAAGCCCTAGACGGCGCCACACGGGAGCGTTGTGTAAGACCTATCTTAGACGACGCTTCATTGAGCGCCGTCTAAGGGCTATTTTATTTAAAAAAAAATTAATTTATTTTTCTGAAAAATATCATGTTTTCAGCTTTTTGGCCCTATTTAAAAAAATGCTAATTTATGATGAAAAGTATAAAATACAAAAGTTATAATAAAACTTCTCATTCATTTATCAATCATTTTAATTACAATGCACTTCCTAACACAATGACCTAAAAATATACACTTAACAATAAAGATTTCAAAACAAATTATCATCTAATAATAATCTATCATCATTCTTGTTCATCATCTTCGTAAATCATCATAAACTTTACAAATTACACTCTAAATCTATAGAAGAATAGTTATAAAGAATTAAAAAATTCTAGCTTGTACAAAAGTTACCATCTCTCCGTGATTGATCACCCACGAGTGTCCTACAAATAATATAATACGAAACCATTAGATTACAACTACTTGATAAAGCAAAATAGACCATCAAGATTGAAATTAATGTGTCGTTACCCAATTTGGAACTGGTAGAAAAGACCAAGAAATGGAACTCTGATGAAAAGAAATGTATGTGAAACATCCAAATCATCAACCAAGTAACTAGACTATTAAAAATCCCAAAATGCAACTTGTATTGAATAAAAACAACATAAGAAACTTGTATAAATACTATAGATCTGGAAGCGTGAGTAGCATATTGAACTTAATTTCGTATGGAAAGTGGAAAACATACACTGATCTATAGTTCCATGCACATAAGTTACTTAGTCGCATAAGCAAATCAACAGGGTCAGAATATTAGATGCAAAACATTACTATGCTTATCCCCAAATACCTAAAAAGAGAAAACATTACCACGCTTATCCGCAAACATTACCATTCTAATATCTCTTAATAGGAAACTCCTCATAATCTCTTTTGTATCTATCTCGATATGTTGGTATCTCCTAGGTATTTTATTTGTGTATCAATACAGAAGCTTCATTTACCTGCAATTTAATTTACTCGTGGCGGTCATAACAAGTAGTCATATCTGCAGACATTCTGCCATACACCTTCAAGCTTGCACTTACATCTTTATCTTGCTCCTGCCACAAGACATAATATATGAGTAAAGAATCAATGCATATACATTGGTTCTTTGTATTGACAATTAAAATGAGGTTGCTTTATCTGAACAAAACAGAGATACTCATCAAATCACTATAGTAGAAACATGCAGGCCTAAAAGAGCCTAACAGCTCGATCCACATCAAGAAGTTCCACTCGGATCGATGAAGTTCGAGCCAAGCTCGAACCTTATTTTCAGGTTTCGCATCGAAGCAAAAGCTATAAAACCATACCTCGCCCTATTTTTCCAGAACACTCAAAGTACTCATTTACTTGAGATAAGTATGACTCAAAATTAGAAATGAAATAAACAAAAGAAACAACAAGTATTGCTAAACTTAAAAAAGAAAACAAGAACCAACATATCCAATTGGTTCACATATTTTTCCAGAACACTCAAAGTACTCATTTACAACTTGACTTTAACAATACCAATTTCCAAAACATATAGCATCAAAGAGAACTAATTCTGAACCAAAATAACTAAATTCAAAATACATAAAATGAGTCAGTGAACTATTTATAAGAGTTTACCAAAGAAAACAAAATTAGAAAGGGCTTGAAGATACCTCATATTCACTAAATTTTTTAACATTAGCGGAGTCCTCCACTAGCCCTGTACCTAGTCTCTGAACAAAGTTCTTAATTCGATTTTCACCAAGAATAAAATATAACGGAGTTAACTTATAAAGTGTTCTACAAACTAACAACATTGGGTATTAGGTACGCAAACAAAGAAGTGAAAAGAACCTTAAGGCCATCAACAGAGAGGAAACCACTAAGGGTGCATTCTTTGAGACAAGTCCACAATCACATCATACTCTTCAGTCTTCAACCATATTTCTTCAAATAAAAATCAAATATGAGAAAAAGGGCAAAAGGGATTCAAGACAGAATTTGGTTAAGGTTTGGGATTTAACAAATTCAAGACCAAGTAAATATAGGTTAAATAGCAAACCTTTACCACTACAAACAGACACAACTTTTTCTAGCATAAGTTCCATTCTTCAAATAGATCTACAAACAAAATAATTTCTAAATTGGACTAAAAAATGAACCAATGTACCAAAAATTGAACAAATAATAAATAGATAGAACAAATTGAAAGAAACAGAGGCCAAAGCCATTTTAGAAGAGACACAAAATTCACTTCTCCAAAAGTTAGAAATTCAAACAAAAATCTAATTACTAATTAAATCTAATAGGTATTAAATATAATCAAAATAGGAGAAAATTAAAAATGTGAACAAATTGGAGTTCATAATAAATTAAGCCAAAATTCGAAGAAAAATTAACCCAAAATGCGAAGCCAAATTAGCTCAAAAAGTTAAAATAACTAACAATATAAAAAACAAACCAAATTAAAACAAAATATTAGTATTCTTCTAGTGAAAACTCCAGATCTGTAACAACAACCTTGTTATTATTACTGATAACAATATAATCGAAGCAAAACTCATAGATCTGGAAATATTTAGCAACAAAACTAAAATTTCGAATAAAACGATAACCGAAATTCGAACGGACGGAGACAATGGTGGTCGACGGAAGATAATTGACGAAGACAATGGTGGTGGATATGAAGAACGTCTTGAAGAAGACAATGGTGAAGACGAACGGACGTTTGTGACGAAGACGATGTGGGGGGGGGGTGGGGGGTCGACGGAGGATGATTGACGACCATGGGCTGGTGATCGGACCTTTGACGATGGTGGTGGGAGGGGAGTGGTCGGACAACTATATTGAAGATGGGTGTTGGGGATTTTAGGGTTGAATTTTGGATTTGGGGGAAGAATGAGTTAAGTGGAGTAGTCAACTACTATACATAATATACGTGGGGCTTTTTGGGTTTTGACTTACCCGGCGTCAATTGAGGCGCCGTCTAACGTATTGACTTAGATGGCGCTACACGAGGGCGCCGTCTAAGGGTCCCTTAGACGGCGTTACACGGGAGCGCCGTCTAAGTTCACTTAGACGACGTTTGTTTTTTCTGTGCTGTCTAAGTGGTGCTGTCTAAGTATAATTTTGTACTAGTGATTGATCCCTTCATTTTCACACATGAGCTTAGTACATGAGGTGGTTGGCCCCATACATAGTTAACTAACGGAAATGAACACAATTTCAATATGGGGGTATGCCGAATGGGGCATCGCATGGGTGAACAATATTATGAATGAATGAATGAAGAAATTAAAAAAGTAGGGTTGGTGGATAGTTGATAGAATCATACTAGTTGATACCCACTCCAGCTGAAACCAATTATCATATTACATGTTTATTCAATTTCATGTGTGGATTCCACGTGTTGTCAATCAATTGGATTAAAAAGTTATACTCTACCAGTAGATTCATCATTATTCACAATATAAACGCTACGACTAATTTAGTGTATCTACCTAGTTCATCAATTGCCTATAATTATATTATTAGCTCAATTAATATGAAATGGTTAATTAAGATGATAAATATAGTTAAATGTCAATAAAAAGCATTAGATGCTGATTCATCAATGCCAAAACCATGCATTAACGTTCAAACACCACCTCACAACGTTGACTTAATCGTTAACATTATGTCGGTTTCATTACATTTAGGGCTTCATTAGGGAGGGAGAAATTATTTTTTTTAAGTCCTATATTCTTCTAAATAAGACGAAAGATCTAGTGCAGGTATAATTGGAGGAGGGTTATTTTTGACGCCACATAGTCTATATCTCCTTAATTATAGAAGGAAAAGTTAATGGTATAATTTTTTTTTAAAATTTTGTAACTAGTTTGTACAATAACTATCTTTATTTTTTGAAAATGATTTTATGGTAAATATTTTATGTTATTTCACATATAATATTTAAGTTTAATATAATTGATATGACGTTAAAAGTATTACCTATAAATGTTATTTTATTATACGATCAATAATTTCGTACGTATTAAACTGTGGGGAAAGTAGTTCAATTTTTATTTTCATATTGCTCACTATCTCGATTTGGCTTGAAATGAAGAATTAAAAAGCATCATTAATTATATTATGAAATATTTGGTGTGAACCCAATTGTGTTTGTTTGTTGTGTTATTCGGAGGTAGTTGACCTAAAACACTTGCGTAGTACAGACCTAGGCGGTGGTTTATTTTGTTTTGTAATTCCAAATATGATACTATCAGTGTTATGAGGTTGGAATTAGGATAGTAAATAAATTCCTTAGCATTGGATACTAAAGTAATGATAGCCATCAATAAGGTGAGTTAGTCGATTATGATTATATTCAAGGGTAAATTTGTCATACTAATTTCTTTCTAATTACAGTTTAAAATCTTGCAACAAAATCATCAATTCATAACTATTTTTTACTCTACACCTTTTTACTTCATCTAATAAGTCGTCACACCATTAAATTAAAAGAAAGAGCAAATGAATTCATCGATTACTAACGTTTGTTAAAAAATACTAGTCGATCACCCTAGTATGAATTTGTATACTTTCGATCACTCATGTTAGGTATTATGTATACTTTTGGTCACTCATACGTTTTTTTGGTACAACTCTTGATTTTTCGAAATTTTAACATTTTGGGAAGGATATTTTAGTCAATCTCTCATAATTTTGTCATGGAAATGGAGAGTGCAATGGAAGTTAATGAAAGTTAGTTGATGTAAGTTAAAAAATTATGGGAAAATGACTAAAATACCCTTACGAAAATGTTAAAAATTTCAAAAAATTAAGAGTTGCACTAAAAAAATATGTGAGTGACCAAAAGTACACATAATACCCAACATGAGTGATCGAAAGTATACAAAGTCATACTAGGGTGATCGACTAGTGTTTTTTTACAAACGTGAGTGATCGATGAAGCCATTTACTCTAAAAGAAATGTAGAGATGTGAAACATCTCCTTAATTTGTGCGCTTAATTTGGCTGGTGGGATGAAAAATTGAGTTATATTGGTTGGATTTGCGAATAATGCATTATTTTTACGTGCTTTGCACCAGAGCCCAAAGATAGTTTACGTAGGAATAATTATCACATTAAACTACCTTTTCTTTTGACTTTATCAAAAATCGACCAATCTCTTCATTATGATCTGGTAGGTAGTATTATTTGAATAAAATTGTACTTACTTTTTACTTATCAATTCAATTCACATAATGTTCCTTGGGTATGGATAATTATCACATTAGTTATTAAGCTACCTTTTACTCTCTTTTTTTTTTTTTTTGATAATTAACCACCTTTTTCTGAAAGAATTTTATGTCACTATTCACTAAGAGAAGACTCTGAAAATTATTATGCTCAAATTTTATTATCACAAAAGATAATAATTTCATGTGTACTTAAGAGTTAAGACTCATGTATGACTTTAATTGTTTAATTTAGTATACTATCATTGCCACGTGTAATTTCATGGAGAAACATTAATTATCATTTAGTTAGTCTTTGAATTTAGAAAGAATACGGAAATACACTAAAAATTGATTTGAATAAATAATAAAAAGAAAATATCTTCTTAGATATCTTAATTGGACAAATTTGATTAAGTAACGAAGTCTCCTTTCGATGAATAAACGAAAAAATTTCTTTAATCACGATTTAATTGGTTCATTGAATAAATCCTTTTGATTTTAAGTCTTTATTCATTTAACTAATTTTGATCCTCTAATTTTTGTAGACTATCAATTTTAATTTTAATAAATTTTTTATTTCTACACTATCAATTTATTTATTGTCTAAAAAACAATTAACAACAAAAAAGTTACACGTTAGAGAATCACTAGCCTTTATTCAACTTTACCTTTTTCTTATGACAAAGAAGGAAATTATTTATTAATAATATTTTTCATTATGAATATTTATATTTGTTAATTTTAGTAATTAAAATCACAATTTGCACAATTTTTTTGATGGTAATTGACTTCATGAGAAGTAATAATGTTCCAATGAAACCTTATTAAGTACACTACTAACTTTAGTTGTTGTCATCTTATTGAGTTTCTGCCGCTTCAAGACTCTCTTTACTGTTCTTTTTCCGACGGCGATTACCCCACACGCGCCCCCACCTTTTCCCGTTTTCCCTCTCTTCTTGATACGTGTCCTATTTACCACCCTTTTCTCTCTCAAAAACATCCTCAAACTTCACAACTCAATATAATTATTTAAACAAACATACACACACATAATATAAAATATATAAATATATATATATATTATATATATTGATATATTGGTTAACAGAAGTATATTAAATACTTAAGTTGAATATATATTCGTAATAAACGATAACCGTTGGTTTTTTGCTATAAAGTTGGTATCTTTAGCTGAAGAAGCTTGTTGGGTATCTTCAGGATAGCTCAACATTGCGTCTGTATTGGTGTTCAAGGTACTTCTTTCTTTCATCTTTTGTGGGTTATCGATACTTTGTTAGTCGGCGATGGAATCTAAATACAACGTCTCCAATCATCCCTGTGTTGGCTCATCGGGTGTTGATTCTCGGGTGTTTCATAGAAATATCAAGATCCGATTTTTTTTGTTATTGTTATAAATGGGACAAGATTGAGGTTGGTTTCGTCCCATGATTTTGAATATTATGTGTTTGATGTGTGCATGTTTGAGCGGCAATTGGGTTTGTATAGTTTGGTTCCTCTGAGTCATGCTAAAGCAATGAAGAAATTAACTTTTTTTGGATCCTGTTATAATGTCTTTTTTTCATAGCTTAGAATCCCCCAACCCTTACCTGTTGAGAATCGAATCTAGGAGCCTCTTAACGACTAGACCAATCTTAACCACTAGGTCCATTCGATGTTCCCATCCTATTATATGTCTAATGCTAATTTGGTGTTGTTTAGTTTTGGGTGCGTGAAGTTTGCATCTTTCATGGGCTAGTTAGGTCATCAGGATCTTTTTTTAACGACCATTTCATATTTTGATACTCCTTGTTAGGATAAATAAAAGGTGCCACAGGACAGTTTATGTTTGTCTTTTGAAAGTTCGAGTGAAAAATCTTTTGTGGAAGATTATTTGAGATTCTCTATATATCCCTGAGGGAATTTGAATATTTTGGTAGTATATTATGAACGAGTTAATGTATCGCTTCTTCCAATTGCCTTTGCGTACATGGTTAATGATTTGCAGAAGATTGACATGAATTCTCTAACTAAGGTAGTAATGTAGCATGTTTATATGAGTGAGTTAATATTTTTTAGTTACAGTTGAATTTGGACTTCACTTTGAATCTTCTGGTTGATTTGTCTATGCTTCCACCTATAACTAAACCTGATAAATAAAAAGTGAATGTTGGTGGTTCGCTTCTTGCATCTCTTGGCCAAGCAAGCCCGCTTATTGCTGTCAGCATAAGCCGAATTGATTAGTATTGATGTCAGCATAAGCAGAATTATATAAAAGATAATGCAAACATTCCAGTTTCTCTCACATTTTCAGTAACTAAGAGATGATCCCAAGACATAATGGGAGTTACCTGAATCGATACACTCAAACTTCAACTTGTTCTTTTCCTTTTCTTTTCACTTAATTGTAAGTCTAGAGTTTAGAAACTAGCAGCCTTCCAGTTGCATTTGCATCGCAATGAACATGTTATTTTTCCATTCAAGTTAATTTCGTTATAGTTATGTTGGAATTTGTACTATAATTGGAGCTTCCAGTTGTAACAATTGGCAGGCAGTATTTTTTTCTTACGAGTCTTCTCTACTAGTATGAAATTGGGAAAATGCAATTAATATCGACAATAGTTGGTGGCTTAGCGATACGAAAGGCACATACTACAAAATCCATCATTGGTTCTCAGCCACTGTTTGGATAACATTAATTATTAGTATTTGTATTCTTTGAAAGGATGCCGCTCGATCATGTAACCATTTAAAAATTTTCTCTACACATTTACTGCAGTTTCTTATGAGACTCTTTTGAAGAGAACACTTGGCTGGGGTGCTCATGAGGGCATTAAAGTCAGGGAGTTGGTCATTCAAGAGAAAACATATCTCATTAGATGGGGTAAGGTCTCATACATTAGTTCCTGCATCTGATATTCACTTAGGATTGACCAAGTTATTTTCTTTGAACTCTTCAATGAACGTGAACGTTCTGACCAAAGACAATTTTTGGGTGTGAAAATGGTAAAACAGGGATCATGCAGACCCAATGTGAAACAGTTACCATTCTTGGGAGCTGTTTGTACAATAATGCTGTTCATTGTATATAGGACCACAATTTATCAGTATGAGCAAACAGAGGTCAGCTGGCACGCCCATGAATTGCTTTTGTGGAGCTTGTTTTTTTTTGTTATTAATAAAATCTTCTTTTGTTTCATTTTTTGCTTAATTTGTCAGATGGAGTCTAGATTATTTCCCTTTTACACATCACAAGTAAGTGTCCTGTTTTAAGACATCATTTCAAATTACATTTTTTTTTTTGAAACTGATTGGACTCGACTGTTACTGCTTTGAACTTACAGGACATACCTTGGTCCAATGTGACAGAACTAGTGATAACTAATAACATTGCAAACTTCTAATTTTTCTATTTGGTGTTGTAATCCAGGTATCTGACAAGACTACCACAGGCCTCCTGCCTCGCGGAATGATTAACACCGGTGCAGATTATAAGTTAAAACCTTTATGGTCATCGAGTAGCACTAAGGCAAAGGTCACCTTCTTATTATTGCCCTTCTTTTAAGAATAAAATATTGTTCCTGCATCATCATCACTTCCTAGTTGCATGTTGAACATCTTTTTTCTAATCTTATTGTTCATGCTTAGCAAATTCAACAGAACTGTTGGTCCTTCAACTTTGCGTTAACCATATGATCATAAATGTTTCACTTTTCTTTTAAAATTTCATCGATCCTCTTTACATTGAGTCCCTCATCTTCCTCTTCAACAAAAAGAAGTGGTTCTCATGTTACAATTAATTAACTGTTATGAAGTAATGTGGAGGATAAAAGGTAATGTGAGGCGCAGTCAACCATTTACATTAGCTCCTAAGTATGACTACCTCATTCAAAGATGGTCTGACTGATCATATAGTTTCCAGCTAAGTTACTTTACTGGTTCTGTTGATGAGACTTCTAACTGTGCTGCATAATATTCTCTTTCAACTTTCAGGCAGTTAGTCCTGCTGAGCAAAATTTGTTGGCGATACCAGTTGGGATCAAGCAGAAACATAATGTTGATACTATTGTACAAAAGGTACACCATCTGAATGATGTTCGATACCCTTTTCTCCATTTGATTATGTTATGACCCCCAACTTCGAGAACATTTTGTATCCTAATTGTGTTATATTCAGTTTCTTCCAGAAAACTTTACAGTTATTTTGTTCCACTACGATGGCAATGTTGACGGATGGTGGGATTTGGAATGGACCAAGGATGCAATTCATGTAGTTGGTCTAAATCAAACAAAATGGTATGACATAGTTCTTGATTCAGTCTGTAGTGGTTCTTATATATGACATAAAAACTGTTTTTATCTAATTATGTGGTAGGAGGAAATTATTATATACTCCTGCCATAGCAAGATAAGTGATTTTTTAGGCTCGAAGTACTTCATTAATGATGTATGCAAGTTTTCTCTTTTATCCTTCATTGAAATAGAGGTAATCATTACCAGTTAAGATGAGAAACTTAGCTTTACAAGGACAAAAGTGTAAAAGATAATGGGAAAGTTTTCTTTTTGTTCAAAACGATTAGATATTTTGGGACGACATTAGTTTAAATAATGACTTACATTGATGCGAAGGTGGTATATACGACACTGACATATAATTTTTTCTTTTTTGTCTTATCATTGCAGGTGGTTTGCGAAGCGTTTTCTACATCCTTCTGTTGTCAATCCATACAATTATATTTTCCTTTGGGATGAGGATTTGGGTGTGGAATATTTCGATCCTGGAAGGTATAGATCTTTGCTCGGGTTCTCCTTTGCATCCCTTTCCCCACCCTCTCTCCTCTTCCCAGCACTCAACCATGGTTATTTTGTCTCAACTATCGTTCCAGTTCAGTTGGGGGTCTGAATTACTGTGCATCGTTGGGATGTACATCTTATATGCTTCTCATCTACTTTAGTTTGCTAGTCAGCAACTATTACTTCCTTCAAAATATGGTTCATGGATTTGTCCCTTTCTCAGATACTTGGAAATAGTGAGATCCGAAGGGTTAGAGATATCTCAGCCCGCTTTGGACCCAAACTCAACTGGTATACATCATAGGATCACAATACGTCAAAGAACAAAAAGGTTTCACAGGTAGGATTGAAGGTTTGCAAAGCTTTTTTAACTGCCAAACCATGCATCATTTGAGTGTTAACGCAAATATCATAATTTGCAGGAGAGTCTATGAGACTAGAGGAAGTTATAAATGTTCACAACACAGTGATGGACCACCATGTTCCGGGTAAGAACTCAACACTCTTATGTCATGCTTATTCTTCTATATAATCAGTTTCTTGCATGTTGTAGTATTATTTATATTCTGTTAGGGTTGATTCTTTGCTTCAATATTCAGCAATTGAAAACTTTGTTCAAGCGAGTTACTCAACATCATAAAAATGTACACTATTTTCTGCATGCAGATTTGTGGAAGGAATGGCTCCAGTTTTCTCGAAGTCTGCTTGGCGTTGTGCGTGGCATTTAATACAGGTATTTATCTGATCTTTTCACTACAAGACTTATCAGTCTGACCATGGGAATTTCAAGTTTTCATTAATGTCGGTTGTATTCGAATACAAGTTACTGTAGTTGTGAGCTTTTATTTTGGCTTTTGTCTTCATGTTGTCTGTATAATTTAAAATTGATCGAGTTTTAACCTGACCACTTCTTCTGGCTGACAGAATGATCTTGTTCATGGTTGGGGAATGGACATGAAACTTGGTTACTGTGCTCAGGTAATTTCTGCCCGAACTCTTCTGTAGGAGTAGCTTATATGCTTTCTATTCCATGAAGACTGTTTCCGAGCGCCCTCTGCATCTCATATTCTATATAACGTAGTCCTACTACAAGAATCTTTAAATTCCCTCTGTTTTCTGCAAGCATCCTAAGTTGTGAACAATATAAGTATATACTCATAGGATTGCAACCTGAATCTATTACATAATACTACTATTTTGTCGTCGGGACAATTCATGCATTCTATAACTATATAAAACTTCAAGCTGCACTTTCAGTATTTATCCTGATTTTTGCTAAATTTGCCTTGGAAATTCCAGGGGGAAAGGTCAGAGAAAGTAGGAGTGGTTGACAGTGAATACCTTGTTCATCAGAGTATACAGACTCTTGGTGGACAGTCCGGGCAGGTATTCTATTGCTTTATTTACCCCATTTACCTTCGACTTTTTAATATCAAGATATTATTTTCGTTTTTCTTGTCCTTCTGTGTATATTCATTATTATTTCTGTCTCGAGTACAAGTTGGAAGCTATTTCTGCAGTCCAAATTGTATTTTATTAAAAATAGAGTTTTGTTCAGATTGCTTCTTCGAAGTTTTGAAAAGATCGGGGAAACTGTAATGTTAGAATTTTTCTATTGTTTCCTCCTAGTATGCATGTTTGCTTCCCCTTTGGGTTGTCAAACTCTAAAATGATATGTCCTGGTTATAGTCAGCCTCGACTACGGGTGTTGGTCATGGCATGGTCTGTTCCTCTCTTTAAGCAACAATTTTCGTAAGATTTGATAATTGTGATCACGTCACTAAAGATTAATTTCACATACTAGTTTGTACAGAACAATAATCTTAAGTTAATTGCCTTCTCATCTCTCTTCACTATGCTTTTGTTTACTCTTCCTACAGGATTCGAATTCTAAAGAATCTGTGAAGGTATGATTATAATTGTGCAGTTCTTTGTTTAACGATTTTTTATGTTTGCGTTGGCATCCTCACTCAATTCTTCCTGCATTGCAGAAGCACGTTATTGATGTGCGATCTGAGGTGAGCTTATTTCTTATATGATCCACGTGTACTTTCAAAGCTGACACGAAAACATAAATGATAAAAGTGGGGTAATTTTTTTATTTGAACTTTCAATTGTTCATTTCCAGATTAGGAGACAATCGACGAATGAGCTGCAAATATTTGAAGACCGCTGGGAAAAGGCTGCAACGCAGGATAGTAACTGGGTAGATCCATATAGAAAGAGTCCAAAGCGAACGCGCAGAAAGGTTCATAAGAAGATCCGACGGGCAGTCCGAGTCCGAGTGCGGGGTAGCATTTAGTCGCTGTTGACATCCAATTTTGGTTCCTTCTGTGAGCATGATGTCGAAATCGCTTTTGTTCATATAGTTTTTTTAGCCGATTGATTTTCATTTATTTATTAGTTAATTCTTTATCAGTACATAAGCCTATTTCCGCGTCTTCTCATTCATTACATACACTTCTTGCTCAGGCGGACGCGAATCAATGTAAAGCAGGGTAGTGCATCCTCACCGCGGATACTGCCTCGTGGTCCCCTCAGCCAAACATTTTATGAGCATTTGCAACAGATGCCCTAAAACACTTCCTATTTCATATTTAGAATAGGAAAAGGCAAAAAAAGCAAAAAATTATTAAATAGCAGATTTCCTATATCTAAAAATTTCTTCAAATACTATAGGGAGTGTCTTATATTTACTCTTCCCTAAATTACTTTTGTTCTTCATATTATGTGTTGTAAATAATGAACAGGGAATCTGAATTTGTGCAAAAGTTAAAATATACTTCCTAAATTTGATTAAATAGTATAAGAAGTTGATTTTAGGAGGAAAAATTAGGAAATTTGTTGCGAATGCTCTAATATTAACTAATACTTAAAATTGGTTATAGGAAATGAAAGATCATAAAAAGATTACTTAGCTAAAGATCATTAGATTAAGACTCATCCCATGTAGTGCCTGTGAGTTAGGTATGCAATACATCAAAACATTTGGCTACACTAAGAACGGTTGTAAATAGTTCTACAACCCTAAAATAATCAAGTAAAATTGTAATGATTCAACGATCTAGTAATATGTGATTTAACTTTTTAATCATGAGGTCTTGAATCCAAGTTATGTTGGATATAATTTATCTTATATTTCAACCTAATTCTCTATCAATTAGTAGATTATTTATAATATCATTCTATTTATACTTTTTTTGTTAATTTATAAAAAATAAAAATAAAATAAAATAATCAAATAAAATACGAAGTAAGGATTTGACAAGTTGAGGGAAATATTATCATGTGGATTGATCCACCTTTCGAATTGCTTAAAATTTTATCCTATTACTTTTGCTCAATTAAGTACTCCTTCCAACTCAAATTGTTTGGATGATTTTCCTTTTTGGGATGTTCCAAAATTGGGTCATATTTGTGAACTATTGTTATGAAGGAAAATTTAAATGAAAGACATAAATTTGAATATACTTAATATGTATGAAAAGGTAAACTTTCCAAACAATTTAGGATGGAGAGATTAGGAAGCAATAAAATTCATTCCTCATAGAAATTGATCCTCCAAATCATTAAAGACTTATTTTTAATTTATATATGCACCTGAAGTATATATTAAAAAGTTAGTTTATAATTAGGTTGAGTTAGTTTTAGTGTAATTTGACTATTTTGCCCTTTATCTAAAATGTTAAAATATGAAAGATTCATAAAAATGTGAAAAATAAAAGTTTAGGTGTCATTTTTTTATATTTTAGGTGCCTATTTAAGAAATAAAGTTCACCAAATACTGATTTGAGAACTTTTTAACAGTTGAGGTGCAACCATCATTAAATAAAGAATCTCACCACTTACTTTAATTGTAGGTATTATCAGATACTTCCTCCATTCGAAGTGGGTTAATAGTTTGAGATGTTACTCACATTTTAAAAAGATTAGTTACCTTTCTGACCGATTATATACTATCACTTATGGTTAAATTGCAGTTCACTCGATTCACTTAATGTAATATTTGTCCATTCACAATTTTCAAATTAATCTAGTCATTGCCTCTCATGGTCAGGCAAAAGATTGAAAAAATATGATAAATAATAGTATATCCCAAATCTGTAAGGTGAAGACTCTAATTATGGCATTTACGTATATGTCGACTCATCTTACATAATTGATGACGTTCACTTATATCCTAGTAGTATTTTTATAATGTTAATTACGAATAAGAGTACTAAACTAAATTTGATTCAACACATGCATTAGTTAAAAATTGAGGCAACTATAATTAATAAATTTATACATCTTCTTGACTTCCTTGATTACATCATAAAATAGTCCGTCAAGATAAACCCTTCAAAGTTTTCTTTAGCCGTTTGAATTGACCACCATACTATTTCATTAAATTAATGCTCCAACAAATTATACTACTTCCTCCATTTGTATAAGGTTATCTATTTTATTTTTTACTAATAATTGAAATTAATGTATTAATTGGGAAGTAATTGTGAAATGATACCAATAAGTGGGTGATTGTTGCACTTTGGTCCCCGTAAGTGGCATTGATGTGCAAATGGTCTCTAAGTTAACACCACCGTTAAAAGTTAGCGATTATACTTACTTTTTGATCATTTTTACAATTTTGATAAAAACTAGGAAAATTGTTTAATTTTAATTTTTTTTCTCAAAATGTGCGTAAATGGTCCAGTAAGTGTGTATTGTGTGCGCAAATGATCCGTAAACAGATTTACATCTTCTTTCTCCTACAACATTTATCGGAAGTGTTAATATAGGGACCTCTTGTGCACACGATAACACATACTTATAGAGACCATAGTTATGCATCGTTATCACTTGTAGGGACCAAAATACATCGCTCACTCACTTAGTGGGACCATTTTATCGATTATATCTATTAATTGACTCACATAATTTTGATTCGAGTCAAATTTTCAACGTCAGTGGATTGGAAATTGTGTGAAATTCATACAAGGTGATAATTCTTCGGTTCCATATTTTTGCACGAGACAATTTTGTCTTGGACAATATTACTAGCTACATATTATTATTTGAACTGGCAAGCAAAAATGTATTGTAAGGAATCTTGACTCGATACACTTCAAATTTATCCTTTGCACATCATCAAATTTTAATTTAATAAATAACGATTTGTTTAGTTCAATGAACTTAAGCTTGCACATCAAGTTTTTGAATAAGTGGTATGTAGGATAAGTCATAAGTCACAAGTGGATGTTGTATTATATAGATGGAGTAGTTATCATGAAAGGGATTGATTAATTAAGGAACCAATTATATATGGATATAGTATATTATTATAGCCACCAACTAATTTTAAAAGCCACCACGATGAGTTGTCTATTGATCTAGATTATGTATCAATTGGTGACAGATGTTAAATAATCATACATGTATATTTATTTAATATGAAATATATAATTAATTATAATTTTAGACAAGTCATCAATCAAATAGAAAGGAATGAATAATTATAAACTATATAAATATCGAACATATATATTTTAATACAGATATTTAAATTTTATGTCGTGAAAATATGTAAGTATTTTCGTATTGAGTATTTGTTCTAGTAGAATACTAGAATCAGTATACCGAAACTGAGTTTAATTATGAAACACGAATTATCCCACGTGATATTTATGCAAGGCAAATTGCATTCTTGTTTGCCTTGGACACTACCAATGGAATATTTTCGTTTTATTTAAGTCGTGATTATTGTGATAATAAATTGGAAGTGGACACTAAGAGTGGGACATAAATGTAGAAGATAAAGCTACTCTTCACTCTTGTCTTTTAGATTCCTTTCATGGGAAAACAAAACAAAACTTATTCCTTTAACAATAATTTTTCAAACAATTCAATATAAAATAATGTGAGTGATTTGCATTGCTTGGGTTTGTGCCTACTTCTATTATTGGAACGCCTTGGGTGTAAAGAAGCCTTCTAGAAGTTTAATTTAAAATTATTTGAGTCTAACTTAACCAATTTGAAAGAATATCTAGAACATCTATGACCTATTGACAAACAAACAATACTCATCAATTTTATTATAAAATTATAGAACTTAGGGAAGGAATAATTAAAAATTATTTTTAAAGTTCCCTGTTCTCATATCTCCTTAATTATATGTCCTCTTATTTATCCTATAAAAATTATAGTAAAACTTAGGGAAGGAATAAATAAAAATTATTTTTAGAGTTCCCTATTCTCCTATCTCCTTAATTATAGGTAAATTATTATTTCCTTAGAAATGATTTCTAATTTGAATAAATATTTTTTCACAACAAACTGATAGTTAATTTTAATCAAATAAACATTACAATCAACAAACATCAATTGTGTCCATATAACCTCTAATTTTTTAGTCGCATGTGGGACAACTCAAGCCTTAAGCCTTAATATTACTTGAACCGAAATTGATGACTAGTGAAAATATAATGCTAATTTCATGGTTTCTAAATGTGTGAGCATCATCTATAATTCAAAATTATTTATAGATATTAATATTATTGTTTCATAAGATTAGTGCTGGAAACGAGTCGAGTAGGTTCGGGTAGTAGAGTACCTCACCCTACTTCTTAAGATAACGAACCGGGTAATAACGAGTCGGGTAATTTTGCGAGCATAATTTTAGTAACCTACTCGACTCCTTCTGATAACGAGTAGGGTAGTAACGAGTCGGGTAGTATAATTATTCGTCTCCACTCCTTTATTACCCGGCTTCTTAAAGCAAAATGAAAAAAGAAACACTTAGTTTTAATAAAAATGAATACTATATTGGTATATTTGGCACATTAATAAATTACATAAACCTTAATTATTTGAAATATTAATAAGAAAATTTACAAAACTTGATTGTAAATAATATTTGAGCACACATATTAAATTAATTAATTAATTTGGTAGTTTGTTAAGGAGCCGGGTAATTATCGATAGAGTCGAACATTTCAAGCGAGCACAACCTTATACCCCTACCCTACTCCTTAACTAACGAGCGATCTATTGAGTCGAGTACTCGAGCTGGATACTCGAGCGAATAACAGGTTACCCGACTCATTTCTGCATAAGATCGATGGTGTATTTTTTTCAAAGTTATAGTACTCCGAATTAATTAAACTAGTAGCATGCATGTGAGGAGTGACATTGTGACACCTATACTGCTACACATGAAAACAAATTATTGTTCCCAATTGCCCATACAAGCAACATAATGAATGTACCCAAACTCAGCATTATATAAATTTATTTGGATTTTGTTTAAAAAAAAACCAAGGATTCATGACGGAGATATTTTATGGAAGGGCGATGAAGGTAATTTTAGAAAATATAGGGGCCCTTTTGAAAATATCTAGTTTATAAATAACAGCATCCACACACAAACAGAACACACACTACCCTCAATTACATCTGCAAAACATTTATTCTCTACATCCTTCACAACAAATACAATCAAGAAATTTTTAATTGTAAAAGAAATGGCCAAAGCAATGAGTGATATGATCAACGGTGGAAACAGCATGATGTCGAACAGAGTAGTTTACAGCCGTCCGATTCCTCGAAGAGGTCAAGTGAAGGTGGCGATCATGTCTGGTTTAGCTCACTCACTCTCTTCGATCTTCTCAAGATAACCAACCCCATGAATCATGATGGTCTTAAGGATCTGAAGATTGAAGCTTTAATTGGATGTTGTAAATGGTTTTTTTTGTTTTGTTTGTAAAGTAGCGATGAGGTGATTTTCGAAACAGTACCTTCTTATTACTAGAAAGAGCCTTTTTAACTGGGCTATTCGATTAACTCAGGATGCTGTAAATGGTTTGGTTTAGCTACTTATCAATTCCAGTATTGTGAAATAGCTAGAGAATTGAGAAGCAGGAGCTTAGTTAGTTTTGTGTGAGATTCAGGGGTTTTAATTATATGTAAATATGTTGAGTTTCATATTAGATTTTGGATTACATCAATTAAAAACTGTTGCAGATCTCTCAAAATCCACATCATCTCTATGGAATGTAAAACTAATTCATCCTTCAATATATGTAAAACAACATTTCGTTTTTGTTTTATTTTTTATAAATTAACGATGAACTGATTTCGAACCAGGACCTCCTATTCACTAGCAAGAGTTTTTTTCACTAGGCTATTTGATTAACTCAAAACAACATTTCGTTCTTGATTAATTTTAAGAAATGAACTACGGCAGTGTTTATTGACAATCAACTATATTAATGTTATGATTAATGCTATGTATGGATTGGATTAATTAGAGTGAAGATGAGGTTAAGAAAATTATAGTGAATTACATATTATATACTCCCCTCGCCCCTAAAAAATTGTCATATTTTGCTTTTGTTAGTCAAATATTACAAAATTTGATCATGAAGTCTCATTAAACGATAAGACATAATATAGTCTTGTGGGACCTTGTTAAGTTCGTCTCAATATATATTTTGAAATATTAACTTTTTATAATTTTTTCGCATGTAGAATAATAGATATTTATATTTTAAATCGTGTTTTGTTGATCACCAAAAGTCATAATGTGACAATTTTTTAGGGACAGAGGGAGTATTTTTATTATCGTTTAAATATTATAAATTGGAAAGGGTATTATATATATGTACCAGCCAGTGGGTTTTAGAGATGCTTCACACTCTGATCATGTGTGTTGATTACGCAAATCTTTGTAAGGCCTTAAGTAAGCGCCTAGGGCTTGGTACCACGGTTTGCTGATTTTGTTTCTTCTATTGGTTTTATTCACAGTGCTTCTGATCATTCTCTATTTGTGTTTCATCGGGGAGTTGATACTGCTTATTTATTATTATTATATGTTGATGATATCATACTTACTGCTTCCTCTGAGAAACTGCGTAGGTCTCTCATCACACTTCTTAGCACTGAATTTGCTATGACAGACTTAGGCACTCTCAGATATTTTTTAGGTATTGTTGTAACTCACCATGCAGGTGGCCTCTTTCTGTCACAGAAAAAATATGCAGAATCCATCATTAGCAAGGCTGGCATGGCCTCTTGTAATGCCACATCTACCCCTGTCGATACAAAATCCAAGCTCAGCAGTACCTCAGGCATCCCATGTGATGATCCTACCTTATTTCGGAGCTTAGCTGGTGCCTTGCAGTATCTTACATTAACTAGACCAGATATTTCATATGCAGTTCAACAGATTTGTCTTCATATGCATGCTTCTATGACTGATCACATGAACGCACTCAAACGAGTGCTTCGCTATCTACATGGCACTCTGCATTATGAGATACACTTATACAGGTCTTCCACCACTTCTTTGGTTTCTTATACAAATGCTGATTGGGCCGGGTATCCTGATACTCGCAGGTCCACATATGGCTATTGTGTTTTCTTAGGTGATAACCTCATTTCTTGGTCCTCTAAGCGCCAAGCCACAATTTCTAGGTCAAGTGCTGAAGCTGAATATCGAGGTGTCGCAAATGTTGTTTCAGAAGCATGTTGGATCAACAATCTACTCCTTGAGCTACATCATCCACTGACATCAACCACCATTGTTTATTTTGCCCTTTATCTAAATTGTTAAAATATGAGAAATTTAAAAAAATGTAAAAAATGAAAGTTTAGGTGTCATTTTTTTTATTCCAGGTGCCTATTTGGGAAAAAAAGTTCACCAAATACTGATTTGAGAACTTTTTAATTGTTCGGTACAACCATCATTAAATAAAGAATCTCACCACTTCTTTAATTGTAAGTATTATCATATACTTCATCCATTCAAATTGGGTTAATGGTTAGGAACGTTACTCACGTTTTAAAAAGATTAATTACCTTTCTCACCGATTATATACTATCACTTATGGTTAAAATACAGTTCACTCGATTCACTTCATGTAATATTATTTGTCCATTCACAATTTTCAAATTAATCTAGTCATTGCCTCTCATGGTCAGGCAAAAGATTGAAAAAATATGATAAATAATAGTATATCCCAAATCTGTAAGGTGAAGACTCTAATTATGGCATTTACGTATATGTCGACTCATCTTACATAATTGATGACGTTCACTTATATCCTAGTAGTATTTTTATAATGTTAATTACGAATAAGAGTACTAAACTAAATTTGATTCAACACATGCATTAGTTAAAAATTGAGGCAACTATAATTAATAAATTTATACATCTTCTTGACTTCCTTGATTACATCATAAAATAGTCCGTCAAGATAAAGCCTTCAAAGTTTTCTTTAGCCGTTTGAATTGACCACCATACTATTTCATTAAATTAATGCTCCAACAAATTATACTCACCCAGTAGAATAATAATGTAAGTTGATGTTGCGTAAGCGTAAACGTAAGTATGTTTAAAACTGAGTCAATTTGTTTGTCACACTACTTTTTTCTAAATTAATTTATGAGATCATAGATGATGCATGTATAGGTGCATACCTTGAATTGAAATATACTACTTCCTCCATTTGTATAAGGTTATCTATTTTATTTTTTTACTAGTAATTAAAATTAATGTATTAATTGGGGTAATTGTTAAAATGGTCCCAATAAATGGATGAGTGTTGTACTTTAGTCCCCGTAAGTGGTAACGATGCACAAATCCTAAATTAACACCACCGTTAAAAGTTAGCGATTATACTTATTATATGAATTATTGTTTCATTATTCGTTATTTCCGGGTCTATTCGTTGCATTCACTTAGAAAAAGAATCGTTGGGTCATTTTTACAATTTTGATAACAACTGGGAAAATTATTTAATTTTAATTTTTTTTTCCAAAATGTGCGCAGATGGTCCAGTAAGTGTGGATTGTGTGCGCAAATGATCCCTAAAATAGATTTATATTTTCTTTCTCCATCAACATTTAACGGAAGTGTCAATATATGGACCATTTGTGCACACGATATACACTTACAGAGACCATTTGCACATCGTTGCCACTTACAGTGACCAAAGTGTAACGATCACCCTCTTACTGGGACCATTTTATCAATTAATTGATTCCCGTAATTTTGAATCGAGTCAAATTTTCAATGTTAATGGATTGGAAATTGTGTGAAATTCATATAAAAGGTGGACAAGGTGATAATTCTTCAGTTCGATATTTTTGCACGAGACAATTTTGTCTTGGACAATATTACTAGCTACATATTATTGTTTGAACTGGCAAGCAAAAATGTATTGTAAGGAATCTTGACTCGATACACTTCAAATTCATCCTTTGCACATCATCAAATTTAATTTAATAAATAACGATTTGTTTAGTTCAATGAACTTAAGCTTGCACATCAAGTTTATGAATAAGTGGTATGTAGGATAAGTCATAAGTCACAAGTGGATGTTGTATTATATAGATGGAGTAGTTATCATGAAAGGGATTGATTAATTAAACAACCAATTGAATATGGATATATGTTATTATAGCCACCAACTAATTTTAAAAGCCACCACGATGAGTTGCCTATTGATCAAGATTATGTATCAATTGGTGACAGATGTTAAATATAATAATCATACATGTATATTTATTTAATATGAAATATATAATTAATTATTTATATTTTTAGTCAAGTCATCAATCAAACATAAAGGAAATGAATAATTATAGAATATAATATCAAACATATATTTTTTATGTAGATGATTGAATTTTATGTGGTGAAAATATGTACGGAGTATTTTCATGTTTGGTATTTGTTCTATAGTAGAATCAATATACCGACACTGAGTTTAATTATGAAACATGAATTATCCCACGTGATATTTATGCAAGGCAAGTTATGCATTCTTGTTTGCCTTGGAGTGACCAATGGAATATTTTCGTTTTATTTAAGTCGTGATTTTTGTGATAATAAATTGGAAGTGGACACTAAGAGTGGGACATAAATGGAGAAGATAAAGCTACTCTTCACTCTTGTCTTTTAGATTCCTTTCATGGGAAAACAAAACAAAACTTATTCCTTTAACGTCAATAATTTTAAACAATTCAATATAAAATAATGTGAGTGATTTGCACTGTTTGGTTTTGTGCCTACTTCTATTATTGGAACACCTTGGGTGTAAACTAGTGTGGGAAGCCTTCTAGAAGTTTAATTTAAAATTATTTGAGTCTAACTTAACCAATTTGAATGAATAGAACATCTATGCCCTATTGACAAACAAACAATACTCATCAATTTTATTATAAAATTATAGAACTTAGGGAAGGAATAATTAAAAATTATTTAAAAATCCCGTATTCTCATATCTCCTTAATTATATGTCCTCTTATTTATCCTATAAAAATTATAGTAAAACTTAGGGAAGGAATAAATAAAAATTATTTTTAGAGTTCTCTATTCTCCTATGTCCTTAATTATAGGTAAAAGAGTTTCCTTAGAAATGATTACTAATTTGAATGAATATTTTTTTCAAAACAAATTGATAATTAATACTTTTATTAATCAAATAAACATTACAATCAACAAACATAGATTATGTCCATATACTGTAACCTCTAATTTTTTGTCACATGCGGGACAACTCAAGCCTAAAGCCTTAATATTATTTGAACCGAAATTGATGACTAGTGAAAATATAATGCTAATTTCTTGGTTTATAACTGTGTGAGCATCATTTATAATTCAAAATTATTTATATATAATATTGGTGTTCCAGAAGATGGATGGTATATTTTTTTCAAAGTTACTAGTTGATTGGGCCCGGCGATGCCGGGCCGACAGTTGGTATTGAAGAGCCAGTATCAAATATCCGGGAAGTTGGTATATTATACAAAATATAACAAAACGATCCGAATACATTATTATTTATTACAATTCGGATGCATCAGTAGGGAAGCATTTAAGCAAAGCATAACAAAATGATCCGAAAATATTGTTACGTATAACAATTCGGATGCTTAAGTAGGTAACCGTTATTTACAGTGGGATGCCTCATATAGAGCCCGCACGAGGACGAGCCTAGTTGCGGCATGCAGATCCGGAAGCTTCGGATGGGAACATCTTTCGTTTAGCAGTTGTTTCTGTTTAGAATAACCAACGTTGTGTATTAGTTATATTGGTTATAATCGTTTTTGTTTAGGAAGAATGATGCAATTACCTGGAGTTATTATAATTTGGCTCATCTGACGCTTTAACGGAGATAGTGGAATGTCCGCCTCTTTAAACGTCGTTGGTGATTTGAGTCTGTTGTTGTTGGAGTCGGGGGAATCAGATCCGTCGTAGGGCAATGCGGCTGATGTTTCAAAAGATTCATCGAATGCAGCTATGAGTAATAACCGGCGTTGTGTGTTGGAGTTTCTACCAAAGTTGCGGCGGAGTAGCATGAGAAAGCTCTTTGCCTCTAGCGCGTATTTGATTGAACTGATTTCAAGAGACTGACCCTATATGGATTTATGAAAAGATATGGTGCACGTATTAGAATATGTAATTATACGTTGTGTATGAGAATCAGGAGAGAAAAAGTTGGCCAATATTAGTAATTACCAGATTGATAAGACTTAACATGTTCTCTGGTGTTGTCTGAAGAATGCGTTCAGCGATTTCATTTATGGCAACCACTTGTACTGTGCTTGTTTGATCGATAGCGGTTAGAACAACCAAAAGCCTGCGAATTTGACGTGACATATTTAATAGGTGAAAGTATACAGTTTGTTTGTTTATATAGTGATGCATTACCTTAATGTTGCAACGACACTTTGGTGGCATATGAAACACATGTACTGATGTCGAGGGGCGGCATTAATTTTGGTATGACAATTTGAGCAGGCAACATAGTGGAATTGCTGCTCGTCATCAGGCAGTTTAAGCAATCCTCTGACCCAGTAGTCACCAGCCTGCATATTATATAATAATGACGTGGAGTAGGCCTAAGTAATGGAGTGGGTAGAGTGATTTAGTAATGTTTACCTGGATGTTATTTGTGACCTCTGCAAGCGTGTAAGTCCTCATCCGGCCATCACGCACCAACTCTCTCGTAGTAGCAACAGTTCTATCAACAAGGAGTTCCTCGTGTTCAGAGTTCGAAAGTGAGTTGTACCAAGCGCGTAAAGTCGTTGTTGCCTCAATTGGTGGATCGATAGCGAAGGAAGAGCAATTTTTGGATGATAACGATACACCTTGAGTGGTTATTACAATTAATCTTGTGAGGTGGAGGTATCAATTCAATTATCTGTATATATACTATGTAGGAGGTATGTTTTACTTATCGTTTCAGTGGAGAACCATTGCCACAGGTTATCGTAGGAATATCTTCAATAACAGTTACCCTTACTACCCAAGTTTTTGTATCGGGACTGATTTGAGGAATAAGCTGTGTTGGTTTATCCATGCCTTTTCTGTATAATGAAGACAAAGTTGTTAGCTAGCTGAAGTAGTGGATGCACCTATTGCCAATGTAAATAAAGTGAAGAAGTTATAACACTTATTTGCCTAGTCATATATGTTGGTAATTGTAGAAGAAAGTAAAAAAGATGTTTTTTCTAGCTGAAAGTTTAACTAAGTTGGAAACAGATAAGAAATAGTGTTAATTAATAATATAAGCTATTTTGAACGTCTACCCACTACCTTGTACTATATGAATTTTAAAGAAGAGTAGTACACAAAATTGAAGTCATACCTGATAACTTATAGAGTACTGTAAGGCAGCCAACTTTTAGATTGGGGGTTTTTCACAGTGCAGTAGCTTTAGGTGAGAAGTAAATAGAGAGTATGTAATGTCTTGCGGTTGTTGCTTAAATAGTAATAGGAAGTGAGATGGTGTCTTCCATTTGGTATGTGGTAGCAGCTAAAAATTAAAATGTCTAAAATAACCTTGAGTAGATAATAACCTTGAGTAGATAAGGAAGACATCTTGTCAATTCATTAATGTGTGAGCTTATCTATTAGCAAACTCTTTTAGGAAGATAAACATGGCGTGGTAAATTTGTAGGAGCATGAGTCATGGTGGAGCTACAATGTGTAATTATTTTAGGAGTACCATTTACGTGGATACAAATGTAGAAAAAATATCTAAATGATAACATGTGGTTTGTGAGGGATTTTCTTGTTACGAGTTATTGTCAAAGTCTTTTATAGTTACATATATTAAAGTATTGCATATTTGTAAGGGTTTTTGGCCGGGGACATTACCTACTTTTTACCTATGTCACCAGTTGATTACTCACTTTTCAAAGTGTCCTCGTTGATCACTCACTTTTTAAAAAGTGTCTCTTTTGGTCAGTCGACCACTTTTCCGGGTGGTCAACTCCCGGTCAACTCACGTGGCACCCATGTGCGCCTTTAGTAAGGTTATTTTAGTCATTTCAAGTTGAATTTGGCCCAAAATTTTCAATTAATTACTTATTTGGCCCAAAATTTTCAATTAATTAGGTATTTGGCCCCAATTTTATGGTTAATTACAATTTCACCCCAAAATTTTCAATTAATTGACCAAAATTTTCAATTAATTTTGGGGTCAAATTATAATTAACCATAAAATTGGAGCAAAATACGTAATTAATTGAAAAGTTTGGGCCAAATTCAACTTGAAATGACTAAAATAACCTTACTAAAGGCGCACATGGGTGCCACGTGAGTTGACCGGCAGTTGACCACCCGGAAAAGTGGTCGACTGACCAAAAGAGACACTTTTTAAAAAGCGAGTGATCAACCAGGACACTTTGAAAAATGAGTGATCAACTGGTGACATAGGTAAAAAGTAGGTGATGTCCCCGGCCAAAAACCCTATTTGTAATTGAAACCTGCATAGGAGAAAAGTCGTTGTGGACGTTTGAAAGAGAAATGTGTAAGTCGTGGATGAGATCACTGTGGAATCTGGGATGTGTAGTTATAGTCGTCAAGTAATTTATGAGAAGTGGATGTACTCTCTGTTTTCCTTCCTTGGATATATTGTTGGAGTTCCAGATATAAAGTGACAGCAACGTTGTGGTAACGTATGAGAAAGACTGTTAATTCAACAACGTAGGAACCACAAATGAGAAAGTAAGTTCGCAAAAAATGTTGGGAAAATTGTACAAGAGTGGAGGAGGTTAACCAAATTATAGTACCTTTGTCCAGGAAAATGAATTCAGGATTAACAACGGAAAACTTTTATTTGCTGCCTCAAGATCGAAAGTAAATGGAGCTAAAAGAATAAGATTGATAAGACAATAAATCCAAAGATGTTGCAAAATCTGTAAGATGGTTTGTCGAAGTTGACATAGCAGCTTCAAATGTGGCAGCTACATTAGTATCTATTATATCTGTCCATATTACTTATATCTACCTGGAAATATTGTTATACTAAAAGCATTAAATATGCTAGTCTCAGTGAATTTCTGTAATTTGTGTTAACACTTCAAAAACAAACCTAAGAGGCATCACTCTTGCAGATATAATTCCAGAACATGGCAACTAAAATGGAATGTACTGCAAATGGTAACCTAAAGGCCTAAATTGTTCTACCCTCTCAACCTGACAGGAGTGGTAAGTTAGCCTACTTAATCATCGAAATTAATCAGTTTGTCCTTTGAACAATCTGCACCGGTTATTTTGAGAATTTTGTTCACTCTTAATATCGAAGCTGACAGATTTTAAGTTCTAATTAACGGAAAAACCTGAATTCAACATATATCAATTTTAATAGACATATATTTTTCTTCCATTGAATTTGAATGCGTTACACGATGAGGAAAAATGATTAACAATAGTCCACTAAAGTACCAATTATGATTATATATATCCACGGCCAAATGATGTAGATGGAGATCCACATGGAGCTGGTGTGCAAGAGTAACACTATAGTATAAATTGCTACGTCCAAGTATAAATTGCTTGTAAGTTGGTCTAGACATATCTAATTTAGGAATGAAAATAATATACTATACTTTTATTTTTAATTTAAGAAGTTTCAACTAAGAGCAAAACAGTATATTAATTATCTAGCCATCATATACCTGAGGAACCCATTTGCATCTCTTGGTCCAACTTCCTCTGTGTTCACATAATCTGGTTGTGGTCCCAATAACTGGGATAAAAAAAAAAGAACACTAACAACAAATGAACAAAAACCACAACCACCAATTAGATGAACTACATTTAAAAAACAGAGGCTCTGTACATAGCAAAATGATGGGTAACTTTCTATGTGATTGTCGAGATTTCAGAAAAGATATGGTTGCAGATGAGTTTATTATACGAGCAAAATTGGAAAAGGTTGGAATTTGTATGAATTAGGATGTGCTCGCTTTGAGCAAAATCTCATTATAGACAACGTTAGCCGTATAGTTTGTCTCTGGGTCGTTGCAGGTTGGTGGCACAATTAAAACTTTGACATTTTTACCAGTTTTTGCTCTAGACAATGCTACATAAAGCTGACCATGTGTGAAAGCTGGGTGTCGTAGGTAGATTCCCACATAATCAAGGGTCTGGCCTTGTGATTTATTAATAGTCATGGCAAAACATAATCTCAGAGGTATTTGACGTCTGACAAAAGGTATTGAATACTTATTGTCCGATGGTTTCGTCTGCAATGGAATTCTAGGAATCCAAACATGTTTTCCTTTATGCTGACCAGTTGCTATCACTGCACCTACAAGATTAGGTGCAAGTTGTTTACATATGAGTCGAGTTCCATTACATAGCCCTTCAACTGGGTTAATGTTTCGAAGCAAAACGACTGGACTATTTATTTTTAACACCAGTTTATGTTGCGGCAACCCTTTTGGTTCCAAGGTATTAAGGTAGTCAATATAATCACCCTGATCAGCAAAGTTTTTAGCTCGGTCGTCGCTGATGTAAATGACGTTACATCCGGGTAGTCGTTCAATCAACTTGGCATTGATGTCATCTACGAACTCATTCTTTGGAGACAAGATCGTTCGTTGCATCATGTCATATGGTTCTTTTTCAAAAAGGCTTAAATCTGGGTATACAGCAGAAATTAATGCCTCTATTGATGATTCCAAAGTGGTATATGGTATTAACATATGTTGGGGTATTTTGATTTGTCCTTTTTCATTGACTGGCTCCTCCCCATTTCCAATGCGCATAAGATATTGTACAAAACTTGGATCATTTTTAGCGCGCATATTCTCTGTCAGCTTTATTCTTTTGAAGTGCTGCCATATTTCAGAGCTGACTATGCTGGCATTTATTTGCTCTCTTCTGCCACCTCCCTTCACAACAGGGAGTACTTGTCTAAAGTCTCCACCGAAGACTACTAATTTGTTACCAAAAGGAGATGTATTTTCGCACAGAAATCGGAGTAACTTATCTAAAGCCAAAATGACACATTTATCTGCCATTGGTGCCTCATCCCAAATGATAATTTTTGATTCTCGTATAAGATCAGCTTCACTACTTTGGAAGGAGATTTGACATTGCATTTCAGGTTCAATATCAATCGGTATTTTAAATCTTGAGTGTGCTGTTCTACCTCCCAAAAAACCGGACGAAGCGATTCCTGACGATGCTACTACCAAAGCTATGTATCCTTTTGATCGGATATGGGCCAATAATACTCTATATAAAAAACTTTTACCTGTTCCCCCTGGTCCATCAATAAAGAAAACTTCCCCGACATTAGACATTGCACAATGATACATAAGATCGAATGCCTTTTTTTGTTCAGTGTTCAAATGATGTACATCATGTAAATCTTCTTCTGGAATGGGTATACTTTTCTCTGCAGTGATTTCCCTGGTGTATCGCTCAAACTCCGTCGGAATGTACCGAAATGCTACCAGGTGATAATCGTTTACGTCTTTGCCAAGAGACTCTAAAGTATCATTGATTCCCTGCAGAACTTTACATTGAAGATCTTTTTCTGACAATTGCAGATGTTGTTGTAGTCTTACGAAATCCTCGGCCATTTGTTCGAAGAACTTGGTAAATAAACTTTTTGGATTTGATGGTCTACAATAATGTAAGAGTGTTGCAAACAACCTTCGTAGTTCACCTGGCATTTTATAAACTGCAGCTTCCTGAAGTGTTTTTTCAATGTCGTCATCATTATGAAGCAACCCTCGATGATGAGCAGATTCTCGAAAAGTTTCATATAGAACACCACCAACTGTTAGAAGATTCTCATAAGAGGTAGGTCCGCGAACGTGATTCAACAGTAAACGTAGGTAATACCGCTCATTTTCAATAGGAGTAACGACACATAACCGACCAATCAGTATACCTTTTTTCCTAGGTGCCCATGTCCGACTTTGTCCATCCCACACATAGTGTCTCGGAAAGTCTTTGTAAAGTAGGTTTAGTTTCTGTGCTTTCGGATCTAATAAGTTGAGTTTGAAAAACTCCAGTAACATAGTTCGCTTTTGCCTTTCATTTTCAAGAACCTTTTGGAGGTCATCATCCTCATCAAACCGCAGTGTTTGAAAGTTTGGCAGGTGGACCTGCAATTGAATGACTGACGGGTACATACCGAAAAGGGGGAATCCATATATTCTCCAGCAGGCCTCCACTGGTGACACCCAACGTGCATTCTGAAAGTCTGCAATTTCATCAGTGTCTGAGTGGGAAATATCAGATGCAACACGAAACATTACCTTGTCATGGCCTTTGTGAATGTATTTATACAAGTATTTGACGGCTCTAATATCACAACACACTTCAACATTCATATGACAGTTAAATTGGAGCAGTAATGTTGGGTTATAAGGTATAACCCACCTGTTATCAAGCAAGCACCGTCTAACTTTGGCAGTTCTGCCGTCATTTCTACGTCGGTATATTGGATAATTCCCTTTACCGTGGCTGGTATAATCTGAAAAGTCTTTAGGGTAGTGGTTTTTGCACTTTCCATCTTTCATACATACATTCGAGGGATTTAAATCACTACAAGGTCCATGCATCATATGCTTTACAACAAGGCTGTAGAAGTGTGGATCTTCAGACTGATCAGGCAGCTCCGCACATACAATCCTATCATAAGCTTCGGGCGTTTGGTATTTATACGATGGATGCAGGATGATTAGAACATGTGCATGCGGCAACCCTCTTTTCTGGAATTCAATAACATGTACCACCGATGCTATTTGACCAAAAGCCTCCCCACTCATTATTTTATCATGCAAAATAGTGAGTTTAGCTTTGAAAACCCGCGCCAGCAAGTCTGGCCGATTGTGTGCTTCTTCTCCGGGAGCAAGCATCTCTTTGATTTCTGGCCAGTTGGGATTACAAGTCATAGTGACAAAAATGTCTGGTTTGCCGTATTCTTGTACAAGGGCCATTGAATCTAAGTACCTATGGCGCATATCTCGTGGCCCGCCAATAAATGAAGCTGGAAGATGGAATTTTTGCCCGATGCTGCGGCCAACCTGTAATCCTGATATGACGCTGTCAACTATTCCCTGATAATACTCCATTCTCAAATGGTCCTGTTGTTGCTTGGTTTTTAGAAAGGTCAGCCTCATGGATTCTATTTTAATGTAGTTGTCGACTACATATTGCTGAAAAAGTCGACCAAATCTTAGTAGGTAAGACCGATCATTTGCACGGATCTGAAATTTGTAAGCATAATATTCTCTACAGCTTATACTTTGGCGCCGCCGACTGGTGCTTGTGATCAGAATGTTTCCATTATCTGGCTGCAATTCATCAAATGTTGGTAGAGAAGTGGCTGTAAATAAGTAAATGAAACCATTAGTAGCAGTATTTTTATATTATTAATACATGTAAATGTTAAACTACGTATCGAAGTATTGAAGCTTGGAAGAACTATAATAGATTAGATGTTTACATGCTTCTTGACTTTGGAGGAAATCTTCAAATGTGATGCAGTCAGCAGGATTGAGGTTTGTCATATTTCTTTTTCTACGACTTCCTGTTCTGAGGATATTTCCATGCCATCCGGATTCACCATTTGGGAACATAAGTACGTACTGTAAAGGATCATAACATCCATAGTAGCACTGAACGTTGTGACTTGTCCCAGATGTAGTGTATATTCGAGTGTCACGGAGACATGGCTGTTTAGACTCGCCACTTTCATCTTCTATCCAGATAGCAGCAACTTCTGTGGATGTTGGCCTATTGTATACAGTTTGATCTAAAGTTGGATCCGATCTTATTACTATATGATAATTCTCCAAATTTTCAATTTCGGAGGCCCGTTTCAAGAAACCAACATATGGACTTTTTTGATCCATCAGCTTAACCAACATAACTACTACTGATGAATCAAGCCTGGGCAACATAGCCAATCTGTTCATCGCTTGGTGTTCAGAATCATAGAAATAAAATTGTAATCCACGAAGGTTCTTTGATGCATCATGAGGCAGCAAATCATCTAAATAATGATAGACTTGACCATGCACTTTAACTGTGTAAATTCCTTGATTCCTATGCTCATAATTCTTATCGCAAGTCATTCCAATGGAGGTGAAGGCAAAATGATTGTTATATGTTCTTATCATGTTCTGGAAATCTGTTGATATTGCATCAGTACCAGTGATTAGGTCGACCAATGGTTGAGGAAGAACGGATCCTGCCAAATGTATGTCACCTCCAGAACAACAGAAAGCATCCGTCTCTCGGTAGAATTTAAAAGCTGAACAATATTTACAGGCAGGAACTTTTTTAAGGACCAAGGTTCTTGGGTCTCGTTCTCTGACGTCAAGATGCCTAATAGTTTCATGGAATGCTGATGCCGATGTGTACAAAACATTTTAAATGAGCATACATAGAAATAAAATTACAAGTATTAAGTTGTAGGTAGAAATGAAATTAGTCAAATGTTACCTGTATGTGGAAACACACCAACGCCATGTGGATTGGCGTCGAAGTTTGAAGATGTGGAGGGTCTATTATTCATTATATTCAAACAGGTTGATGTTTTTCGTTGAGCGGGTTCTAAGTGACAACAGAATAGTTTTGCAATGAATGCATGAAAAGAAAAGCAATATGCAACATATTTGTTTGAAAGTAAGCCTTACTTGTAGGCTGACAACCAACAGTTTGACCCTGAAGTTGAGTAGTATTCGTGCAGCACGCGGGAGCGCTATGAGGTGACTTGCGAACACATTCTATGACGGGAGCAATAGAGCATGTGAGATTTGAGGGCGTACCCTGTTAATGTAATGCCTCTATGAGTATATATTAGAGTTTTGGCTGAAAACGAGTAAGGATTTAATATGTAACATGTACTAAGGATGGCAGTGTCTTATGATGACCTGATCTCGCACATTGGTAGATAGCGGCGAGTTGATGTGTTGTAATAATTGTGTACTCGCTGCATAAAAATTTGAAAAAGAAACATTTGTAGAAGAAATTTCAGGGTAAGGGTAAAACATTGAATAATGTTTCTATAAATGACGGGTCACCTGCATAATGTGCCCTGCGGCGCTTGTTTATCTCATCCTTTTTGGCTAGTTGTAAAAGTGGAGAAAAAGAAAGTTGTCAGCCAAAATGTATCACTTGTGTGATAGTAAGCTAACACGTGAAAAAATAGATAACACTTACCGGCATACAATTCTCTACGCCTTTTATTAATTTCTTCTTTATTTGCTCTATAAGCATCCTTACTCGCATTTCGCCTATGTTCCTTGTCCATTCTGAAATACAAATAAAGAATTTTATTCAATTATATCCATATAGTTGTTCATTTAGTAAGAAGAAAGCACAGAAGGAGTAGATTATAAGCGAAGTAGAAAAATTATTAAACCAGAGGCATGAGATTATGAAAGATAAGCGTTAGGTTATGGAAGAGAGCGTAACAACAAAAACAGCAACTAAAGGGTTTGATAAACTCTGAAATACAAATAAAGAATTTAATTAAATTATATCCATATAGTTGTTCATTTAGTAAGAAGAAAGCACACAAGGAGTAGATTATAAGGGAAGTGTAAAAACTATTATACCAGAGCCATGAGATTATGAAAGATAAGCATTAACTATTATACCAGAGGCATGAGATTATGAAAGATAAGCATTAGGTTATGGAAGAGAGTGTAACCACAAAAACAGCAACTAAAGGGTTTGATAAACTTTAAAAATTCCAAGTACGAAACACAGGATAAAAGCATAAAAAACAGGTACAGGTTGTCGGGCACCAAAAAAAAGTGCATAAAAAACACAGATAACAGGAACCCGGTCATCAAAACAATTGCAACAGCCATGTAATTATATCTACTATGCACACAAACACAGATTGAAGTGAAGCATATATTCTTTTACACTTAAATCAGGTGAACTTCAACGACAGAGTAGAAGGGAAGCTATAAATATGAAGTTCATCGCGAAGCAGCGTAACAATTAATGGCAAGGTGAAAATGACGCCGTAAGCTAATCCCATCAATTGAGCAGTAATAAAATGAGAACTTTGCAACCTCTGAATTGAGCAATAATAAAATGACAACCTTGTAACCCATGAACTGAACAATAATTAAATCACAAACTTGCAACCCGGACGACGAAGATTACCAAATATTACAAGTACCCTTTTTCTATAATAAAAAAATCAATCACTTTGAAGTTGAAGATTTTATATATGAACAAACACATATTGAACAGAACCATATATATTCACTGACACTTAATCCGACTCAACTTGAATGACCGAGTAGAAGGGAAGCTATATATATATGAAATTGTTATAAATATCAAGTTTATTCGACGAGAGACAACATAAGGTAAGCTGTAAACAGAAAAGCACGAAGCGTAATTACAAAACAGAAGCGAAATTTTAAATAACTCAAATAATTGCACAGGACTTTTAATAATTGTTAATCGGAGCAGCGAAGCAATTAATAGGGAATGCAAAATGGACGCCACAAATGTTGTGAACTGAACAATAAAATGAAACCTTTCAAACCGAATGACGAAAATTCCAGATTTTAACAAATACAACAAATTAAATTTGATTGAAGAATTTATAACTATGAATAAATTAAGAATGACAAGTTAGAGGGTTAATTAAGTTTGCTTGTGACCAACGCCGAGATAAAATTAGAGAAGAAGCCAAGTTATTCGGAAAAAAACCCAACCGAAACAAATAAAGTAATTATATTTTTACCTATATAGCGACAATCCTTAGTCGAGGCGGAGCAAAACGGTGGAATCCTCCGATGATTACGACGAAGGCAGTCTGATTTGCTTCAAGAAGATGTTTGATTTTGGCTGATGAGGTTGAGAAGGCTGAAAAAATTGAGAAAAAGAGAGAGCCAAAGAGGAGAAGAAGATGTTTGATTTTGGCTGATGAGGTTGAGAAGGCTGAAAAAATTGAGAAAAAGAGAGAGCCAAAGAGGAGAAATGAAGTGGTTTGATGATGAGGTGAAACAGCGACGTGTAGTAGAGAAGGTGATGACGCGTGGAAAGACATCGATTTCGCAGAGCTCACGCGCCCGCGGCAGACGACGAAATGCGTCTAGGGAACGCGGATTGCGTCTTTATAGTACTAGTATTGATATTGACTAGTATTGATATTGATAGTACTCCGAATTAATCAAACTAGTAGCATGTGAGGAGTGATACCGACACACATGAAAATAAATTATTGTTCCCAAATTGCCCATACAAGCAATATAATGAATGTACCCAAACTCAGCATTATATAAATTTATTCATGATGGAGATATTTTATAGAAGGGCGATGGAGGTAATTTTAGAAAATATAGGGGCCCTTTTGAAAATATCTAGTTTATAAATAACAGCATCCACACACAAACAGAACACACACTGCCCTCAATTACATCTGCAAAACATTTATTCTCTACATCCTTCACAACAAATACAATCAAGAAATTTTTAATTGTAAATCAAATGGCCAAAGCAATGAATGATATGATCAACGGTGGAAACAGCATGATGTCAAACAGAGTAGTTTACAGCCGTCCGATTCCTCGAAGAGGTCAAGTGAAGGTGGCGATCATGTCTGGTTTAGCTCACTCACTCTCTTCAATCTTCTCAAGATAACCAACCAACCCCATGAATCATGATGGTCTTAAGGATCTGAAGATTGAAGCTTTAATTGGATGTTGTAAATGATTTTCTTTAGCTACTTATCAATTCCAGTATTGTGAAATAACTAGAGAATTGAGAAGCAGGAGCTTAGTTAGTTTTGTGTGAGATTCAGGGGTTTTAATTATATGTAAATATGTTGAGTTTCATATTAGATTTTGGATTACATCAATTATAAACTGTTGCAGATCTCTCAAAATCCACATCATCTCTATGGAATATAAAACTAATTCATCCTTCAATATATGTAAAACAACATCTCGTTCTTTTATTTATTTATTATTTTTCATAAATAAGCGATGAGCCGAGTCTCGAATCCAGACCTTCTGGTCACTACTGTTAAGATGCACATCCGACATCGAAAGTCAATGTCCTCCCGGGTTAATATATAAGATCTTGGGCTACTCCCTCTATTGCCAATTGGTTTTAGAGTGGAACCACACAGACTCTTATCATGGTATCAGAGCCAGACCATTAATGAGGCACGTGTGACCCGCCGATGTTGTTTCCGGCAGTTAATACCGACGATGAAAGTTCCGCCGATGATTGGGTTACACGTGAGGGGGAGTGTTAAGATGCACATCCCACATCGAAAGTCGATGTCCTCCCGGGTTAATATATAAGATCTTAGGCTACTCCCTCTATTGCCAATTGGTTTTAGAGTGGAACCACACAGACTCTTATCAACTACCCAGAGCCTTTTTTCACCAGACTATTCGATTGACTCAAAACACCATTTCGTTCTTGATTAATTTTAAGAAATGAACTACGACAGTGTTTATTGACAATCAACTATATTAATATTATGATTAAATGCTATGTATGAATTGGATTAATTAGAGTGAAGATGAGGTTAAGAAAACTATAGTGAATTACATATTATATATTTTATTATCGTTTAAATATTATAAATTGGGATAAGGTGCATGACGGAGTATATATTACATTGCCTGACATATGTCATTCTCCTCCATCTCTCTAATTTAAGCGAGGGATTATGATATCATGGCAAAAAAAACGTCAATTTTATGTAAATAGTACTCCATTATTAACGGGCACTTTTCCTTTTTCTTTTTTGTAAATTAGCGATGAAGTGAATTTCGAATTCATAACCCTTTTGGTCATTAGCAAGATTCTTTTCCATTACGCTATTCGATTAACTCATTATTAACGGACATCTGTGAATATATTACAAACTTAAATACCTTAATCATAAATCCAAAAATAAGTTAGCCTTTTTGTAATAAAGATTTCCTAATTAAGTTGAAAAGGGAGGAGTACTACATACTCCTAATTATTTTAAAATAAGCATGCTTGGGTATACTTAATCGAAGTCGATGGACTTATGGCTTGTTTTAAAATAAGCACACTCGAAACTATCCCTAAATATTAGACCTATTTAGTTTTTCACAAAAATTAAGAAAATTTATATATATTTCATGTTTTATATTTTTCCTCCAATAATTTGTTTCAGAAAATGAAATTTAATTCAGGTATTTTTAAAAGAAAAAGTGGCCTTTAACTCTCTAAATTAATAGAGTGTTTGTTTTGGGGAATATCATGAGGAAGAGAATGTAATATTTTATAGTGTTTGAAAACTAAATTGACATAATTTATAATTTTGTTGATACTTCTATTTTTTTTTTTAAAAATTCCCTCCTTGGAATATATTTTTTATAATTTGGTTCCATCTTTATTTTCATACATGACTTTTAAATTAAGGGGTGAAGGGAATAATGAAGTTAAAATAGACTTATGACTGGCACCTAAATCGATGTCGCTTCAGCTTACATAACTGATGACGTTCAATTAAATATTTTCTAATGACAATTGCGAATATAAAACTTCATTCAACAACACATGCATGTTAAAGTGAGACAAGCAACTATATATAATTAATTTATCGATCTTTATTTAATTCCTCGACTACATCGAGAAATAAGTTGGTCAAGCTAAAGACTTTAAAGTTTTCTTCCGAGTTCAGCCTTTTAGCCGTTTCGATTGACCGCTGTAGATTACTCAAATAAATTATGCCATAATAACGCAAAAATCATTGGAGCAAGATGTGATCATGCAAAAACCATATGGATGTGAGCGAGTGTACGTAAAAGATTCGATTTCGTTTTTATTATTTGTTTCGAAAAAATTTAATCCGTACGTGACTTAATATATATGCATTGATAAATATCGAATCAACTGATAGAACTCAAACTTTGATATCGCTCGTATTATCGTATATAAGCCCTCGTTACTACATAAATATACATCAAAATTCATCACGTGTAGACTAACATTAGTCTCAGTACAATGAACATGATAAATGATAGGACAAGTCAAGTCACAAGTGGATGTTGTATTATATAGATGGGGTAGTTGTCATGAAATGGATTGATTATAGAAGCCGCCATCGATATTGGATATCTATATTACTCCCTCCGTCCTTAAAAGATTGTCACATTTCGACTTTTAGTGTTTAACAAAATACGATTTAAAACATAAATATTTATTATTTTACATGCGAAAAAATTAAAAAAACTTAAAATTTCAAAAATATATATTGAGACGAATCTAACAAGGTCCTACAAGACTATTATTTCTTATCGTTTAGTGAAAATTCATAATCAAATTTTGTAATATTTGACTAACAAAAGTCAAAATGTGACAGTCTTTTAGCGACGGAGGAAGTATATACTAGTGAAAAGGGTCCGACATTATGGATATTGGATATCTATATTATATACTAGTAAAAAGGGTCCGGCAAATGCCGGATTAAAAGTTAGTCGTTTCATGTCAGTATTAACTGTCCGCCAAATAATTATATTAGCAAAATGTGAGTAGTGGTCTAGTGAGTACATATGTAGTTATTATTACAGTCCATTTGGTTGATTTGTAGTAGTAGTAGTTAGCTAGTCTATACAAAAGATGTTGTTGTTGCATCAACCAATTTACATAGATTTTTTGGACATGACGACGAGGGTGGATGGTTGTTCACTTGTAGTCTTCTGGTGCATATAATTGCTTCTTGTGCTTCTTTCTGTTTCACTGAAATAGGAAGGTCAATGTTAAATAATCTAGGAGAAATTGTGTTTGAATGAGAGATTTTGGTCTTGGATTGATGTAGAAAATTGTGTGGAAGGTTTGGGATAAAAAATGGGGTTGAATGGTGTTTTATCGCATTGTTTTGGAGCTCAAACGGCTATAAAACGGTCATTTCTGATGTTCATCGAGATCAGCCATCGAGACCACCTGGTCACTATGGCTTGTTTCTATGACAGATTTTGATAACAAAAAACTTCATTTTTCGCTTCGTTAAAGCTCCGATTTAGACGATTCAAAATGTGTTGGAAAACTTTTTTCATCCCCTTTAAGAGTATGTATTCAAACCCAATTTTTTATAAATATTAATATTTCCAAAACATTTCTTTTGACAAAACATACATAAAATCGTTAAAACACTTATCGTCTTTTTGTCAAAAATGATTTGAAAAAAATCTCCTATTTATAAGCTTCAACTAAGATTATTCAAGAGATTTTAAGCTATGATTGAAGGCTAAATTTTACCTTTGTATGTGCTAGTGATCCATAACTCATTCGATTGAAATCTTGATCGCTCTTGAATATCTTTGAACTTCTTTCTTCGTTGTTCTTCGTGACCGATGAATGATCGACTCTTAGTACGGTCTTCATTCTTTTTTTTAAGCTTCTTTTTGTCCTCAATGACTAGTGCATGATTGATTCTTCTTCTTCATCACCACACTTGATCTTTGTTGAGCTTGTGTTCATTTGTTGTTGTCCTTCCGTGACAAGTGAATGTCGACTCTTTATCTTGGTCGTCATTCTTTTCTTTAAGCTTCTTTAAGTCCTTAATGAAGTGTATGGTTCATTCTATTTCTTCATCACCACACTTTAGAAAACGCTAGTCCAAGTTGTTTTTTGTTATTATCAAAATTTTAAAAGTCGGATAAACATATATAGACTAAATCTTCATTTGGACAATAACAAAATACCTTATGCATGAGGGGTATGAGAATAATAGCAAGGTTAAAACATCCCTCATCATAAGCATCAACATGTTCATGTATAAATCTATAATACTTATAAAAGAGCCAACACCCTTAGGTGTTTCTTCCACATTTTGTCAAGACTATTTTACCCCTTCCCATTCATATATTACTATTAATTTAATTTTTCAATTATATGTATCTTTTAATGAGGAGCTGAAGGGATGGGTACACTATAAAGTAATATCAATGACTATTTGAAAAATGGAAAATTCATCTCAATCAATTGTATCCATTAATTATTGGCCACAACTACATTATTTCATTCGAATGCAAATAACTCAGAGAAGGTGCATCACTACTGTTATTAGTCTTATCATTTCCTACACATTAATGTAATTAAATGTATTATTTAGTGTAATTTTAGGATCATCACTTTGATGAGCCAATTCAACTTTCTTTAATAATAATTATATCAAAATAAAACTAAGTATACATAATCAAATTAAACTAATACAAATTCAATTTTATAGCACATTCAAATACTATATTTTCAATAATCCTTGTGATAATAACAAGATAGATAATTTCAAGAGCCAATAAGAATCACATATAGAGTATAAGGCTCTCCAATAATTTTATTAATGACATAACCTAAATGCTCAAATAGTTTTTAATATTCCACGAGAGTCTAAAAAATAGGTAAAAGTATTCATACTTATCAAAATAATATTTAGCTCTAAAGATGATAATATGGAGAACTATTTCTTATACATGATTTAATTACAAAATATCAATTGATATTTTACCCCTTCCCATTCATATATTACTATTAATTTAATTTTTCAATTATATGTATCTTTTAATGAGGAGCTGAAGGGATGGGTACACTATAAAGTAATATCAATGACTATTTGAAAAATGAAAAATTCATCTCAATCAATTGTATCCATTAATTATTAGCCACAACTACATTATTTCATTCGAATGCAAATAACTCAGAGAAGGTGCATCACTACTGTTATTAGTGTTATCATTTCCTACACATTAATGTAATTAAATGTATTATTTAGTGTAATTTTAGGATCATCACTTTGATGAGCCAATTCAACTTTCTTTAATAATAATTATATCAAAATAAAACTAAGTATACATAATCAAATTAAACTAATACAATTTCAATTTTATAGCACATTCAAATACTATATTTTCAATAATCCTTGTGATAATAACAAGATAGATAATTTCAAGAGCCAATAAGAATCACATCTAGAGTATAAGGCTCTCCATTAAATTTATTAATGACATAACCTAAATGCTCAAATAATTTTTAAGATTCCACGAGAGTCTAAAAAATAGGTAAAAGTATTCATACTTATCAAAATAATATTTAGCTCTAAAGATGATAATATGGAGAACTATTTCTTATACATGATTTAATTACAAAATATCAATTGATATTGAGAGATGAAAAATGACAATATGCATATTATGATGAGATCAAAAAGCAATATTTAGACATAAAAGTTGCAAAAATTATTAAATATTTATAAGAGTTCGAATTCGACTATAACAAAAGTTAGAAGTTAAAATTAATAGAAATATCTGTTGGAATATCCCGGGGCTGCAAGACACAATGAACTACGATAGTTCATATGTCTAGAAAAACCCTAATTCGTTGATCGTTAGAACTTACACAATAGAACTAGCTCATAGAAGTATATGTTTAAAGATATTGTGAATATGCTACAACTAACATAATCAAAGAGTGTGGCTACAAAGATATACCTTTGAAGCGTGAGCGGAAGCGATATGATCTTCAAGTGCTTATCCCCACACCTTGCTCCTTGCTTTCTTCTTGAAGAAATTTCTATCACCAAGGTGATATGGAACTACTATGAAATAGTCCACACCAATACCTTAGATAGCAATAAGACACACTTGGACTAGTGTGTGTTATTGAGGAGTGTGTAGTCTAACTACTATAGCAAACTATAGAACAATTTCTATACTCTAACACTTAGAGTTTTGCTAGAGGGTTTGAAGATGAAATGTGTGTGTTTGTTTGTGTTCTCTAACAAGAGTTGTGTGTTTACTTAGCTTGATGATCTACCCATTCTATATCATCTGATGAAACACATTATACACTAAACAAACACATTAACCATCCATATGGTTAATGCCTCTTGGTCCATGGAAGATTCTCTTACAAGAGTTCTTCCCAAGTCTTACAAAGCCTTCCCAAGGCATAAAGTAGCCACCAAGATGTCAACCATTCATGATGATGGAATTAATTAATCTTAATTAATTAATTAAATCATATCTTATTTAATTAATTCATTAATTAATTAAATCATTTCAATAAATGATAATATATATATATATATCTCACATATATATATATATACATAAACCCCAAATGGTGTGTCCGGAACCAATTCCGGGCGCACCATCGGTTCGGTCGGGACACGATCTCGATCGAACCAAAATTCCTCAATATGGATCAAATCCCTTATTCACTTTCGGGTCACTACTCGAAAGTATCTTCGGTAATTGTTACGTGTGTGACCTCATAGCCCGAGTAACGAAGGCATCGGGATTCAACGTATAAGACCGTATACACGAATCCCGAAGATCATCGTGAGAGCCTAGTCTGCCATTCGATGACCCCCGGCATTATCTCGGGTGAGACTACTGATAGTTCAGATAACTATCGGTTGTTGAACCGTATATATAGATGATATAGTTCACGGGCACTAATTGAGGAAATTGACACATCAATTTCCAACACTCCCACTTGCCCTTGGACTATTACCAATGTCTTGGATGTACACTTGCATCCTTGTCACATGATTCCCTTTGTCCTCGGTTTTCGTCATAGGCTAAAGCAAGAAAGCGTGTCGCCAACTCCTATGACATAATTTCTCGGAACACGAGATAGTCTCACTCCCGTTCATAACGGGTGAATTCATAAGTAAGACTCACTCTCCGAGTGGCCAGAAAAACCTTCCCTGTATACCAGGGTGGACAAAGACCCTACCAATGCATCACCGATCATCTCACCACTACATTCACATAAGACCCAACGTACCCCATTACCACCAGTAACGGATGGGTCCGGAAGTAGTCAAAGCCTCATGCTCACGTAGCATGAGAATGATATGCATGTAGGTCTCAGAACCTCTATCATATGGCTCGTGTGAAATATAGGACACAAGATCTCTTCTATAATTTCACAACGGTCACTGTCCAGTACCATGTCAAGACTCTCTTGACAATGAACCCATGTAATGATTTGGACCATCCTTTTGACTTAAGAAACAAAGTCAAACGAATCATTACACACTAGTTTGGTTGTGTCCGTTCCCAAAACGCCGGGACATACCACTAGGGACAATGTAATCACCATAGTTCTTGTCTTGAAAAAGGGGTTCCTTAGCCAATACACTTATTGGCTCCTCTTCAAGAACTCGTGATTACATGGGAATTAAAATATTTATCATACAACTATGATTAAATATTCAATTGTTTATTCAAGTGCTATAAAAGAATAGGCAATCAATAAACAAGAAGTAATACTTTTATTCAACAATAAGAGTTTTACAAAAGTATACTTCATACATATAAATCAAATAAACTGAAATAAAGCTCCCACTAAGACTAAGACCACTCGGACCTAAGTCTAAGTCCAATAGCTGAAGTATGGAACTCATGTTTGGTCTGAGGCAATGGTTTAGTCAAGGGATCAGCTGCGTTGTCGTCTGTATCTACTTTGGATACTTTGATGTCACCTCTCTGGAACATTTCACGGACGAGGTGATACTTCCTGAGGACATGCTTGGACTTATGATGAGCCCTGGGTTCCTTAGCCTGTGCTATGGCTCCAGTGTTATCACATAACAACTCAATTGGACCATCAGCACTAGGAACTACCCCAAGCTCAGTCATAAACTTCTTAAGCCAACATGCCTCTTTGCCTGCTTCAGAAGCTGCAATGTACTCGGCCTCCGTAGTAGAATCTGCAACTGTGTCCTGCTTGGAACTCTTCCAACAGATGGCTCCACCGTTCAGGCAGAATACAAACCCGGTTTGAGAACGAAAATCGTCTCGATCGGTTTGGAAACTGGCATCGGTAAAACCTTTCGCAATCAACTCCTCATCTCCGCCATATACCAGAAACATATCCTTAGTCCTTCTCAAGTACTTAAGGATAGATTTCACAGCGGTCCAATGGATGTTGCCTGGATTCGCTTGATATCGGCTGGTCAGACTCAGAGCGTACGATACGTCTGGTCTAGTGCACAACATGGCATACATGATAGATCATATGGCTGAAGCATACGAGACTCTACTCATGTTCTCCTTCTCGACGTCAGTGGTGGGGCACTGACTTTTGCCGAGAATAGTGCCAGTTGTCATAGGCAGTATTCCCTTTTTGGAATCGATCATATCGAATCGTCTCAGAACCTTATCAATATAAGTGTCCTGTCTCAGGCCAATCAACCTATTGGCTCGATCTCGATATATCTTGATTCCAAGGATATACTGCGCCTCTCCTAAGTCCTTCATTGAGAAACACTTACACAACCATGTCTTGACTGACTCAAGGAGTGGTTTGTTGTTTCCAATGATCAGTATGTCATCTACATACAGGACTATAAATGCAATGTGGCTCCCACTTACCTTCTTGTATATACAAGCATCCTCCTCATTCTGAATGAAGCCAAATTCTTTAATTGCTTCATTGAATCGAAGGTTCCAACTGCGAGAAGCTTGCTTGAGTCCATAAATGGATCTCTGAAGCTTACATACCTTCTTAGGTCCTTTTGGACATGTAAAGCCTGGAGGTTGTATCATGTACACATCCTCCCCAAGGTTTCCATTAAGGAAAGCGGTCTTTACATCCATTTGCCATATCTCATAGTCATAATATGCGGCAATGGCTAAGAGGATCCGAATAGACTTGAACATGACTACCGGTGAGTAGGTTTCATCATAGTCAATACCATGAATTTGTTTGAAACCCTTCGCCACTAGTCTAGCCTTGTAAACATGGACATTTCCATCTTTATCAAGCTTTTTCTTAAAGACCCACTTACACTCGATAGGTCTAGCACCTTCGGGTAAGTGAACCAATGTCCAGACATCATTCTGGTACATAGAGTCTATCTCGGATTTCATGGCTTCAAGCCATGACTCGCTATCTGGCCCTTTCATTGCGGCTCCATAAGTATAAGGCTCGTCGTCTTCTATCAAGAAGGATTCCCCATACCATCTATCGGGAACATGACGAGTCTTACTGGATTTCCTAAGGGTCGGTACTTCTTCAGGAGTTTCATCTACCGTGGATCTAGAGTCCAAGATAGGATCCATCATGAATGGAGGATCTACTTCCTGAAGTGAGCCTGCCGAGTTCGTTAACTCGACTTGCTCATTTGATGAGACACTTGGGTTCAATAACCCATCTCTCTCATTCAATGAGTTTCTTGAGTTCGATAACTCAACTTGCTCATTAAACGTGTCGAATGAGTTCATTAACTCATTCGGCTCATCATCTTGAACTTCTTCAAGTTGTACCGTATTTCTGACATTTCCTGATAAGAACTCTTTCTCAAGGAAATGTGCCGTCCTAGCTACGAAAATCTTATTTTCTGGCTTAAGGTAGAAATAATACCCTTTGGTTTCCTTTGGATAACCAATGAAATGGCACAAGTCAGCCTTTGGGCCTAGCTTGTCTACGTTCAATTTCTTGACGTAGGCCAAGCAACCCCAAACCCTGAGGAAGCTAATCTTGGGACGTTTCCCAAACCACATCTCATATGGTACTTTCTCAGCTGACTTGGTTGGACAATTATTTAAGGTAAGTGCGGCAGTTTGCAACGCGTAACCCCAGAAGCTGACATGTAGGTCGGTTCGACTCATCATGGATCGCAAACTGTCTAACAGAGTGCGATTCCTCCTTTCGGACACACCATTATGTTGTGGTGTTCCGGCCGGTGTGAGTTGTGAAACAATTCCACAATCTCTAAGATGAGCGTCAAACTCGTGGCTCATATATTCGCCTCCTCGATCGGATCGAAGAGTCTTAATAGTCTTGCCGAGTTGATTCTCTACTTCATTTTGGAATTCTTTGAACTTTTCAAAGGCTTCACTCTTGTGCTTCATTAGATAGACATAGCCATAACGGCTAAGGTCATCTGTGAAGGTAATGAAGTAGGGAAAACCACCTCTTGCAGGAGTGTTCATTGGACCACATACATCGGTATGTATTATCCCCAATAAATCACTTGCCCTTTCACTCGTTCCAGTGAAAGGCGATTTGGTCATCTTGCCTAAAAGGCATGATTCGCATTGGTCATATGATTCAAAATCAAGTGACTTAATAATTCCACTTTCGTGGAGTTTCTTGATGCGATTTTCATTTATATGACCAAGTCTGCAATGCCATAGGTAGGTAGGATTCAAGTCGTTAGGCTTGTTCCTCTTAATATTTACGTTATATACCTCATGATCCTCATCTAGTATGAAAAGGCCATTTTGGTTTGAAGCTTTTGCATAAAGTAAACCGTCACGATTAATAGAACACATATTTCTTTCCATAAGGATGGTAAAACCATCATTGTTCAAAACAGATATGGAAATAATATTTCTAGAAATAGCGGGAATACAATATACATTATTTAAAACTAAGACCATCCCGGATGGTAGTTTTAAATCTATCTTGCCCACGGCAACTGCAGCAACCTTTGCTCCATTGCCCACCCGCAAGTCCACCTCTCCCTTCCGAAGAGCTCTACTGTCCTGTAGTACCTGCATATTTCGACAAATATGAGAACCACATCCTGAGTCAAGTACCCAAGTAGAGTTATTAGAGGTGATAAAAGCTTCAATAACGAATATACCTGCCGGAAGAGTCCCACTCTTCTTGTCTTCGAGGTACTTCTTGCAGTTCCTCTTCCAGTGACCAGGTGTATTACAATAATGACACTGGTCAGTCCCCTTGGGACCTTTAGCCGGAGTTTTGGAAGTCTGGGCCTTGACTGTTTTGATAGATCCAGTCTTGGCCTTTCCCTTCCATTTCCCCTTGCCTTTCTTAAAGGCCTTCTTGTTCTGAATCATCAGAACAGAGGGAGTAGGGGTAGAGCTCTTCCCACACTTCAACGCAGTATCAGCCGTGCTGATCATGTTATGCAACTCCGATAACGATTTATCGAAGTCATGCATGTTGAAGTTCATGACAAAGTTACCAAACTTGTCAGGAAGGGAACGGAGGATTATGTCAACGGCCAAATCCTTGGAAAACTGAGTTCCCAAAGACTCAAGTCTCTCGATGATCCCAATCATCTTGAGAACATGAGGACTGGCCTGTTGACCATTGGATAGTTTGCAATCCATGAGGGCACAAACAGCTTCGTACCGCTCATTTCTTGCCCGCTTCTGGAACATCTCTTCCAGTCTGCAGTACATGTCATATGCTGCCACATTTTCGAACTGAATCTGAAGATTCGGTTCCATGTTGGCTAGCATAAGACATTGGACATCCAATGCATCATCCACGTGTACATCATATGCACTACGTTCTAGCTCATCGGCATTATCTCCGGGTGGTGGAGGAAGTTCTTCCTTAAGAACATACTCGACTCTCTCGTGCTTGAGAACGATTCTCAAGTTACGAGACCAGTCGTTGAAGTTATTGCCATTGAGTTTACACTTCTCAAGTGTAGATCGGAGTGAATTTGAAGTTGATTTCTTAGCAGTTGCCATCTAAAAACATGCGAGTATGAAACGACATTCAGTTTAATTTATATGTAAAACATACGATACAAGTAAAGCATGCTTGAAATAATAATACGAGTACCAACAACCCCTCGAAGTGTACAAGTATACCAAGACCCCATGGACTTGGGTATGAGCGGCACACGCAATCATCCTCATAGTCCAATCCATGGGTAAGTCCTACTAGACTATCATATATTAATCATCCAATGATTATATATGACTCTTGGCGTCTATCATTAGTCGTTTTATGACACTATAGACTTCTTTTGCCAAACGGGCCGGTTCGATGGGCTAACCTGTAGCCACGTTTTAAGTAACCTTAGTTCACCATAAAGGGATGGATTACATTTGCCGGTTCGATGGGCTAACCTGTAGCGCATGTAATCCCATTGCCTCCTATTCCTATGAATCAAAGTGCCCATCTAGGGATGATCCACCCGAAACGTAGGAAAGTTTGACAACTTTGAACTTAGGTTTGGCAAACACTTAATTATAACGTGGAGGGGTTTAGATTAAACATGTAATCCACATTTCATGCATATCACAAAAGGTGTACATATACGTCAAGAAAATATATGTAAGCATGAAACATGACATGAATAATAAACACTTTAAAGGGACGTGATATGGCCTAAAGAACATTAAATAAAACTAGTCTAACTAGTTCTAAACTAAGTCCTTGGTCTCCGTCTTCTTGGACATCGCCATGCTCCAAGTCCGTCTCTTCATGTCTTGTTACATAATCAACTTTCGCATTAAATGGCACATGCGCCGCGAAAAAGAAATAACAATACAATAATTTAAAACGACACATGCGTCGTATTTCAATATCAAGGACAGTACGCAGACTGTATTTCGAATAAATACTAGGCCATATCAAATCCCCATTCCATTCAGACTACAGTTTATATATGCATAACACATTATACATAAATCACATAAACATGCTAGGAATGGAATAAAACACACAAGCAACACACAACTCACACACATACTCACATTCAAATAATGTGAATCATAGTCATATATGCATATCATAACCTTTAGTCGTCCAACAACTAACATAGCCAATTATCGGAAGTTTTACCATAAGTTCAACATTTTGAACTAATACCCCAATTACATTCAAAGAGACTTAGCATAAGTTTAAGGTTTGAAATTCATAATAACTCAACCACAAACTTCCTTTCGATACTCAATTAAACAATTTAATTAGTACCGATAGGATAAAATCAACACTTTGACATACATGCTAATTTTAAACTATTTTAAACTTCTCAAAGAATGTTTTGGACTTATAAGATTATTTCCAAAACAATCTCTAAATCACCCATAACAAACCGAAAACGTCCATAATCATCAAATGACTTTGGACTTAATCGATTCGTTTTGTTTCGAAAACATCGGGCGAAGTTATAGTCCATCGTGAGCCATGGCTCACGATGGAGCCACGATCAAACGGGGACAGGGGGGTTGCCCAGGCAGTCCGCGCGCGGACAGGTGCTGCGGACAGGGGCTGTCCAGGGAACAAAACGCGCGGACGCGCGGGGGGGGGGGCTTCCAAGGGCGTCCAAGGACGCGTCCAGGGAAGCCGCTCCCTGCTCCGGGCCAAGGCGTGCCGTATCCAGGGAAAGCCGAGGGTGCGCGTTCCAGTGGAGCCGTGTCCCTGGCTTGCCTGGACTCACGCGGAACTTAGGTTTTGTCGGGGAGGGTTTTCCGAATACGAAAATCGGCTACGGTTCATATATCGACATATATACTATATGGTACTACTTTAAACACTTCTAGAACATGTTAAACGTGTAATATAGCTCTGATACCATGTTGGAATATCCCGGGGCTGCAAGACACAATGAACTACGATAGTTCATATGTCTAGAAAAACCCTAATTCGTTGATCGTTAGAACTTACACAATAGAACTAGCTCATAGAAGTATATGTTTAAAGATATTGTGAATATGCTACAACTAACATAATCAAAGAGTGTGGCTACAAAGATATACCTTTGAAGCGTGAGCGGAAGCGATATGATCTTCAAGTGCTTATCCCCACACCTTGCTCCTTGCTTTCTTCTTGAAGAAATTTCTATCACCAAGGTGATATGGAACTACTATGAAATAGTCCACACCAATACCTTAGATAGCAATAAGACACACTTGGACTAGTGTGTGTTATTGAGGAGTGTGTAGTCTAACTACTATAGCAAACTATAGAACAATTTCTATACTCTAACACTTAGAGTTTTGCTAGAGGGTTTGAAGATGAAATGTGTGTGTTTGTTTGTGTTCTCTAACAAGAGTTGTGTGTTTACTTAGCTTGATGATCTACCCATTCTATATCATCTGATGAAACACATTATACACTAAACAAACACATTAACCATCCATATGGTTAATGCCTCTTGGTCCATGGAAGATTCTCTTACAAGAGTTCTTCCCAAGTCTTACAAAGCCTTCCCAAGGCATAAAGTAGCCACCAAGATGTCAACCATTCATGATGATGGAATTAATTAATCTTAATTAATTAATTAAATCATATCTTATTTAATTAATTCATTAATTAATTAAATCATTTCAATAAATGATAATATATATATATATATCTCACATATATATATATATACATAAACCCCAAATGGTGTGTCCGGAACCAATTCCGGGCGCACCATCGGTTCGGTCGGGACACGATCTCGATCGAACCAAAATTCCTCAATATGGATCAAATCCCTTATTCACTTTCGGGTCACTACTCGAAAGTATCTTCGGTAATTGTTACGTGTGTGACCTCATAGCCCGAGTAACGAAGGCATCGGGATTCAACGTATAAGACCGTATACACGAATCCCGAAGATCATCGTGAGAGCCTAGTCTGCCATTCGATGACCCCCGGCATTATCTCGGGTGAGACTACTGATAGTTCAGATAACTATCGGTTGTTGAACCGTATATATAGATGATATAGTTCACGGGCACTAATTGAGGAAATTGACACATCAATTTCCAACAATATCTTCAAAAAATTCAACAATTACTAAAAATAACATTTAGCTTTTAAAACTACACTATATAGTTAGTAATAATGTCAATTAAAAATCTAATTTACAAAAATAATGAGAATAAATAATGTTTTTGAGAAATAGTGACACTCAATAAATGTGTTTTAACACTATATCTTGGAGTTACCTTACTTTTAACATTCCTTCAAATCTATTATCATTTTTTCTTGTCTTTCATCTAAAGTAAATTCATCTTTTTTGTTCGAGCACTTCACTTTTTCATTTTCATTAACATCAATGATTAAGAAAAAAAAATCATATTTGCACAAATTCTCTGTTGTTTATCAACTAACATCGTTTTTATCTACAGGTTCGGACATACAATGTACAATCGAACAATCATCAGGAATATTGGTTTGTTGTTGAGACTTCTCAATGTAAGATTTCCTTTATATTATAGTTCTTTACTTTACTTTTATGAATTATCGTTAGTTCATTCACAATAAAAACTAAAAATATGATCAATATACTAAGATTAATAGATCCATATATAAAACAAAAAATACATTCATATAATATTATTTAATTATTAAACTTGGATGAGATATGTAAAATTAACTTATGACTTTTATATTCTTTCTATATAAATTTATTTATACATGAAATAATAATATGTCTTCTATTGATATATAATACTCAATAAGAATATTATAAAAATATTTCTTTAATGTTATCGTAAGCTCAATCTACATATAATATTATTTTAATTTTTGTAAGAGTGTTCTTTTATTATATATTAAAACGATATATATACATTACATATATATATGTATATATGATGAAATTATAAGGATCAAAAGTCAAATTCAAAAATTAAAATTGTTATTACTAAAATATAAATTAAATTCATATAAGTTAATAAAAATTACTCTCTCCATCCCTTTTTAATAGAGCCATTTTGACTCTGGGTCAAACTTCGAAAGTTTTGACCGTAAACTTTTATTAATTGATAAGGAATAAATATAGTCATATGGGATCTTGTGAGATTCGTCTCAGTATATATTTTTGAAATATCAAGTTCTTATAATTTTTACACTTGTAAAATTAAAAATATTTATGTTTTAAGTCGTGTCTTGGAGACCGTAAAAAAGTAGATGGGTCTATCATTTAGCGATGGAAGGAGTAAATGTTTGGGTTAATTTGCGAAATTATATATGACCCTTTAGTTTCTTTTAGAATCGACATATACAACTTTTTCATTGTAAATTATTTAATTCACTGTTTCTTTATAAGATTTTTCAATCATATGATTGATACTCAAATAAGGCTAAAATATGTATTTGTATGTATTTATATATGACTTATATGCAATATATTCAATTTTGTATAATATATAACTGACATATGAGTGTCAACTATGTAAATTGTAAAAAAAGTTAGATTCATAATTTATTTTAGCAAAAGTAGTCATCAAATCATATAAATCTCACAATTGGTTCAAAAAATTATTACCATTACATATCTAATTCTATTTGAATTTTGATCCTTACAATTTCATGCTTAATATATATTTTATTCGTGATTTGTTTTAGAAAAAGTAGTCATCAAGTTGTATTAAAGTTATTATTGAAAACGGAGCTATTCGGTTATTTATAATTTCAAACCTTTTTGACAATTTAGCTCATATGTACTGTAATGTTACTTAGAAATTTATTGTAATATTTAAGTGTAATACCATCACATTCATACTCCCATCGCTAATTTATATATAAAAAATAATTGTATTAAGTTATTATTAAAAGATTAGTTTCAACTATAGATTCAACTATATGTGAATGTATTAAAACCCTTATATTTTAGTGTCATAATGTTTGTATTATTTTAGTATTAAAAAACATATTGATGACTTCAAATTTGATTTTTTACATTCTTTTTATATCAACGTCATAGTTCTTTTCATTATAGAAGATCAATTTAAAATCAAAAATAAGAAGAACGATTATATTGATTAACTATCTTTTTTATACGAATAAAACATCAAGATAACTGTTTTACAAGAGAACTATCTAAGAGAGGCGTTATCGAATGACTTATATTTCTTTATGAATAGATATTTGAAGAAATAATAACAGTCGATTAGATGAAGTTCTTATAATCCTGATAGTATCCAAGGCCCAAAACATGTTATGTAACTTCGTCTTAGTGTGTCTCAATCTCATAATCTTTTTTCAAAGATGAATTGCAAAATCTTTGGTATGTACTTTTGTATGGCTTGTTGAAATTATAGTCAATTACTATTTTTATATATTGCACATATGCATCATCACATATCTTATATAATGTAGTTATTTAGTATTATGTAGAAAATACACTAAGTAGAATGGTGAACTATCATACCCGTATTCTTAGTAACAAATATGAGTTAATCCAAAAAATGTAATTTTTTTTAATCTTTTATGGATAATATTATTTGATTTAAAATCATCATCTATATATACTACAAATAGATAGATATAGTTGAAAAAGTATTAATTATTTTAGTTAGTAACAAACTCACTGTTAAAAGAGAGGTTCTTATGTAAATGATTTCTTTATTATATTTTTAAATTTAGATATTTTTGCTTAACTTTATATATTTACTGCAACGATAACCCAGTAGTGGTAATATAATATTTCATAGTATTTCTTAGTCATCTATTAGTGATGAAAAACTATAACATTTGAAGTGTTTATCATGTGAGATAATTTTCATTCTTTTTTATTAAATCGTTATCAATGAATTATCTACATATGGAGAATTTTAATAATAAGCTATAACGTATACGAGAGTGCATGTAGTATGTGAGATATTTTTATTGGTATATAGTATATCAATTATCCATATATGGATATCTTTAATTAAGTATACCAATACTATAGTACTCTTAAGTATATCAATATTATATTACTTTATGCATAAGTAAATGTCCTTTTTAAATTCATTATTATTTGGTAAAATATTTATTAATGGTTGTACACTTGTGTTTGTTGATTACTATAAATCAATCATGTGCAATGGTATAATTTCCCTTTTTTTGATGTTTTCTTCTAGGAAGTTACAAATTGCACATGAACTGACATTGAACTCGATTAATGTGAAAAGTTACACATCCATATAAATTTTGATACATGTAGTATATGTCGTTAACAATTTATTCAAAAATTTATCACGTGCAACGCACGTAACATAATACTAGTGATAACTTAAGTACAAAACATGAATGAGAAACATAATGACCATATAATTGGATCAATATATATTTGGACCCGTCGATTCTCATTTTCCTTTCTTCAATAAATCTTGGTCCTCTTGACCGGTGTATGGATGAACTTTCATCATTGTCATCACATCTAATCTTTGAGTAGCTTTATGTAAATATCACAACAAACATACTTTGCATATAGAATGTCATTAATCTTGTGGTTGCTAGATATATTTCTAACATGGTTATGAGATAAATCATTCAAACAAACATGTTAGATAGTAAATCAATGTTTAAGTTATCATTAAAACAAGGTGTACGGACTTGTAGTCCAACAAACTCCCCCTTTCTGATGATGACAAAACATTGATGTCAAACACATGTCATAACTACATATGAAGATAAAACACAATGACACGGTTTGCTTAAATATACATGTGACATAAAAAAATCAATGTGAAACACATAATCATGTATATTCATGACATCACACATAACTTGGCATCACATATAAACATTCTCCGCCTTTTTGTCTCATTAAAAAGGATGCAATATTCACATCATTCGATACTATATGTTTCTTCCACAAGCAAGAAGACATAGGTAAGGATAAAACACATTTTGCAAGTCGAGATTATACCACATAAAGTTCCGTTCAAGATTTAATCATGAATGGTACAATCATCATGGACAAGTGATGTCAAAAGCATATGTCATAAAGAATTTATGTTTAAGAACAATGACATATGATAAAATATTACTTCAACTCTCCCTTTTAAAAAATTTAGAAAATACACAACGGAGAGTAAATAATCGGATCATCCCTCAAATATAATTATCATTGAAAAAATTAAGAGCAAAGTTTTTCAACTCATCCCTTGAACAAAAGTTCTCTTTTCCACATATACAAGTTACATATACTTTTTTTTTTTTGTAAATTAGCGATGAGGCGATCGAACCCAGAACCTTCTGGTCACTAGCATGAGCCTTTTCCACTAAACTATTTGATTAACTCAACAAGTTACATATACTTACGAATGCTTTCCGCAACATTTCATCCATAAGTAAACAACCAACCACAAAAACAATTGCGAGATGACCACAAAAAGAAACAACCTAAAAATACTTGCTCTATTCTCCCATACAACGCAAAATAGGATCGAATATGTGAAACCAAAGTACACATGGAAAACAAACATATACAAGGAATAGGAACTATTGAAGAGGATTAAGACACCGAAAGTTCGAAATTGTTTAACAATCATGACGACAAAATTTTGCAATGTATTTAACATCTACAACCAAATGAGACACCCGTAAGGAGACGATTAGACAAAGAAATGTAGCAAAGAACAAATAATAACCTTGTCTTAAAAAAAAAACGAGAGAGACATTATATCTACAAGCAAATCAATAACCACAAACCACAAAGAACATACGTAATAGGTATATATTTGATCGACGGAATTGTTATTCTAGACTAGTAGACTAGTCAATTTATCGACTTTAGAGTGGGTTGAATTGGTGTTATATATATAAAATAGTTACAGACGACGGTCTTCAGTCTTAAAAGTGAGCAGTTCAGACGCTCCTTCATCTTAATACATTGCAATATATACAAGACCAGCGATTCCTATGGCAAGAGCAAAATGCTGGATATAAAGAAACCGAACAATGTCACTCTCGGACGACGATTTTCTATTACAAACTTATATAACCATAGTATTATTTAAATGTCTCCGGAAGTATCAACAAATTTAGACATTCAAACAACATCTAAAACTCAAAATAAAGTGGTACAAACCACTTCTATATAAATAGACCAATCCTCTCAGAATTTACCAAGTTCCAACCCTGCAAACTAAACCCCAAAGCATGAAACAAAAAATATAGAAAGAGCACCTTCTAAATTGGCAACCAACAAAACCATATTTCAGTAAAAGATAACAAACCATTTTGGAAGTGTTCCATTGAATTCCAACTAATAATTTCAACGAAGTAGTTCTTCTTAACATTGTGACAGTCAATTAATCAGTATATTGTACCAATTAATTAAACACATATAGATATCAGAAAGATACAATTGACGAAGCAACATCAAGTAGCAACAGAGTCGCACAGAACAACTAGGACTTGGACTGATTGATAGTTTATTGGAAAAGAGTCGACTCAAAACCATATGGACAAACCTTTTTGGGACAGAGTTGGTTCAAAATCAACTCGCACAATCCTTTAGGGACAAAAACCGTATTGCACAATCTTTAATCGCAAATCTTTTTTGGGACAGATTAGATTCAAAACCGAAGTAAACAACCTTTTTAGATTACTTCAAAATCGAATGAAACAATCTTTCTAAGACAACTTGGTCCAACACTTGGACACTCTCTTTGGGGGCAATTGTTTCCAAACCGAATCAGACAAACATTTTGTGACAGTACATCTGTCTATCCCTCTCGTCTAAAGAGGGGAAAGAATGATAAGAAACATATTATAGTTCCCTTACGATCCCGGCCATTTCAGTGTTAGGAATTATTGTCCTTCGGATAATTCCCCCAACCCAAAAATCCCAATGACAACGAAAAGAATAAATTGCGGAATTAAACAGACACGAGGATTTATACAGGTTCCCCCACAATGTGTAAGGTACGTCCTGTTGTTGCTCCAGATTCCACTATCAATGAATATAGATTGTTACACAAGCCCTACCAACTAGCTAGTCTAACAGTTGAGTACTTTCTTATACACCGAAAGTCTCAACAACAAAGCCTAACCAAGAACAAAGATAAACTCTCTAAGTTCTTCAAGAATACTCGAACCCTAATATTCTTCCTAGGACGATTCTCCCTATGAGACTACATTGTGTTTCACACTTGGACAAGTTAGACTCATAGGAGAACCCCTCTATTTATAGGCAAAATACAAAACCTAGCTAGCATAAGAAATCGGGCTAAAAGCCCGCCAGAATTCGCCAAGGTCTAATGCTATTAGGAAATAACTTCTCCGTCAAGAAAAGACCTTTCTTTTCTTGCACTCCAATTATTTCCTAAAAGCCCATCCGAAACCTATTTTTGCCAGCTGCCATAATTCTTCCCCCATTGGCCCAGCTCAGCAAATATGGCTTCACAACTCAACAATCTCCCACTTGAAGACATATTTCGGATCACCATCTTCAAGCATCAATCTGCAGCAACTCCCACTTGAGTTCATCATCCCCGAACTCCCACTGAAGCTGATCCCAACTTCAGTTCCTTTGTTACCAATCCCAGAACAACACTGAATGACACCAACATGACTATCGAAGAGAAACGAGAATAGTCAATACCTTTACCCCGTTGGAATTTACCCTCATTCAGACAATTTTCATGTCCTGCCCGTGTCTGCCACCCAGACACCTTGGAAAAACCTCCAAGCTCGATTGGTCATCAATGAATTTTTCTCTTCTTCTTTCCCTTTCCACGTTAACGACTTTCCTTGATCCAATTCATTGATCTTTGATGTTTGATCAGAACATCCTTCACCAGTTAGCAAATCTCCAGGAGGTTGGAAATACCTCTCACCAGGCATGTGAACAACGCCAGCTAACTCGGATGATTCGTTCACAGTCTTCAACTCATCACCAAGTGAAGTCTCGCATTCTGTCAGTTGGGTACCTCTCTGACCTCCAATGCGACTTCCCTTCAGCAGTTCTTCAAGACTCCCCGAGAACTCTTCCAGTACATCACCAATAGGATTTTCATCAACGACAATTCTATCCCTCATAGAATTTCTCACGTCGAACCTCACCTATCTTCTGTACAAAGTTCTACAACATGAATTCTCCTTATAACTGCCAGCCAAGTACAACATACCTGACCCATGCCTCTTTAGCTATCACGCAACATCGGCATCAACGTATAACACAGCTCTTCAAAGCTGACCCCTGCACTTTTAGCTGTTAAGCAACATCGGCAGCAATGTATAACACAGCTCTTCAAAGCTGACCCCTGCACTTTTAGCTGTTAAGCAACATCGGCAGCAACGTATAACACAGCTCTTCAAAGCTGACCCCTGCACTTTTAGCTGTTAAGCAACATCGGCAGCAACGTATAACACAGCTCTTCAAAGCTGACCCCTGCACTTTTAGCTGTTAAGCAACATCGGCAGCAACGTTATCACAGCTCCTCCATACTGCAGAACTCTCCAGTACATCAACAACAGGAATCTAATCGACGACAACCACGTCGAACCTCATCTGTTTTTCCTGTACCCAATTCTGCTTGAGGAACACGATCCCAACACACAACACATCTCTATCAGGTTTCACATCATCTAGATCCTCAGGCTTTCCCGCTAGTGGTGCTTCCAACTCCCTCCCATAAAGGCAGTCTTCTATATTCAATTCCATCATCTGAAATCTGCCACGTGAACCTTTTTTCACCTGTGTCACATCCTTTTCGCTTCCAGTCACTGATTCTTGCGGTTCTGATCCCAACCAAGGCTCTGATACCAATTGTTAGGAATTATTGTCCTTCGGATAATTCCCCCAACCCAAGAATCCCAATGACAACGAAAAGAATAAATTGCGGAATTAAACAGACACGAGGATTTATACAGGTTCCCCCACAATGTGTAAGGTACGTCCTGTTGCTGCTGCAGATTCCACTATCAATGAATATAGATTGTTACACAAGCCCTACCAACTAGCTAGTCTAACAGTTGAGTACTTTCTTATACACCGAAAGTCTCAACAACAAAGCCTAACCAAGAACAAAGATAAACTCTCTAAGTTCTTCAAGAATACTCGAACCCTAATATTCTTCCTAGGACGATTCTCCCTATGAGACTACATTGTGTTTCACACTTGGACAAGTTAGACTCATAGGAGAACCCCTCTATTTATAGGCAAAATACAAAACCTAGCTAGCATAAGAAATCGGGCTAAAAGCCCGCCAGAATTCGCCAAGGTCTAATGCTATTAGGAAATAACTTCTCCGTCAAGAAAAGACCTTTCTTTTCTTGCACTCCAATTATTTCCTAAAAGCCCATCCGAAACCTATTTTTGCCAGCTGCCATAATTCTTCCCCCATTGGCCCAGCTCAGCAAATATGGCTTCACAACTCAACATTCAGTACCCTACAAAACTAATAATAAAGTTATCCACACATAAGCCATTAATTCCCAGAGAAACTAATCAGATGGTAGTCCAACACATAATAAGTTTTTTGGAACAGTATAAGTTCATAACCGAATAAGATGATCTTTCCAGGACAAAACTAGTTGAACAGAAGGGATAATCTTTTTGGGACATAATAGTTTCAAAACCCGAATCAGGCAATCTTTTTGGGACATATTTTTTTCAATACCGACTGTTTCAACACCCAAACAATGTTTTTGGGACAAAATTATTCCAAAATCGATAAGACCATGTTTTTTGGGACAAAAATAGGTAGCACTCTAACAATCTTCTTGGGACAGATTTATTTCAAAACAAAATCAGACAATCTTTTCAGGACAAAGTTGCTCAACCCCACCGAACAATCTTGGGTTCACTCGAGACAAAATCATATAGAACCATGATATAACCTACTACAAATAATACCCTTAATGGGAGACGTACCAGTGAACAGTAAAACTAGAACAGCATAGTGTTAAACCAAACCATTAATAAAAAAATCAGCCTAACCACAAGTCAATGGAAGCTTATCAAGAAGGTGCAGGGATTTTCTTCCGAAGCGTGGGGGACTTCAACCGAGTAGGGGATCAAGTATGGCAATCGATGAAACCTCCATCCATTTCCATAGGTAAAGCCTTCTCTATGAGAATAGGCCAGCTCAGTTAACGAGAACAATGCAATATTTTATTCACACTTCAACAATAGCCGCAAGAGCTACATTTTTCTCACCCATTCTTCATATTCATTATTTCAGATAGATGATTTAATTCTCAGCAATCTTGAAATATAATCTACAATCTTGAAATATAAAAGCAACAAAAAAATCCCTTACATCTAGGTAAGGCTGGAAAATGACGGTGGGGGTGTACAGGCACTTGACAAAGAATGCTAGTTAGCAAAAGAAGAAGAACGTAATTAACATATCTAAATTTTGTGGTAGAAGTTATTTTTAGTAATTTCACCATTTTGATTACTCAAAACCACTATAAACATTTATTATTGGTGAGGTAGGGAAGTTTTAAAGGAACAGAAGTAGGCCAATGAATGCGCACTAGAGTTAAATAAGTATCACCACAAAAATTGGTGGAATTTCCCCAGAAGAGCATAACTTAGAGCGAATTCCTTCTTCTTTTCCCTGTATAAATGCACTCACATAACACTAAATTGGACTGTGAAGGTTTAACAAGTGGAGACATGTGATATCAACTGTTTCGAGTCAAGAAATCGAGTATTATACGGAAATACCCATCAGATAAAAAAATCGAGTATTATACAGAAATACGCATCCTCACTTTTTAGTTTATTGTAGACATGTAAACAATTATGAGACCTAGGTACAGATCGCATAATTACAACTAGTGAGATGAGATACATGTAAATATTATACTGAAATACGCATTCTCACATAAAACTAAATTTTGACAACGAATATTGAATCAAAATCGAGTTTAATTTGGGAACCGATTAAGCCACTCTATTTCCAAGCTGGTCTCGTCCCACCTTTAGTTAAGTGACTGCTTATGCAGAGAGATATGGTTATATAATGCTTCACTCAAGGGACTAGACCTAGAGAAGGGGGTGCGAGGGGAGGGACGGGAACAGAGGGGGAGAGCATTTGATGCATGCATATAAACCTATAAATCTGGAGGCAAGAGAGTTCTTAAAAGATTATGTTTTTCTTTTATTGATCATATTGAGTTGTACACTAACCTTGAACCTATCAAAAGGCTCTTAAGCCATCCCTAACTGCTGAAGCAAAGTCATCATCACTACAACCAGATTCGAGTATACCAGCAGGAGTCAAACCAGGTCTCATCAGTGCTTCGTGAAATTGCCATCATGCACCATATTTATAAATCTACTAAATTACCCATCATAACTACTATAAGTATATACGGACTTAGTACACTAATGTACCAATCATCTGAAAGTTCTGGACTCATATGACATCCTAAAAAAACCAAGCATATTATTATATTTGACCATCTTGAATCTTGATAAAAGAAAATTATAATAACATTAGTGCATAAAACTATCTCATTAGTATGCAACATATTCCACGATTCATCATTTTGAAATATAAATGGAGGATCTTGGAATTCTCCTGAAAACAAGGAACAGAAAGTTAGATTAGCCAAATTATTATGAATTTGATTAAATGCACTCACATAACACTAAATTGGACTGTACAAGTTTAACAAGTGGAGACATGTGATATCAACTGTTTCAAGCCAAAAAATCAAGTATTATACGGAAATACCCGTCAGATAAAAAAATCGAGTATTATACAGAAATACGCATTCTCACTTTTTAGTTTATTGTAGACATGTAAACAACTATGAGACCTAGGTACAAATCGCATAAGAGTTGAGACAAGGCTACATAAATTTGTACTATTACAGCTAGTGGATGGAGATACATGTAAATATTATACGGAAATACGCATTCTCACATAACACTAAATTTTGACAACGAATATTGAATCAAAATTGAGTTTAATCTAGGTACCGATTAAGCCACTCTATTTCCAAACTGGTCGCGTCCCACTTTTAGTTAAGTGACTGCTTATGCAAAAAGATATGGTTATATCATGCTTCACTCAAGGGACTGCTAGAGAAGGGGGTGTGAGGGGAGGGACGGGAACAGAGGGGGGAGAGCATTTAATGCATGCATATAAAACTATAAATCTGGAAGCAAGAGAGTTTCAAAAAGATGATGTTTTTCTTTTATTGATCATATTGACTTGTACACTAACCTTGAACCTATTCAAAAGGCTCTTAAGCCATCCCTAACTGCTGATAGTTTACATAGTCATCTCATTTAACCGAACACAGCATTAGACTTGCTCCAGCAGCTCTGCTTTATCACCCTACTCATGGCAATCATCGCAATAACTGTTACTAGAGTTCACGACTACAACAACAAGTACTACTATCTACCTTTATAAGGAAAGTGGGTCACTTCGGGTAATGTGTCGTTATTCTTGTACGAATCCTAATAGAAAGTTCATTCAAATGAAAACGGTGTAAATAATAAATAGGCTCAATAAAATAGATAAATGACAAGATGTATATATATTATGAGAAATGAAGAGGAAAACATATATAAGAGGAATTGACATCTATATATATACTTGCTTGGATTGTCTGAAAGGTTTCGAACCCCATTCTGGAAATGTAACTGAATGTCAATTTCGAAGTAATTTTCCACTTCGAAATATACATGTTTTCTTAGAAGAAATGCATTAGATTGTTTCGATAATTGAGTTACTAGTAAAAAGTACAATTCTCACATGACTCTGATATATACCGAATAAAATTCATGCTGAGGGCCTGAAAGAACAGGTTTCTCATTGTAAGCACTGATAATCTTCCTTTCCGGTGAGGCATTCAATGTAAGCACTCATAATCTTCAACATTTGCTACACGACACAATATTTATAACCTCTCCCTATATGGCACAACTAAGTCTACACGGAACCCTCTCACTTTCTCTATATAATTTTCAATAACTCTCTGTTAAGAAAACAAACACATGTGATCCAGGATACATCAAAATATGCAACCTTTGTTGTGATAACAGGGAGGTTGGAGGTTGTTTCCTAGTAGACTCACAATCAAGTGCAAAGACATTTATTACTTCAAACAATATAAGAAGCCTACAGAGTGTAATGAGCCATTTTGATTTATCCCATTCTTATCCAAGAACTGGAGAATATAACAATACGAAAACAAAATTTAAGTTATTTTTACTAAAATTGACAGATGTTTATAGAGACCTCGAATCTTTATAGCAATAATGCTTGCCAAGTATATAAAATGACAAGACAGAAAATACGGCTTCAGATTACAAATATAAAACATGAAAGATGTCAAGCTTACATTGATGCTTTCTTGAAATTGAGGCGGCAATTCCTTCATATAGTTGTCTACAATCTTGAAATATAAAACAGAACTCGTTCCTTTTCCATCTGTTTTAGCCTGGAAAATTGTGGTGGGGTATAGACGCACCTGCCAAAGAATGGGGAATAGAAAATTTATTGCAACAAAAGAATGCAATTAGCAGATCTAACTTTTGTGTTAGAAGTTATTTCTAGTAACTTTATCATTGTGATTACTCAAAAGCATTATAAACACTGTTATTGGTGAGGTAGCGGACTTCCAAAAAGGAACAGGACTAGCCAATGAAAGTGCACCCTGAAGTGAGAATTGGATCGCATACCTGGACAATCTAAATAATACCAAGAAGAAGAAAAAAAGCCTTACAAATTGAGCAACAGGATGAATCTTCTTTGGAGTTAAAATACATGAACTCCAAAGGGATATGCATACCAACCATTTCGAGCCAACAATTAGGGTAAGCCTAGCGTGGAAGAGTATTACTTTGCAACGATAATTCTCGGGTTTGAGTAATTTCACAAGGGGCAGATTTTCAAACATAAACTGTTTTCAAATCGATTTCACTCCTGTACAGAAACATGGAAGTGCATATATTCTTGACAGTTTACCATTTTACTTTTTTCAATGAAAAAGCTGGTGGTGGTCGCATTTCTAGTTGATCTATGTATAGCAACTAACAAGGTAGAGATGTATAAGCTGAAAACATGATATAGCTAAAACAACTATTAGGGACCTTCTTCTCTAAGAGACAAAATGAAACCTGGGCACCAACCATTGGTCTCCGGAGGAGTCTCTTTGAGGAAACTGCAATGTTATGGAAGCATCACTTGAGCCTGTCTAGACCCTATATCTAATGAAATGCTAAAAAAACAAGGTATCAGGGTAAAACTGCACAACAAACTGATAGTGAAACCCGAACACTTTCAGCATATGAGATATAAGACTGGTAGTGAAACCCGAACAAGGTATCCTATTCTTGTTAATTATTTAGTTAATGGAGCTCATAAACAAGGCCAGAAGGAGGACTGGTTTTGTTTTTATTTCACGGGTAATGAACAAACTAATAAGGGGCAAAAGTTCCCCCACCCAAAATCTGAAAGAGAAGTAAAACCTGATGACAATCTTTTGAGACATTTTGGGATAAAATTGGTTCAAAGCCATATGAGAACATATTTTCAGGACAAGATTCTTTCAGCAAACGAACAATCTTTTTGGGACAAAAAAACACAGATTGTTTCGCAACCAACTCCTGCAACCTTTTCGGGACAAATTAGTTCACTTCTCGGGACAATCTTCGTGGGACCAAAATTGTTGCCCGATCAAACGGGACAATCTTTTCAGGACAAGATTCTTTCAACACCGAACAATCTTTTGGGGCAAAAAAACACAAATTGTTTCGCAACCAACTCCTGCAACCTTTTCGGGACAAATTAGTTCACTTCTCGGGACAATCTTTGTGGCACCAAAATTGTTTCCCAACCAAACGGGACAATCTTTTCAGGACAAGATTCTTTCAACAACCGAACAATCTTTTTGGCAAAAAACACAGACTGTTATGAAACTAAATCCGGCAACCTTTTCGGGATAAAATTGCTTCAATTCTTGAAACAATCTTTGTGGGACCAAAAAAATTTCCCAAACAAATGGGACAATCTTTTCGAGACAAGACTCTTTCAACTATCAAACAAACAATCTTTTTGGGCAAAAAACACAAGATTGTTTCAAATCCAAATCCGGCAACCCTTTTCGGAAAAAATTAGTTCAATTCTCGGGACAATCTTTGTGGCACCAAATTGTTGCCCAACCGAATGAGACACCATTTTCGGGATAAGATTCTTTCAACAATCAAACAATCTTTTTGGGGCAAAAACACAAATAATTTCGAAACCAAATCCGGCAACCTTTTTCGAGACAAAATTAGGTTCAATTCTCGGGACAATCTTTGTGGGACTGAATTGTTTCCTAACCCAATGGGACAATCTTTTTGGAACATAATTGATTCAAAAGTGGGAAAATCTTTTCAAGAAAAAATTGGTCCAAGAATCGGACAATCTTTTTGAAACATGAATCGTTTGGGATAATCCTTCCAGAACCAAATCGGACGATACTTCTTTGGCATATCAAACAATAAAAGACCAATTAAACAAGTATCAAAGACCAATCCAACAAAATCAAACAACAAAAAAGAAATTCATATTAGAACCCCTCAACGTTAAAAATTTACAAAAAAGAAAGTTAAATAAATTCAAAATAATAAAGAAAAATCAATAATTGGAAAAGAAGTTACCAAAAAAGAAAAGTCAACAAGTGGCAGGGGAGTGTGGGGGGTATTTATAGACAGGTGGATGGAGCCGTTATTATATGGCGGTGGAAGTTTGTTAATGCGACTTGTACAGCTCAGCACAAAAGGGCATCTTCTTTTTGGAATTTATTTCATTTGAATTTTTTTTCTTCAAAAGGTTAAGATAAACTAATTTTAATATTGTAAATTAAAATCAATTTATATATAATATTTGACCTATGCTAGTTGAAAAGTTATTTATTCAAATTGTTGTAGGAATTAACTATGTCATACATAAGGTTTCAATAATTGAATGCGAACAAGTGACCGTTAGTACTTTTGAGGGATTTCGGTGAAAAATAATTGAATAATAAATTTGTGACTGAGCATATATGCTATTGAATACGCATACATTCTTTCAAATATACTATTCGTGAAATCAAACATACTTAGTATCATAGCTTATTTTTTTATAACTGAAATTTAATTTGACATTTAATTTAAAAATAAAATCAAATATAGTTTATAAGTTGTAATTAAAGTGAAATTGGTTTGGAAGGTTCTCTAATCTGATTGTTATTGTATTGGTGTCTTTTATATAATTAATAAATAGATAAGGAGAAGTCGTACATATGGAGTTTTAAGAAATCTGGATGAACAATTAATTGAAACTAGTGGTTTGAGCACAGTCTCGCCTGTGCAATAATTTTATTTTTTTCATAATAATTTTTCAATAGTTGAAATTATAATTCATTGTTATAAAAGCATAAAACAAAAAGATAATTGCATATGATCTAAAATTGTTACTATTATTTTTAAAATATTGAACAATTAATACAAAATAAACAACTTACTTATAAAAATATTATTAAATATATCTGCATAAATAAATAAAACATATATATAATTAAGATATGTTGGACAATATAAAGAGTTATTTATAAAAACATGACTAAACATATATGTTTATATAAAATGGATGAAATGGTAGTTATTTTCAATTTTAAAAATGGACACATGTCAAAATTTAATTGTGCCACATGGATAGCCTAGTTAATCTCTTAGGCTTCACCAAATAAACTCTTCCCATATTATAGTATAGATATAATTCAAGATATACAATATCCATCACATAGTCAGATGTTCAGATTTAATTTTTTTTTTATCTGAATTCGCGAGGGAAGGAAATGCATCTTCTTTGTTAATATATAAGTTGTAATGAACGATTTACTTGACCAATAAATCAACTGATACGTATCTTTTTTATTGTTATATTGAAAGTTATGACAATATTGAACGATTTACAAAACATGAACGATTTACTTGATCAATAAATCAACTGATACAAAAAACGATTGTAACTAATAATTTGGGTGATTTTGGTTTAATATTAAGAATTTCTTGTTAAATGACAAGATGGGGGATTGTAATACCTCAAATTATGTAACTGATATGTTAAATAATTTATTACGATAAATTTGATTAATTTTTTTGTGGAGATGGGGGATTGTAATACCTCGGGTGACATGAGTATGAAGTGGGTTCTAGAATTTGTTTTTTATTTTCTTTATCCACAAACATCTTCTCAATTACAATAAATGTTTTCGAAAATCTTTCTTGACAGAATTAGCCATATGAAAAATAGGAGTCTTGAAAGGGAGAAAATTTAAGGAGAACTAGTGATAATGAGGAACCAGCAGGTACCAAAGAAAAATCCTTCCCGCTCCAAAAATTAAATTATTTTTTACACCAATCTTTTTTTGAGTTTTTCAAATAAATATGGAGATTCAAAAGTTTCCCAACAAGAAATTCTTAATATTAAACCAAAATCACCCAAATTATTAGTTACAATCGTTTTTTGTCTACCGTTTGTCACATTAGGTCATGCACACCAAGTCATATTAGTAAGGGTTAATGACACAATCAGTCACTCATGTTTTGTAACGTTCATTATTCGATCACTTATATTTTAATATTATGTCTCAATTGACTTTCTTGTTGAACTCAACTTTTAGCCAAACAGATCCTTAATTTGAAGGGTAAGATAGTCAATTAACATAAAATTATCTTTGAATCCATACTTTAAAAACTCTCCGAATTAAGCATGAGTTCTTAGATTTAAATTAGTAAAATATAATTTTATGTTAATTGACTATTTTATCCCTCCAAATTAAGGATCAGTTTGTCTAATAATTGATGTCAACAGAAAAGTCAATCCACGTACCAACTGAGACATGATATTGAAACATGAGTGATCAAAAAGTCAAGATGAAACATGAGTGATCAAATAGTGAACGTTATGAAACATGAGCGATCGATTGTGCCATTAACCTTATTAATAAATTGAAACAAATTTCAACTAAATTTCAAAAAACTCCAATTCCTCTCTTATTACCATGGATTTGTCATAAAAACTCATATAAAACAAATATTCTCAAATATCATGGGTCATAAGTAGTGTTGTTGGTAGGCCAGATAAATTGAAAATTGGTCTGGAATTATCGGTTACCCGGTCCGAAAGCCACCCGAACTTAAATCGGATCCAGTCCTTTTATAATTTTCGTTCCGGGATCCAAACAAATCTACACTGGTACCCGATTCAGGTATTTTCCCAAATTTTCATACCATACATCCACACTCCATACCTTAGTGGATATATTGGTTTCATATATTTAATTTTTGGTTTGGGATTGCGTTTTCATTTCGATTGTATTGGTTTCAAATTTAATTTTTAGTTTCGGATCTAGTGTTGGTTTTATATATTAACGGAAGGGACTGGTTCTAGATAAATCAACAACCGATAAGTTTTAACCGGGTTCGAATGGACCGATGCTTGGACATGTCCGGTCCCGATTTGGATATAATTGTCACTATAAATAGAAGGGTAGTGATAATGCCAGAGCAATTTCATATTTGAGCAATATCAAGCTCAATTCATTTTATACCCTTCAAATTATATTTTGCTCGTATTCTCAATTATTAATTATAAAATTTATTCATGTTAACATCATTCAAATAGAAATAAAAGTATTCTATCGTTAACAATCAATATTGTAATTATAAGTCATAGAACAAAGGGCATAAAAGGAATTAGACATAGTTTTGCTCTAGCGTATGAAAATTATTCTGACATTATCGTTTACCTAAATAGAACCATAATTCCTATAATAGTGATCAATACTATAACATAATAAAATTAAGTTGGTTGATAAGTAAACAAATTCTAGAAAGAAAATATTCTAAGGTAATTTGTTTAAAATAATTGACACAACTAAGAATAGTCGAAAAGTATATAAATAATCTTTTACTCGTTATTGATGAAAGAGAATTTTGTAGCCACCACAACCAATTACTATAGCTAATACTTCTATGAAATTAATAGTAATTCATAACAATAATGTCTTCTCATATTTTTTGAAATCTCCTGAATACATTCTAATAATTATATTTTGCTTCTCCTGAATTTCCTCAATTCACCATCAACAATAGGTGATAGTTCAACATTTCGAAAATGGTCTTATTTCATCTGATAATTATATGTTAATGGTTGATATTTGGTACTAAGTGATTTCGTTCTTCTTCCATTTGAGAAAATTGAAGAGAGTGAGTGAGCTAAACCAGACATGATCGCCACCTTCACTTGACCTCTTCGAGGAATCGGACGGCTGTAAACTACTCTGTTTGACATCATGCTGTTTCCACCGTTGATCATATCACTCAATCATTGCTCTGCCCATTTCTTTTGTAGTTCAAGAGTTTTTGATCTAGCTATATTTCTCAAGTAATAATTAAAGGGTTATTTATAAACTGGATATTTACAAAGGACCCCTATATTTTACAAAATTACCTTGGACCGCCCTTCTATAAATTATAGGAATATATCAATCATGGATTTTTAATATTTCCTCCAATGTTTCCTCCCTTCTTTTTTATTTGTCATACTAGCAATTTGCACATAAATTAAACAAAACGAAAAATAGTTCAAAAGTATATTGAAAATGTAAAATGACAATTAATTGAAATTGTATAATTGGTTGGTTGATAAATTCATAAGAAAAGGTAATCGAAAAGTACATTGAAAATGTAAATTTACAATTAATTATGGTAGAAAGACAAATATTTAGAAACAAAAAATTGAAACTAAAAAGACAAATAAAAAAGAACGAAGATTGTACGTGCTACTGACTATAAGAAAAATCTCAGGTTGCATACTCCCCACATAATTTAATAGAGATTCTTTACTATATATGTAATTTACATTTAATTTAGTATTTATTATCAAATCTATACTATATCTATACTATATTTAATTGGGGAAGGGGGAATTAGTTATTTTTGTAATGAAGCCCCATGTTATTTAAATTCCTTGATTGTAGGAACATTTATCTATACTATATTTAATTGGGGAAGGGGGAATTAGTTATTTTTGTTTTTTAAATCCCTTGATTGTAGGAACATTTATATCTATAAAAATTAGTTAAAAATGACTTTTATACAAATTAGTTTAAATATAAATTTGAACAAATAATTTTACGTGATAAATCAATAACGACAGTCCTTTATAATTATTAATTTTAAATTTCTTATTTAATGACTATTATTAGAATGCACAAACATCGTTGTGCCTAAAATACTAGTTTTAATAAACACCATTCGTACTTCGGTTAACTCTAATATACAGTTGTCCATCTCAGTTAAACTCTAATTAAATTGATGTTAATATTGTCTTCTGCATGCTGGATCTTCTACTATTCTATGTTCTTCCCGAAAGTGTGCCAATCCCTATGTTGTGCGGAGCTGAGCATAAGAATATGAACTGTAATCCACACACTGAAGTTACGTTATTACCCCAGAACTCACCGATTCTCATTGAAAGGTGACCCGGCATACGGAAAAAAATCCAGGATGACGGCTTGCAAAAGACGAGTAAGGGGCGGGGAGAGGGAGGCTAAGTGAAAGGGTATCCCAGGCTTCCGCTATTTCCATCTGTACTATTTCCTTTCTTTTGTTCTCTTCTCTTTTTGTCTTCTTTTCTGCATACTCTCCTACTTTGACCAGCTTCTTGTACCAAAAAATTTTTCTATATCGCTGCATCCGATATCTTTGTTCCTTGCATATGAAGAGATGTCAAAGGGGCTTCTTACTGCCCAAACAGATCCTCCTACATCTATATATAAACGCTGGTAAATTTTATAATTTACAAGGGGGGGTCCCATCAACTTGATTTTGTTTCTCATAATTCAAAAAAAAAAGTTTTTTTTCAGTTCTATAACCCTTGATAAGAACAGAATTGTAGAATTACATGAATTACGTTGTCAGGAAAACACAAAATAAATGAAAGTCCTAAGTGAAGTTAACTTATGAATATATTTTAAAATATAAATAATATAAATGAATAGGTATACCAAAATCATTAATTGGAAAACTACATTATTTTTTATTGATTTAATTGTTGAAAGATGTACTCTACATTATTTGGTGATAGACAATTATTTTGTACATTCATATTCTTAAAGTGACACATGTAATTTGAGTGACATGTGTCATTAATATAGATGATAATTATATTAGAGTTGGCTACATATAGCCAATATTGTACAGATATTATTCACAGAGAAAAACATATACTATTTGTTCACTTGAAATTGGTTATCAAATAGTTTTAATATAGTTTTAAAGATGTCTATTACTCCCTCCGTCCCTAAAAGATTGTCACATTTTGATTTTTGGTGGTCAAATATTATAAAATTTTGATTATAAATTCTCATCAAACGATAAGAAATAATATAGTCTTGTGGGATCTTGTTGGATTCGTCTCAATATATATTTTTGAAATATCAAATTTTTATAACTTTTTCGCATGTAGAATATGTAGAATAAGAGATATTTACGTTTCAATTCTTGTTTTGTTGACCATCAAAAGTCAAAATGTGACAATCATTAGGGACGGAGGGAGTACTAAATTTTTGTACACAAATAATATAAGTCATATGCTAATCATCTAAATCATTTTATTTTTATTTACTCCTCGCTGTTATAGCTACTTATATTATTTGTGTACAAAAATTTTGTACTCCCTCCGTCCCTAATGATTGTCACATTTTGACTTTTGATGGTCAACAAAACAAGAATTGAAACGTAAATATCTCTTATTCTACATATTCTACATGCGAAAAAGTTATAAAAATTTGATATTTCAAAAATATATATTGAGACGAATCTAACAAGATCCCACAAGACTATATTATTTCTTATCGTTTAATGAAAATTCATGATCAAATATTATAATATTTGACCACCAAAAGTCAACTATTGGTTATGTTAGATTATCTAGTGATAATTACTACATCTTGTTATAGGAGTTTGTTACACTAGATAAGTATATAGAGTCCTTGTCGTATAGAGTTCTTGTTATATACAACTCTTGTAATATGATTAATATATATACATAGCAGGACCTCTACACAATTGAGAGAGTCCATTTGATAATTGTGTTTGTTACTATACTGTGTTCCGATTCAATAAAATATAACAATCTTTTAGGGACGGAGGGAGTACTATATATAATCATGTATACCTTGCTGGGGAACTGGGTAAGGCCATTTCGATCATTTTTGTTGGCCGATCTGAATCATCTCATGTGCCCTGCTGTAAGGAAGATATTCAACAAAGGAATATTAAAATTAAAAGTAATTAATTATTTTAACTAAAGATTAATTAGTTGTTAGCTAACTTTTATCAAAGAGCAATTAATTATTAAAGAAGATTAAATAACTATTACAAGTGGCGTACATACAATGAATCTTGAGATAGCCATCAAAATGTCAATTATTTAATTAATCAAACAAGTTAAAGAAATCAGAGACAAGGAATCGATATCAGATCTTACAGGAGATTTAGTGCATATACATAATAGTATTATGATAAGGACTTCTTCTTCAGGTACGGAGCCTCAGAATTTTGTGTATTATTAGTTATTTTAATTTAACGCACATCAATATTAAATATTTGCTCAACACAACTCAAAATATGTTACATTAACAATTCTCAAATCGAACAATATCAGCACTGATTTATCAAAAATATGCAAGAAAAGCATTTCGAATTGTTGATTAATCGTCAGAGATGTCTAGAACCAATAATTCATTATCTAATGGATCTTAAATATGTTACGTTAACAATTTTGGAATCGAACAAGAGACCCTTGAAACTCAGACTCGATATTACTAGGTTAGAAGTCTTCAATTAACGTTAAGTGGTTAACAGTGGCGGATGCCACATTGTTCAAGGTGGTTAATTTGAACCACCTTGAATTTTGTAAAAAAAATAAATTTATATAGCTTATACTATGTTCGTTTTTTTAGTTGACGTTTTACATTTCCAAAATAATATTTGACGGATATTTTCTTTTAAGTTTATATTTAATGTATTCAAAGTGATATAATATAGTACTAATACATCAATGTAATTTTTTATTAATTCACTAACTAAAGACATATGTGTAATATGTGACTGTCTATTAATTGACGTGAAAATAGCCAGAACAGTAGCTAAAAACACACAAAGAGGGTATGAAATCAACAATTTTGAGGTGTTTTTCCTTGTAAATTGGTGGAAAATTTCGACGATTCATTGTAATTTGATGGCCGCAAATAGAAGTTTCTCCGAAAAAATCATCTTACTTGATCAATGTGGTTGAATTCAGATATCGAAAAAATGAAATATATAACTATCAATATTTTTAGACGAGAAAAAAGTTTAATTGCATTCCGAAAATGATAAATCCGCCCTGATGGTTAACGATCAATAAATCTTACACATAGATTGTGTAACCACTAACAAGACAGAGTTCAATGCATGCCATGATGCCAAGAATCGAATCGGATTTTTACATTTTAAAAAATTACGACAGAAAGCCACCACACATGACCCCAACTAATCATTAAAGGACTCATTTCGTGAAGTGGACCGAATAATAGCACGTGACATTTGTTCAATGCTTTTTACATGTGTGAACCCGGCATTAGAAAAGTAGAAAGGTATTAACTAAATTAAATTTTAATTGAAAAATGACAAAAGAAGGATCAGAGGTGTGAACACAATGGTCAATTGAAAGTCAGGATTGTCTAAAAGACCAAATCAAACTACTTGTACTAACTTTTCAAGCTACAAAGTAATCACGAAAGCAGAAAAAGTATATTTAAATATATTTCTCTGCGAGAATTGAATCCGAGACCTCTTGAAAAGAAGTTCGGATTTGGTACCACTAGGCTAAAAGCCTTGATAATAGAATAGTTGATCTTGTGATTATAAGTACAATATTTTGATTTAAAAATTCCAAAGTAAAACGTGTTTTATCTGAAATAATTTTGAGATAAATGATCCACTAAAAAATATCTTACTGAACACGTGAGTGAGGTCGTGAGTGAGGTCAATTAGCAAAACGTATTGAAAAAACTCGTAATGATTTGTCAAGTCACTCCATCAAATCTAATAATGTACCTAACTGATATTAAAAAACAGAGCTTACAATAAGGTCATGAGTTTGATCCTTCTTATCGATATTTCATCATTTCTTGATTGATCCTAACACACGAGGCTTGCGTTGTTAATTTATTTGACTAGTAAAATTTGCAAAACTATTATATAGGTCAATTCAATGTACACTGGACTATTGAATGTGAAGTCGATGATGAGTAGGGACAGCAATTTCTCTTACAAAAGATAATACAGTTTGTAAGATGGGTAATTATGTCAATAATGAAGGCCATTTTAGAACTTGTGCATCTATAAATAGCAAAAGCCCCTCGCTTTGCAATTTGCATAGCATTTACAACCAAACAACTCTGGTATACCAAAAAGAAGTTCATTTTAGCAACAAACAAACATTCATCTTCAATAGCTCTGCTTCAATTGCTAGAAGAAATATGGCAGGAACTAGGAGAGATATGATCAACGGTGGGAACAGTACCCTCTCAAGAAGGGTAGTTTACAGCCGTCCGATTCCTCGAAGAGGTCAAGTGAAGGTGGCGATCATGTCTGGTTTAGCTCACTCACTCTCTTCAATCTTCTCATCAAATGGAAGAAGAAATAATCACTTGTGAACTTGATCAATATCTAAGATATTCCATTAAAAGAGTGATGGAAATATGGAATAAGAGGTTTTGAAAATAAGAAAGGGAAAATATCAAGATTGAGGTTTTTGTGGATCTTGTAAATGTTTGTTTATTAGCTACTATATATGTGTACTGATCATCAATTCCAGTATTGTTAAATAGCTAGAGAATTGAGAAGCAGAAACTTAGTTTTGTGTGTTACGGAACTCAGGATTTTTAACTTGAATTTCGAATTAGATTTTAATGGGATGAGATGAATTGTAATACTCCCATTTCGAATTAGATTTTAGGATTTCCTCCGCTTCAATTTAATTGACTTCATATTTTTCGAAACATAACTTCGCTCATCAATTACTTGATATTTATATTATAGAAAATCACAAAAAAGTAATATTATGAAAGTAATTTGAAAAACGAATTCAATTATATCAATTTTTTATTTTTCGGACGAATGAATATAAAGTAATTTAAGGTTAAAGTTTGACACGATTTCCCAAAACGTCAATTAACGTGGAATAGAAGGAGTACTATGTTTTTCACGGTACGTTAGAAATAATGATCTTCTTTCGAATTCATATGAACATAATCCCTCTAATCCAAAAAAAAAATGTTTTTTTCACATATCGAGACAAATGTTTGACCTTCAATTATTCTTTATTTATATATATTTTTTAATTATATTATCAAAATACTTGAAAAGGCGAATCCAACTATATAAATTTTATATTTTTTAGAATAAGTAATAATTACTAATTGATGGTCAAGTTCGACACTTTTTTTTAGATTAGAGGGAATAAATAATATCAATATATCAATATTTTTTTTTTATAAGTAACTCATTTATTAATCAATTATTGGACAGTTTAAAATACAAATTGAAATTCAAAATATTATAATTATTCATATCATCTAATTTTTAGATCAACTGATCAACATATCAAGTAAAGTGAACAGTAAAATCAGTTAATATATTTTGTGGATAGAATTTTGAGAGATAAAAAAGTGAATTATTTGATTCTATATGGTTTATAGAACAGTTATAACAATCATACGAATCGGACGATTTTATGTATCCAATGCATGTATCTTGGTTAAATTTCTTTATATTGTTTTGTGGCAATTAGTATAATTTTTAACTTTTAACTATTTTATCATATATTTATTTAATGACGATTCGATTCGGATTATTGCGGTTTATTAAAAAGAAAAATCAAAATCAAACTGACTAATACATGATTTAAAAAGCCAAAATAAAAAAATTACTCCCTCCATCCCTAAAAGATGGTGGTGTTTTGATTTTTTTGGTCAAATTTCGATAAGTTTGATCATAAATTTTGATTAGCCGGTAAGAAATTATATATTCATATTGCCCTTATCATCACTTATGGTCCGTTTGGATTGGGGTGAATCAGGGGGTGGAGAATTTTAAAAAATTCTCCTAGGGGAAGAGAATCAAGGGGAATCAGGGAGAATATATTTTATTGTTGTTTGGGTACCATGATTTTGAACTAGGGGAATCAGGGGGAATCAGGGAGAATAGTATATTTTAATGTGTAATATTGTATTCTCCTTGATTCCCCTTGGATTTGGAGGGTAGAGATTTGGAGGGGAATGAAGGGTAATGGGGGTGAATCAAGGGGAATAGTTTCTCCTAGGGTAGAAAATTATTAGGTTCCCAAACACAAAAAAAAACTAAATTCTCCCTGATTCCCCTTGATTCACCCCAATCCAAACAGACCATTAGGGATAGAGGGAGTAAAATCTACCATACCAGTTCCTTTAAATGGGTTGGGCAGTTTTGGCGGTTTGACTGCACAACCCTACTTCTAGTTCTTGTATAGATAACATTAAACACACACGAGAATGATGCTTTCTTAAGTTTGAATTTATCATTTATTCCCAATTAAACTTCTTCACTTATTACACTTCGAAATAGAAGGAGGACAAAACATTAATTTAACTCCCAAAGTTACTATTTTGGTGGAAATTTTTTTTTGATAGAATTTTGGTGAGGTAATTGCTCAAATGGTTCCAGTAAGTGGGTGACTGTTGCAGTTTGGTCCTCGTAAGTGGGACCGATGCGCAAATGGTCTCTGAAAGTGTATAGCGGATGCGCATTTGGTCCCTAAAATAATATTTTGGTAGTTTTACGTAAATAAATACTAACATTGGGCCAAAAATATAATTTTTAAGAGTTTGGCTTGGCGACACACTTAAAACTTCATTTCCCGTTTGATTAAAACTCCGATTTTGACGATTCAAAATGCGTTGGAAAGCTATTTTCATCATCTTTAAGAATATGAGTTCAAATCCCAGTTTTATCAACATTAGATTTTCAAAACATTTCTTTTGACAAAACATACATAAAAACGTTGAATCATTTATTGTTTTTTTGTCAAAAATTATTCAAGAGATAGGATTGAAGGCTAAATTTTATCTTTGTATTTGTTTTTCATCCATAGCCTAATATCTTTATCGCATTTGAATATCGGTAAACTTGTATTTGTTTCTTCTTTGTCATTTCATGACACGTGAATGTTATTTTGGTCATCATTCTTTTCTTTTAACTTCCAAGTTTTCAATGACTAGTGTATGGTTGATTCTATTTCTTCATCACCACACTTTAGATTTTGTTAGTCCAATTTGTACTTCGTTATTATTAAAATAGAAAAGTCTGATAATCATATATCGACTAACTCTTCAATAATCTTTGTTAAAGCTTGTATATGAGAGATATTTTTTAAATTATTTTTGACAAAAAGACGATAAGTGATTCAACGTTTTTATGTATGTTTTGTTAAAAGAAAATTTTTGAAAATCTTAATGTTGATAAAACTAGGGTTTGAACTCATATTCTTAAAGATGATGAAAATAACTTTCCAACGCATTTTGAATCGTCAAAATCGAAGTTTTAATGAAACGGGAAATGAAGTTTTAAGTGTGTCGCCAAGCCAAACTCTTAAAAATTACATTTTTGGCCCAATTTTAGCATTTATTTACGTAAAATCCCAAAAACATTACTTTAGGGACCAAATGCGCACCCGCTATACACTTTCAGGGACCATTTGCGCATCGGTCCCACTTACGAGGACCAAACTGCAACAGTCACCCACTTACTGGGACCATTTCAGCAATTACCTCGAATTTTGGTGGATATAACAAATTAGTTATATTATGTATAAAGATGTATTCAATATAAACATATATTAAATCACACTTCATTTTAATAACTAACCTAAACTAAAAAGAAAATATTTATGAGTATCAAAAACTAACACCAAATATATTAGAAAACATAACTGGAACATTCAATTAATGACCCCACCGACCATAAGAAATGTTTTAAGGTTTATTTTCCTATTAGCCCTTTTATTTTGGGTAAATTTTAAATTGTCCTCTGAAATTTTTATTATTGTTGATAGAGAGAGAAAGAAAACTTAACAAATATTTCGGGAATATATATTTAACCATCTTATTTTCAATGTGAGGTATTTGAGGTAGTTTGAATAGGAAAGGAAAAGATATGGAGAGATGATATAAGGTTTACAATGTTATTATTCGTCTCAAATATTTATCAAAATTATAAAAATGTCTCAGAAATAACTAATAATAGTTAAAAACTAAAGGACTGTTAATTTAGGGATCATTTTCGCACCACCTACGCATTTATAAGAATCATTTATGCATCAGTGCCACTTATGAGATCAACTAACGCGCAATAGTAACCCATTAACTAGGACCATTTTAACAATTACTTCTCAAGATTCGGTACTAACATCTTATTTCATTTCTCTCATTGCCTATATTTTATCTAATTATTTTCCATAAAGAGTTAAAGGGAAATTTCTCATCCGTCGATCGAGGGAGTCATGCTTTCTAGAAGGTTTGTAATTATATCTATATACTCATTATTTCGTACAATGAACCTTATTTTAAACAGATTCAAATGAACATTGTTGTTCAATGTATTAAGGATGCAAAAGCTAATCTTACATGATATCTAATATGTAATTGTTATAACGTTAACTAGTCATATCACATATGGATGAGCTGTGTGAAAATATAATTAAGAAGTATATAGAATATTTAATTGTTAATAATATTAACTAGTAGTCGGTATACAGTTAATGCATGTGCGCATTTAATATTTCGTTTAGTTAATATTTATTTATTCAAAAAATAATCGAATAGCCTAGTGGAAAAGGCTCTTGCTAGCTAGTGACCAGAAGGTCTTATGTTCGATACTCGCCTCATCGTTAATTTACAAAAAAAGAATAATTTATGTTAAATTAACAATAAATGGAAGTAGTTAGATGAATTTAATTGATATATATTTTCTAAAGAGAGTTCAAAAAAAAAATTAAACATAAGAATAATTATTGTATCTATCTCATATAATTAACAATGATTTTATCGTGAAATTTTATTAAAGTAACTATCAACTTAAAAAAAAGTTATTGAATGAAAAATATAACTACCAACTCAAAATAAATGAAAAATAGAAAAATGAAAGAATGTTATGTTGCTTTTTGAGACCTTAGGCATTGTATAGTACAAATTTCCTATGCTATGCATCTGAAATTTCGAAAATATGACAAATAATCACCAAACTATTGAACATCTAAACTAGTCACTTAGAAATTAGAATGCACGTGAGTCAATCGAATAGCCTAGTGGAAAAGGCTCTTGCTAGTGATCAGAAGGTCCTGGTTCGAAACTCACCTGATCGCTAATTTACAAAAAAAAGAAATGTACTTTCAACATTTGAACTTTTGAAAAATATATTTTTGACATTTAAACTTCTCTTGAAAGATTTGGGGATTTATTATTGTTTATTGAGAGTATTAAGGTAACAATAATATATAACACCCAAGGGTTCTAGTGAGATTTTCAGTAGGTATTTCGGTCATTTCCAACATCTACTCTGTGAGATTTTAGAGATGTTTCAGTTAATTTCGAGGATCGGAGTCATTTTCAGAAAGCGAAATTCAAATATTACGTGAATTGAAGTCACATTAAAAAAACGAAAGTTTATTGAGGCAATACAGAGAACACAAACAGTTTACTTGGAGTTAAAGCTTAAATATAATTATGTAGTTTGAGTATTTATAACTACTATGGTTTGAGAAAAGAAGTAACAATAATAGTGATACACTGATACTTATTATCTTAATGCAGGTTCCATACAATGATTACTTAGTCAATAATGTTGGAACATAAAATATAGACTCGTGGCCCATGGGCTCATGGTTACGATATCCCGACTACTGACTACTGAGTAGCACTTATTTTAGTCCTTCTTTCTTTGATCCTATAAATAAACATAATATCTTGAGAGCAGTGGGAGCCACCAAAAGGAGAAATTATATATCGTTGAATAAGAAAAAAATAGCTCCTTGACGTCAAACTTAACTTGAATAACCCTACTCCCTCCACCGTCTACAAACGAAGAAACCAAGAAGTTCCATTTCATAGTTCAAAACACAATAATTAAAATACTCCCTTTCAAATTAAAATAACTAAAAGTTTTCATTCATATATTAAGGTCAATTTTATGATGATGAGTTATTATACATTTTATAAAAATGTCAGCTGCGTTTTAGTTAAAGGAAATAAAATCATAAGTGTTATAAATAAAATACAATATAGAATTAAACAAGAGGGAGATAGTATTATTATTCTTTGTAATTGTACATTACAACATAGGAAGAAACCATCTATTTATAGGCTTACTCTAATAGCTAATATTTATGAGCCTTCAATAGGAATATACCAAAGGTCAAACATATTTAGTGCTATATTTTATTGCTTGTAAAAGACATCCACAAATATTCATAACAATAAGTAATTATATATAGTAATAAGGTTCCAGAATCTTCTTTGATTATAATCATAAAATTAGTTGGCAGTCAAAAAATTGACTTTATTTACCATCATTAAATTATATGGTGCAGTACTCACTAGTACAAAATCATACTTAGAAAACGCCACTTAGACATCACAAATCAAAAAAACGCTGTCTAAAAGTCACTTAGACAGCGCTCCCGTGTGGCGCTGTCTAAGTGACCCTTGGGCAGCGCTCAAATGCGCGCTGTTTAAGTAAAAACTGAATATTTGTCAACCATTAACTTAATTCAGTCGACCATATCCCCAAATTAATTTCATGCCCTCAAATCCTCACCGTCAACCACCCTCCTCAATCATAATCAATCCACCACGCCATCTCGTGAATCGTCTTCCATCACAGTCCATCGTCCTCAATCGTCTGCCACCACCCTCCATCGTCCTCAATCGTGTTCCACCACCCTCCATATATCGTCCCCAATCGTCCATTCGTCAATTGTCGACCACCATCATCTTCATCACCATCGTTGGTCCGCCACCCTCCTCAAATCGTCTTCTTCAAGGCACCATTGTCTTCTTCCTCGTCCTAGGTAAGCATTTCGTTTTGGTATCCTAATTTATGGTAATTAATTAATTTGGTTATTTTTATATTTTGTGATTTGACTTGTTGAATTATCTCTACAATTTCAACTCTCATAACAAGATAACTCTCAAGTGCATTGTGTTTCATTTTCAGTTTAAGAGTATCTGTGTTCCTAATCGTAGATGTCCATGTATGATTTATTAACCTTCTTCTTCTTTATTGACTTCATGTGCTTCATTATACTGTAGGTTTTGAGAAAGTGGACAAATAAATTGGGATAAATTCAAGGTAAATATAGGGCTTTGACGAAGTGGACAAATAAATTGGGACAATAAAAGTTCAGTGGTTTTTCTTCTAATTTCTTTTTGATTTTGTCTTTCTAATCTCTTTTGTGTTAATCTCAATTTATGTTAGTTCATTTTATTAGTTTCAGTATATTTAATTTTTTGTATATTGTTTTTCATTTTGGTGTTTAAACTCGTATGCAGGGAAGGTGTTTTGAATGATTAATTGAATCTTGTTCGAATGATGCATATAATGAACGATTCGATTTTGAATGATTAATTGAATCTTTTTTTCTTTTTTGCAGGATCTGTGAGATTCGATTTTGATGTTGGTATCTTCAAACATATCAGTGTAATGAATTATTTATAGATGTGTTAGTTTAATTTTTGCCTTAAATATGTTTTTGCAGCGTGTTCTCTATGTGGACATCGATATTCATCATGGGGATGGAGTGGAAGAATGTTGCTTCGCTCTAAACTCACATCCACTTCAGAAGATCTAATATTTGTATATGTGAATAACATATTAATAATTTCTCCATTTTTCCTCTTCAATATTAATCCCTTATTGGTTTAAATCCACTGCCCAATAACCATATTATTTTCAGTATATTTAATTTCTTTTTGAAGTTATTGGGTATTCTGATTGTTGGGTATTTGGTTCTGTCTTTCTAATCTCTTTGAAGTTATTGGGTATTCTGATTGTTGTTGGGGAGGCCGTGGCTTATGTCTTGTCTTGCTGTTGCGATTAGGTTTGATCCATAATCATCTTGGAGAAGTTTTGAAGGCAGTTTCCAATTCAAATTAAACAGGGTGAGTGGCTTCATCTCTTTTTCCCAATGGATTCTGTCAAGTGTATCCTTGTGTTCGCATCTTTCTGTTGTTTTAAATGCAAAATATTGAATGATACAGTATGTCTCTATGGTTCGGTGTTGAAAAATGTTCACGTTTTGACTATTATATGTGGACATGAAAAATACTGATCAAGCTTATGTGCACCATAAATCACATAAGCATTAAGGTTTATTATATAGTTTTCAATCTGAATTATATCATAAATTGTTGCTGGTATGCCATAGTTCATGTGCGTTTTGTGGTTCGTTTCTGGTATGCCATATAGTTCATGTGCCTTCTTTCTTATGGTTAGTTCACTTCCTATCTATGGTCAAGCCCAAGATTCTCATCCTTATAGTTCCGCAAGAAAGTAAACGGTAGTTTTCTTTCTGGTTTTTGTTTGCGTCGAAGTTCCTCATTCATCCCCAGACTTAACTGCTCGTCTTTATGATCTTTCATCATCAGGTTGGATAATGAAGACGAACATTTCCTTATGATCTGGTTTGGCAGGATGACGAATTGCTTTCCGACAAGGTATTTCACATAGACTTCTTCTCCTCAGACTTCTATATATCGTGAAATTGGTATTAGTCAATGTCTGAATCTATCTTAATGTAATTGCGTTTTACTGTTCTGCCACTAGGGCAAGATGTCTTGACGATGACGCTTTAACTTTGTTTCTAATAAAAATGGTATTGGTGTTTTCTTCATTTAATTCTTTCTGCGGCCGATGGGGTGCGTGCTATGTTCATTTAGAAAAATACTAGTGCTAGATTTCTAAATTGGTGTTAGTTAGTACAGATACGTTGAATGTTCATTTAGAAAAATACTAGTGCTAGATTTCTAAATTTGTGTTAGTTTAAGAGTGAATAGTACAGATATGTTGAAATTCATTGTTAGTTGCTAATATTCAGGTTTTATGTATAATATTTAGGCAATGGTAGGTCGTGGTGATCTTGGGGCTGAACTTCCTATTGAGGAAGTCCCTTTATTACAGGTAATGTGATGTTATCTCTTTAGGAGTGATTTGTATATCTGAGTTTGTGTTGGTCCTCTTAGTCAAATACTTAGCTATAGGTGTCGTACTCTTTTTCAGGATGAAGAATCAAGAAGAGAGATGGATGTAAACGAAAGATGTTTTTTTCTTTTAAATTTTATGTAATTTCTATCACATTTAAATTTTGTTGATTTAAAATGTATGTAGTTTATTTAATTGAAGATAATTTTTGTGGTTATTTGTAAGTTTTAGTGCATTTTTGTCTATAGTTGTATTAATATATCTAAAATGAAAAGAAAAAAAATTAATTTTTTTTTTTAATTTTTTTTATCACTTAGACAGCGCTCAATGAAGCGCTGTCTAAGTCCCACTTAGACAGCGCTCCCGTGTCGCGCTGTCTAAGTGCTTTTCACTTAGACAGCAGCCTCCTTAATAGCGCTCATAGGTGTTGTCTAAGAGCTTTTTTGAGCGCTGTCTAAGAGCTTTTTTGTACTAGTGACTAGTAGTCCTTTCAATTGACTACCGAAAAGTCAAGACATAAGAGAAATAATTTTAACTAAAAAAAAAGGAGAAAACAGAACAACCACATATATATGACCTATATGTGGACATATATGTGCCTAATTGGCCACAAATAATATTTGTTGTGAATAATAAACAAATAATATGAGAAATATATAGTGTAACCATTTTACATTCTATTTTATGATAGATCATTTGTCAAAACCCTACCCAAAAATGGGTGGTGTAAAAGATTTGGCATGATTGGATTAGTAGAACTCATATCATCAAGTCTTTTCGAAAGTTGATCTTGTAAGAACTTTAATATTAAGCGTACTTAATTTAGACCAGTTCTTACAGGAGTGACTCACAGAGAAGTTTTCGTGTGAACACATCAGTGACTCGGGAGGACAAAACGTGTTAGAAAGATTTATGTTGGTTTGTGTCTAATAACCTACCGACTCGGTGTTTTAGGACGATGCGGTATCAGAGTGAAGTCGTCTAGAATTGTGATGAGAACTAAGTGTTATGCTGCCCAAAGTGCAACGACAAGGACGATATATATAAACCTCTTGATGAGGTTGTATATATGAGTCACTTCTAGAGTCTCACACAGTATGTTGTAGCTTCACGTGGACAGTCAGAATTTATTGGGGGATATTGTAAGACGCTCATCTAAAGTTGGTGGCTTGATAGATTTAATATGATTTGATTAATATTACTTATACTATCAAAATACATCTTCTTGTTGGAAGCTCGTCTCGTAAAAACTTCAATAGTCCAAGGAGCAACTTAAAAATAAAGTGCGCTGAAAATCATTTTAAAAGATACATTCAAATTGACATGAAAGGTCAAATATACTTACAAAGTGTTATTGAGGGAGGTCAATGACTCAATAGTCTAGTGACATCTAACCTAACTTTACATATAAGGTCAAATAATGAATATATGTATCCATTTATTGTAATATCATTATATTTATAATTCATCCATAATTTATAAAAAGAAAAAAAAATGTCAATGAGGGAGCAATAAAGTAGAAACTAAACATGGTCATGGTCAATGATTGTCAAGAGTCAAAGACTAAAGGCTGAGTCAAGATTGTTAGAGGACTTTATAAAGGAATACACAGTACTCTTTCCAAATATTCAATGGCCTTTGTGAACTCTCCCCATCTATAAATACAACTAAACCATTCACTTCTCCAACACAACAACTCTCTCAACAAATATATCCATTTTCAAGAAACCTAAAAGACCAAGAATGGGTGGAACAAAGAGAGAGATGATCAAAGGTGGGAACATTAGAATGTCGAAGAGGCTTGTTTATAGCCGTCCGATTCCGAAGAGGGGTCAAGTGAAAGTTAGCATAGTTGTGGTTGTAGCTCATTCTTTATCTTCAATCTTTTCGCACAGAAGAACTGTCAAGTTGAGATAATCGAATGGTTTAGCGGTTGAGTTAGCATCCTCTGTCCAACAAGTTAAGGGTAGTTCAAATCTCATTATGGGAGAAGGGGGTTGAGAATTCTTGTAATAAAAAAACTGCCCATTTCTGAATGTTAATGAGCAACAAAAAGAAAGAAAATAAATAGACCTCCATTTTTGCTACTTAATTGGCAAGAGATTCTTGAGTTTTCTGTCAAAAATTATCTTTGTGCTTGCTGGAATTTTGTAATTGTCTTCTTCAAGTTAATAAATTTTCTGTTCATTTCAAGATTTAACTATTTTTTGAATTGTTGATTATTCTTCGATTTGATCTTCTTCTTTTGACAATTGTGATAATGCTTTAGCTAATTTGTTTTGAGCTAAACTAATCTAGAAACTGTACATTGTAGTGTATGCCTTTTTTCATGAAAAACATATTGACAAAAAGGAGTTATCTACAAAACACGGGGCAAAAGTGAAAACGCAAGAAAAAGTCGGGGCCAATTAAAAACAAACTGAATTCGTGCCCTAAAATCGAAAACAAAAGCGAGAAAGGGAAAACCATGGGAAGGGGTATTTTTTAGGTGTTTGTATAAAACAACCCATATCTTTATTTATCACAAATTTACAACCAATATCTTCAAATTCTAATTTTAGTTATATTTTATAGTATGCCCTTATTTCATTTTGTTTTCTTGCCTTAAAATACAAAATAGAGAGTATTTTAAAAAGATAGATAGCTCAATCCTTTATTTAAAAAGATTGAATGCTCAATCCTTTATTTAAAAGTAGTTTAGACGGTCGTAAAAAAGTAAGCATTAGATTTTGGACCGAAAGTATCAACAAAGACGAACTCAAAAGCAATTATTGTATTATTTGAGAAAAGTATAGTCTCTATAAAGGTTCATAAACTCGTGGATATCTCATATTACCTCTATTTTAAAACATGCGTTTTTTCATGTCTAATTAGTAATAACTAATTAATTAAAATATATAAAATTTGTAAAAATTTATTTTTATGAAAATACCTTTCAATGTAATTTTATCAATATTAATTATATATTTTATAAATAAAATAATACTAATAAGTAATTGACAGTTAAAGTTGAACACGTAAAAAACAAAAACGTCGTGTACCAGTACCAGTAGTACCAATCAATTTGTCCTTTGCCACCTTGGAGTGGCGACAAAATATATGGTGATACGTAGATGTGTGGTGCGGACACATGAAGAAAGTCGTGTAACGTTCTTCTTTCTCCACACCTCCATTACTATACTCATACACTCCTCTCCTCTTCACCTCTTCTTCTCTTCCCGACTCCTCTCCTCCAAAACCCAACAACAATGAAGGGAGTAGTGATCACATCTCTGGGTGGTCCAGAAGTTCTGCAAATTCAACAAGTGGAAGACCCACAAATCAAAGAAGATCAAGTGTTGATTAAGGTCACAGCCACTGCCCTTAACCGAGCAGACACCCTCCAGCGCCAAGGGAAGCACCCTCCACCTGAAGAGGATAGTCAACTCCCTGGTCTTGAATGTTCTGGAACAGTTGAACAAGTTGGTAGAGATGTCACTAGGTGGAAAATTGGTGACCAAGTTAGTCTATTTTCTTCAATTTTTATACCCTTTTCTTAATACTCCCTATATGTCTTTTGGAGTACTTGGTGGAATGTTATATTATCAAAAGATCGTATTTTTAACTTGACAAATTTGATTTAAATCGAGGTTATATGTGAATTAAGGGTGTAGAGTTTTCTATTGATGAATGCTAACATTAAAAGAGAGTATATCATTTTTTAACTATTGATCCTAATATAAATTATGTGTCAATTGAGAATAAAGTTGAAATATTGACAACTGAATATTAGATATGGACAATCTTTTTGGCAATGGAGGAAGTACAAAAAAAATAAGATTAACAAAGGCAAATAAGATTAACGAGTTAATCGAATAGCGTGGTAGAAAAGACTCTTGCCAGGACCTTTTCGAAACTCACCTCATGGCTAATTTACAAAAAATAAAAAGAAAAAACAAAAGGCAATTAAACTTCAACTAGTATCTTTTTCATGATGGAGGGAGTAATGTTGTAGAGAATTTTAGAGATTTGGTATGTACTATGCGCACAGGTCTGTGCGCTCTTAGGTGGTGGAGGTTATGCCGAGAAAGTTGCTGTTCCTGCTGCACAGGTTCTACCTGTTCCTTCTGGTGTTTCTTTGCAAGATGCAGCTAGTTTTCCGGAGGTCGCATGCACTGTCTGGTCTACTGTCTTCATGACAAGCAAGCTATCACCAGGGGAATCGTTCCTGGTAAATGTTCTCTCATCTCTATTGTATAGTTTATGGACACGGGAACAAAAATAAACTTATGAGTTTACACAATGATGATGTACTACTTATCAGATAAATCGCGTTTTAGAAGTTTCAGTATCTGTTAGTTTCGTTTAGTTGGTTATATCCAAAATTCTTGTTCAGTTCAGAATAGAGTTAAATACATTTTCAATGATGTTGATTTGATGCACTGTGGCTGTCGTTGACAATGATATTGATGGAACCTGCAAACGCTCTTGGTAATCATAGTAGCCGTTTCTTATCAATTACGGCCTTGTGCAATGAAGTTTCATGAACAAGCTAATCTCTTTGCTGATACATAATCTGAAATTTGATATGGAAAAGTAGAAAACCGTGGTCTTCAAAAGTCTTTCCAAGTTTCTAAGAAAGTGACTTGGAATTTTTGTGTTCAATGCACTTAATTATAAGACAACCTTCAGGTACATGGAGGCTCTAGTGGGATTGGGACATTTGCGATCCAAATGGCGAAATACATGGGATGCAAGGTTTTCACTACTGCAGGTTCAATAACAAACCATAGCATTTGACTAATACCCACTCCAATAAAAAGTTTCAGGAATTTCAACCAATTAATAACACTATTTGACATCAAATTAGTTTGGATTGGTTTTGAAATGGTTTTTATCTAAATTTCTGCTTTGAGACGAACTTAACATTTCACTAATAAGTAATGAAGTGAACATTTGGATGCTATGTACTTGCTACTTGGGTATCAGGAAGTGAAGAAAAACTCAATGCTTGCAAAGATTTGGGAGCAGATGTCTGCATCAATTATAGGAATGAAGATTTTGCTGCTCGTATCAAAGAAGAAACAGGCGGAAAAGGTAATAAGAGAATTTATGTAGTAGAATGGAAATTATGTGAAGTGTAAATCCTCATGTTTTTTTAATAACAGAAAGAACTGATTTATAGTATATTTGAAGTTCTTTTTGTACGCGAAGCATAAACTATAGCTGTAGTCTTGTGACTGAGTACTGAATACTTCATAATCCACTACTACGTAGTAATTTCTTATTGCCACACTATGAAGAATGTTTACGAAGTAATGATTTTCGGGGAGCAGGTGTTGACGTTATTTTGGATAGTATTGGAGGTTCTTATTTCCAGCAAAACCTTGACAGCTTAAACATTGATGGGAGGCTTTTTATTATTGGTTTCATGGGCGGATCAGTTACACAAGTAAATCTTGGATGCATGCTTGCAAGACGCCTCACTGTGCAAGGTATGAATCACCACACACACCTACTTCTTCAAAATATCCTTCCTAACACTTTCAAGCTTAGGATAGGCGAAAATTTGTTAAAAATGTTAGAAGGGTAGGTCCATGTCTAACTTGCTATTGACATAAATATGGACCTTATTTTCTAAAGACATCTACGTGTGAGTATTTTTAGCGGCGGGCTTGCGGAAGAGAAGCAAGGAGAACAAAGCTGAGATTGTGAGTGAAGTGGAGAAGAATGTTTGGCCTGCAATAGCAGCTGGAAAGGTAAAACCAGTAATATACCAGTACTTCTCCTTAGCTGATGTTGTTGAGGCGCACAAGGTCATCGAAAACAGCTCTCACATAGGCAAGATTCTCCTCATTACCTGACTGAGAGATTGACCTCTCACCTCTAATCTCCCTCTCTGGAAACATATAGATATATTTCTGTAATTTGAACACATCGTTGTTAGTTGATGTATGGAAAAGTGGCCATTGAAGTGGTTGTTGAGAATCTCAGGGTTCCACCAGGGCTGGTCCTCACGTCTGACTGGCCTTTGGCAAAAATAAAAAATGTAAGAAACGGCCCCTCCAATATAAACAGAAGAAAATTTGACTTTATATTTTTATTTTTAATAAGATGTTAGATACAACTATAAATTCACGAAAAGCAATTTCTACCGAGCATTGGTCATTTGTTTGTTACAAAATTATTAATAGAATCGATATTTATATATCCTAACATCTCCTCTAACATCTCCTTTTGATGTATAAAATTGAAAATCATTGTCTTTCTGAAGTAAGATAAACTTTTAACCAACTTCTGTTGATTTATTATATACAAACACACTTGCACACATATATAGTATTATCTCGTCCCAAAAAGATTGTCATATTTTGACTTTTGTTTGTCAAATATAATAAAATTTGGTCATGAATTTTCATTAAACGATAAGAAATCATATAGCCTTGTGAGACCTTGTTAGATTTCTCTATATATTTTAAAATATCAATTTTTTATAATTTTTTCGTATGTAGAATAATAAATATTTACGTTTTAAATCGAGTTTTGTTAATTATCAAATGTTAAAATGTGACAATCATTTAGAGATGAAGGGAGTAATATATAGAATTTGTAATATGTTTAAATGATAATCCTTATCAATTTGTGTTGATCTATTATACACAAATACACACATGACACATATTACATATATATGATAATATGTTCACGGGTATAACTCAAAAGGTAAGGGGCTTTTATTATAAGAGTGTGCTTCTCCACAAGTGTGTGAGTTCGATCTACGATAGGTGCATGAGTAACTTTACATTTGTTCAAGGGAGGATATGCTTATGAGTGGTTATCCAGCCTCTCTGGACACTCTTGAGGTGGAGTATCGAGTCGCTAGAGGTATATTTCGGATTTACCTCATCTGTTGGACGATGGACAGCTAAACGGGGACGCCTTAAATGAGCGTATCATTTATATATATATATATATGATAATATATACAATTTCTAATATGTTTATATGATAATCCTTGGGGAAGAAAAAATAGATCATTTAATTATGTTTTCACGTGCACAATTCAAGAATGAGATTAATGACTTTTCTACCGAAGAAAAGCAAGTCATTTTTTCAATAATCAAGATTGAAGAATGAATAGAGTTAATCGAATAGTCTAGTGGAAAAGAATTTTGCTAGTGATCAAAAAAGTTTTGGGTTCGAAATTCATATCTATCGCTAATTTCCAAAAAAAATATTCAACAATGAATAAAGATTCTGGTGCGAAATTCACCTCATCGCTAATTTACAAAAAAAAGAAAAAAGAATGAGTATATTAAAAGACATTAGTAACTTGGTTGTTATTATTCATTAATACTTATCTTATTGGACAGACTCAATTACTACTTTGATAAGTTTATTTTATAGATAATAAAAAAAAGCAAGTTATTATAGTAACTAGGTTATTATTATTCATTAATATCTTAAATTCATTTGCTGCACAAATTCATATTTTAACAATTTAGTAAGGGTAACTAAATTATAATCAAATACTACTAGTAAGATGATGATGTTGTTAAAGATAACAAACGGTAGGGAAGTAAATGGTCGAATTCTTAACTCCTTGGCTTTCAAGATACCTATTTAGTCTGTGAGAGAGCCTTGGACTTTTTTGATTTAATTGAACACCAAATATTTTGATTCTCATATACGTCTATTTTTTTTTTTTTTGATAGATGGAAGAACTAAAATTAAAATCTAATGCCTAAAAGGCAATTACGAAAACCAGAAATACAAGTACATAAAACAGAATTAAAATTGTTTATAACAATATCCTTAAGATTCTGAAAACATTCAATATCAGTTGGGATATACGTCTATTTATAGATGATGATAATAATGATGATGGAAAATAATTAGGTGGTTAAAAAATGGGGAAATTAGAATTTCTTGGTGGTGGAGGAAAACAATCGTAAAGAAATTAGAGGTAAAAAGATGAAGAAGATATAATTCAATAGCGACAGAAAAGTAATTTTACAATTTTTTAAATATGAGTGCTAGAGGCTATATCGACTAACAATTAGAATTGATTAAAGTATGTATCAATTTGCAAAAGCAAACGATCTTTTTTTTTTGAAACTTAGCGATGAGGTGAGAATCGAACTCAGAACTTTTTTGATTACTAGCGAGAGTTTTTTCCACTAGACTATTCGATTAACTCCAAAAGCAAACGATCTTAACTAATAGAAATTACATTTATTTAATTGTCCTATAGATATTTAGGTAGTTCAACTTTTGATGATTAACTACTAAATGTAAATATTTTTATCTCTATTAATTTTTCATAACTGTATTATTATTGCAACTTTTTTACACGTAATGCAATTAATTTTTCATAAATGGGCGTAGTCCTGTTATCGGGCCGGTCCGGGCCGGTTCCCAAGGGTTCCATGTCCCACCCGTTAACACTATCGGGTGAACCGGGACCGAACCGATAAGAAGTCGGTCATAAATTTGGAGCCGTTCCCGACCCGCCAGAAAATCGGGTGGGTTATCGGTTCTCCCGTTAATATTAAACAGGATAAAAAAGTATTCATTAAGTATCCAAAACCGGCCCGAAAACCATCTTTTCCTGAAAAAATTTTAAGTTTTCTGGAACAGAATTCAAAAGTTTCCTGGAACAGAATTCATTTCTACCATAACTCCATAATTCAAAAGTTCTAATAAAAGCATAATGGCCTCAGAAATGCATTCATCATAGACCTGATTCTAAGCCACAAAATATCAAGTATCGAAGTTAAGTTACATGCCAGTAGCACAGACTGTAAGAAATCCAGAATGATAGTATGTAAGAAATCCAGATACATCAAAAGAGCCTCAGAACATGTTCATCATTGGCATAAAGGCGAAGGCTAAGAAGTTATGCTGAGGTTATGTTGCTTGAAGCTGCCGGTGCCGGTTCCTCTCCGAAATGATATTGCATAGGGTCATCTACTGGTTCTTCAAGCTGCAAAACAAATGAACAAAATGTAAACAATAAGAGAATGAAAAAAAATAAACAATAAGAGAATGAAAAAGAATGCAATACTTACAATACTTTGTCCTTGCTCTTTCTTAATGCCGTAAATCTCTTTGACCCAATCACCCGCGCAAAGAAGCATTTCAACAGTTTTGGTTTTCATGGACGCTCTTTTTGGATCAATCACTCGTTTACCGGCACTAAATGTAGATTCAGAAGCAACAGTAGTCACAGGAATAGAGAGGATATCTTTGGCCATTTGACTTAGAATTGGATATTTGGCCTCATTAGCCATCCACCAAGTCAGAACATCAAATTTAACGCCTCCGACACACTGAAATGGAGGCTCTTCAAGATAATATTCAAGATCAGACTTGGCTTTGTTGTTCCCCTCGACAGTTTTTAAAAACATTTCAAAGCTCCTCTTTCCAACACCAGAATAAAAACCAGTATTACCATCGACTTGAGCGGTCTGAGTATCAACCTTTTGTATGAATCTTCATACATCTTAAATAAGGTGAAAAGGTGGCTTGATAACTCATCTTGACGAGTTTTGGCATCATCCATATCACCATTGGTATACAAGAATGGGTAAACCCAAGAAATAAAGATCATCTTATACCTAAATGAGCACAAGTGCACAATAATGCCTCAGAATTTCAGTAACAGATTAGGCATGCAAAATAGGCAACACTTGTATAGAAATTCATCATAGGCTAATTTAGGTATAAGATGATCATAGGCAAATACAGATCAGGCAGCATAAATTGGAATATGTAAATCCACTTCAGGCAACAGAATGACAGATCCACAGTCCACAGATTAGGCAACAGATTAGGCGACAAGTCGACAACGCCTCAGATTAGAAATCATCATAGGCAACTAGGCAAGTAGGCAACAAGTGAACAACATATCAAGTAATATATTAGGCAACAAATTCTAAACTCATAATAGGCAACAACAGATTAGGCGACAAGTCGACAACGCCTCAGATTAGAAAATCATCATAGGCAAGGCAAGTAGGCAACAACTGAGAATAGGCAACAACTCAGAATAGGCAACAAGTTATAATAGGCTAATAGGCAACAACTCACTGCTCAGAAATCAGAATAGGCAACATATTATAATAGGCAACAATCCAGAATAGATAACAAACTGAGAACAGAGAATTGTAAAGTACCTCGGATCAAGAACAGCCCCAATAGAAATCAAAAGGTTACTTTGGTCCCAATATTTGTCATACTTGGCCTTCATTTGTTGTGCTAAGATTAGCAAATGAGGCTTCGTAGAATTGACACAATGCTCATCGAGTAACACCTTGACTCTATATAACTCAGCCAAGAACAAGTTAACAGTAGGATAAGAACTGCCGCTAATGATGGATGTAACGTCGGAGAATACTTCCAAGAACTTGCAAATATCATACACTATTTCCCAATCAAGTTCAGAAGGTAAAAAGTGCATAAATGCACCATTCTCCTCCGCATAACGAGGCCACACATCTCTATAAAAATAGGCAGTACTTAACATCAACCAAGTAGAATTCCACCTGGTTTTCGTATCCAACACTTGAAGCCTACCCTCTAGACGTAACTCAAGAACAATTTTTTTGAAGGCTTTACACCTACTTTCAGAATTTAAAAGATACCTAACACCATTCCTAATTTTCTCAACACAAGGTTTAATCACATCAAGACCATCTTGAACAAGCAAATTCAGAATATGTGCGCAACAACGCACATGAAACAACTTACCATCTAAAGGCAGATTCTTCCTATTACTAAAATCAACCTTCAACCTAGAAATACAATTGTCATTAGAAGATGCATTATCTACAGAAATAGATACTACTTTATCTCTAATATGCCAATCGTCCATCACACGCAACAACTCCCTAGCAAGAACTTCACCAGAATGGGGGGGGGGGCACATTAGTAAAGGCTAAAACTCTTTTATGAAGTTTCCATTTAGCATCAATGTAGTGGCCTGTCACAGTCATGTACCCAATTTTTTGTTCACCCGACCACCACAAATCTGTCGTCAATGAAATCCTATTGACTAAAGCTATCTCCCTTTTCATCCTAACCTTCTCCTCATCAAAACAACTCTCACAATCTTTTTTAACAGTATGTCTAGTTATCCTTTTGTACCAAGGATAAATTTCTTTCAAAAACTTGTTAAAAATTTCACCTTCAAAAATTGAAAAGGGAAATTCATGGCCTAAAACCATGTGAGCAGCAACTTCCCTAACTTTATGATGATTATACTGCCAACTGGTGATGCTAGGAGTGCTACCATCACCAGCAGTTAACAAAGATTGAGAAACCACATTCTCAGTACCTTTCATTTTCAATTTTCTTTGTAAACAGTTTTTCAAATGTTTTGTACCATTTGAAGTACTCTTGTACTTCTCATCAAATGTGTAGAGAGCTCCACACCATTTACATTTCCATTTTTTTGTTCCATCAGGCAATACAATTGCCTCCATCTCAGTGTGAACAATCGATTTCTTTGCACGAACCATCTTACCATAAGCAGTGCTTGTAGCAGGGTTTTCAATCTCAATTTCATTAACATTTTCATTAACAGTTTGGCTACTGTTCAAATCATTAAGCTCCCCAATCTCAATTCCCTCAACAGCCTCTGCCCCGTCATCAAAATCATCAAGAACAAATGGATCCATGGGTGGACAGTGTGGACTAACTGATGAATCTTGAAAAGACATAATTAGTATAAACTATAAACTACAATGTATAAACAGATTAGTTGTCTTTTATTTTATAAAAAAATTATTTCAAAAACAATGTTTATTTTACAACAACAAGGTTTATTTTACAACAACCATTTGACTCTATTTTACAGGTTACAAGTTACAACTTACAAGTTAGAAGTTAAGCATACATGAATACATGATTGATGATACAACAGAACAATAAAACAATAGAACAATTAACTCTCATGAAAACAGTTAAACAGTTAAACACTTAAGCAAACAACAGAACAATGAACATACATGATTGGACTACTGATTACTGAATACTGCACAAAGCACAGTAGAACAATTAACATATTACATATATGAAAACAGGTAAATTGAACAGTGGTTAAGTTTACAACAACATTAATTTTAATTCAAAACAGTTTGTAAGAAGAAATTAAAAAATCCCCAATTTGAAAACAGTTTGTAAACAGCCCTAATTAAAATTTAAAAGTTCAAACCCTAATTGAAAAATCCCCAATTTGAAACTCGAATTGAAAAGCCTAATTGAAATTTGAAAACCCTAATTGAAAACCCTAATTGACAACCTTAATTGAAAACCCTAATTCAAAACCTTAATTAAAAACTCTAATTGAAAACCTTAAATGAAAACCCTAATTGAAAACCTTAATTAGAAACCCTAATTCGAAAACCTAAATTGGAAATAGTCAAACGAGTATACGAGTTTAACACACAAAATCAAGTAATCAACAACCCAAAACACATAATCACTATATCGGAAACCCTAAAGTCAACTCTGTGCAAACCCTAAATTAGAATTTCAAAGTTCAGATTAATAGATTACATGTATCAAACCAACAAAAATAGCAACACAATATGTAAACCAACATATATTCAGATTTTGTTTAACAGATTACAAAGTCAAAAATTAAAAGTCAACAGTCAACAAGTCAACATAATCGAAATAACAACATCAAATTTAAACGAACACAAAAAAGCTCAACTTCGAGTTAAAAACAAGTATCAACAAACAGGATCTAAATAATTATTGAAGTTTAAGAGGAAAAATATAACATACATGAATCGAAATCGCTTCAAACCGATTTTCGATGTGAAAAATCGATGAGCAATTAAGAATATAGATGAGAAGAACTGAAGAATCACCCTAAATCGATGAAGATGAGAGGTCAGAGTTGAGAGATGAGATGAGATGAGGCAGAGAAAGGGTTTTCGAGAGGGAGGCACAAAATGAAGTGAGAACTAGGGTTCTGACTTCTCATTAGTTTATATAGGCAACACTAATCGGGTCTCTTATCGGGTTAGCGGGCCGGGTCTTTCGGCTCCGCGGTCCCAAAATGAGACCCATTCCCGGACCGTTAATAATGCGGGTGGATACTCGGGCCGGGTCCGGCCGGTCCAGATCTCGGGTGGATCCCGGTTTACCCGGCCCAGTAACAGGACTAAATGGGCGTAACAAACTTACAACAATGTATTGGGTTGCACTTGTAGAGCACGTAATGTTTTTCGAGTTCGGTTCGAGGAAGTAACGAATAATTCTATTGAACATTAGGTGTATCCGTGTATGTATATGTTTGTCTAACGGAACGTATGTATATGTTTTATCGAACGGAGTAATTACTTAGCTACTTTGCATATCGAGCAATAATTTTTATCCAAATACTCGATCGAGTCGGGTTGTGATCGAATATAAAATTTGTACCTCATTGGTAGGTCAGTTAAGTTAACATGACAGCCCTAATTTTATGAAACTATGAATGTTAACCAATACTACCGGTAGTGTTGTCGAGGGTTTAGTAACACAGCCACCATGGAAACTGAGGAGCAGGGTGCTGGAGGATCTTCTCACATACGAGCAAGACACATAAAGAAGAGAGCTCTCAAGAACAAATCTCTCTCTATCTCCTTCGACGAAAAGGACCTCAAGTAAGCCCTTTTGTCTCCAACCTCGACCTTCATTTTTACTTATAATTATTACAGCAGTTAGTTTTTCTTGAATATTTTTGAGAAAACCCAACTCAAAAGTTGGACCCTTTTTAATTTCAGTAGGGGAAATAATGATATTTTATGCTTATGTTTATATTGAATTTTGTTTCGATTATTTGTGATAATTGTATGTACAATTTATACCAAGATCGATTTTTTAGTGTTTTCTTCAAATTATTTGAGATCATTGTATCTAAAATTTATATCAAAAAGATTGGGTTTGTGTATGGTAGGAAAGCTTTTATTCTTTCCTGAATATATTTGAGAACCCAACTCCAAATTGGATCTCTTTCGAGTTTGAATTGGATGGAAAACTATACTTATGATTAATGTATGTTTAAAACTTCAGAGATTTTGTGACTGGATTTCACAAGCGGAAGAAGAAGAGGAGAAAAGAAGCTAATATCCAAATACAAGAAGCAGATAGGCGAAAGCGTATTGAACTAAGGAAAAAGGTTCCGTCTTTTTACTTGTTTAGTGAGATCTTTTTAGTGTCTATTAGTTTGCTTTGAGTTTATATGCTCTGAGACGTTGAAGCTCATTAATATTGTCAGTAATTAAAATAGAAGCATAATTATTATCTTTATTGACACCTGAATAGTTCCAAGAAGGAGACACATTTAGGTTTGAGTACTACAATAATTTGAACTATTAGTTCAATAGGAAGTTGTTGTAAGGAACTTGTATTCGTATATTTGGAGGTAAATACTATACATGTATCATGATCGATTTTTTGAAGAAGGTGGATTCGAACAGTCAGATGAGGTCTATTATGTTGGTGGATGACTGTGAATCCATTGAAGAGCATGAAATCTATGCTTTGAGTGGCACCACTTAGACACAAACTCACATCCGTGCTTCTGGAGGAGGATACAGACTGCCTTTACAACCAGCCCATTAACACTACTACTTTTTCTGTTTTCATTTTGCATAAAGATTGAAATAAATACTCTGTATTTCTTAAATGAGGGGCAATTCTGCGCCTCTTTGGTTATGGAACTGTTGGTCTGATTAGGAGTAGTTACCATATATGTCCCTATAAGACTCTAAACCCTTGATCCATTTTCTTCTTCTGACGACCAGTCTTGAAGTAGCACCAAAAGTAATGTAAAGAAATAAACCTCATTATCTTAGAAACATATGTTCTTCCTTTATAGGATCCTGAGCATAAATTTTCTTTCTCAGTTGTTAAGGAGAAAAGTTCAAGGATATACACTATCTTAGTACATTTTAAGTCATGAACTCTCATATCTTTTTGTTCAGGCTCCAGAGTTTTTTCTAGGGGGTTTGATAGAAGATTAATTTTTTTCATACAGAGAAAATTGGATAAAGAGTTTGTGTTATATGGTGGAGCTCCTCCACCTGATCTAGATGCTAACGAGGGGGAAACTGTTGAGGAGGAAGATCATGAGGATAGTGAGCCAGTTGCATCACTTTCAGGTATACTCTTATATCTGCTGACAACTATTTCATCTATAGTGTGTTTATAGTTAATATCTCTATAATATGATAGCACCCTCTCACATATGAGTTGGCATATCCCCTACATGATACTTTTATGTGATCCTCTCTAACATTAAGCGTTTCGTCTACTTATAGTCTTATACACAATAATGTAAGTTGAAACTTATGTCCACCTTAATTGGATGTGACAAATTTTACCTAGTATCCCGCTTAGGCAGCTTCTTGAACATTTTTAATACCTTTGCCCGTTATCAATAATAAATTCTTTTTTTTTAATTCATATTTTCTTCCCTGCTGAAAAAATTGGTGTACATTTAGTATGTGCTAAACTTCTGACTGTTATTCCACATATTTTCTACTGCCGAGTACAAGACATTAGCTAGAGCTTCTGTCATTGACCTCCAAATTAATTGATTTTGTTTTCACTATACACAAGATTCGATTATTCCATCTAAAATATTCCTGGATGAGCATTATGTTAAGATAACTCCTAATCAGTTTCCAGTAGCCTTGTCCACTGATCAATTATTCCGCAACTAATGTAGATAGTCTCAGTGCATGCTTCGTTTTGATGAAACTTCATATTTTCTTCTGCCATTATTTATAGCTGACTTTATATTTCATGATATAGCGGTAACCATGTATGAAAGTGGAGATGTGCAAGTCACTGTAACTACTAGTGAAATATCACGTGAAGAAGAGAATCCTCCTACCATGTCTATGCCAGTAAAACGCCTAGCAGTTGAAGGTGTTGATCAGAAGAAACAAAAGGTAACAGCGATAAAGAAGAAACCAGTAAAGAAAGCCTCAAAAAAGAAACCGCAAAAAAGGACACAAAGTAAGAGGGATAAAAGGAAGGGCAAAATCCAGAGCAAGAAGCGCTGAGGTTGCAACTTACACTCCTTTTTCCTGAGCACCTACATGTAATGTTAATTGTGTTACTCAGAAATCTTATTTGTGAAGCTCATATAACCAAGGAGTCATATGTCAGCCCTATGTGGCTTTCACAAAACAACTGCAACAGAGGAAAGTATAACATAACGAGTTTATGTTGCAACTGCTGTTGTATGTTGTGCCTTTTTGACATTGTTCACCTTGTTTTTGATACTCACTACGATACCAAGACATCTGCAATCGTATTCAGTATCCTACTCTTACGTAAATGCATGTTATCCAGTTTAGTTATTGCCATATCGGATTGAGTATCATGCAATATTAACTACTCGAGCACGTCTCAATTGCTTGTCTCGTAGTTGCCATGTCCGACATGGCAACTTCGAGAATTTTTGGGTCCTAGTATTAATCTGGATACTGAAGAGAAAGGTAGTCCTTTTAATTACTGATTCTGTTACACTTGAGGCATGCTTACATTGTTAGGGGGCAGGGGCTTAGGGTACCACCTGCCGACTCTTTCTACTTTAATTTGATGTAGACAAGCAACACTCATATGCACAATAAAGAAATGGATGGGTTGGTGTGGTGGGATGAAGAATTTCGACAATGCGAGTTCAAATTGATAACATGACATTACTTTGATAAAGTATCGTGAGAAATTATTATCTGTTTTGTGTCCCACTTGATCGTGTGTCCGAAGAATAAGTTTAAAAAAGGGTAATGATTAGTAGGAGAAATTTGGCATGTGGAGAGAGGAGGCAGCTGTGACTTTTATGCACTATGCTTGTTGAGAACAGCCAGCCAAGAAAAGCCAATTCAATATCCAACGTCAGATGCAAATATGACCAAAACTTGATATGCATATAATACTCCGTATCACGTGGGGATTTACTTTGTTTTGCCTGTTGAGTGTTTACTCTCTCTTAACGACAACTCTGCGCCGCCCACTTTATTTTATGGGGGCAGTATGGATCCGTATGGATTTGTATAATGTGTTAACGAGTCGGGTTCGATCAATGTCAAATATTTTTTATTGAATCAATATTTATTAGGTTACGAAAGAGATTTTTTCCAATTTCAGGATATATTATTTTATCATCACAAATCAAAATGAATATAAAAGGGAATTGGTGAGGAGTTGGTCACCTAAGTTACATAATTTATCAAGTCGGTTTAAGTTTTGAAAAGAAAAAAAAATCGTGTATGTGAGACTTGGTTGATAGTTCGGTCAAAATTTTAACAGTCCGTCTGACGATAATGGATTACTAGATTAATATATACTTCAAAATAAGTGTTTTTGTGTGACAAAATGTAAACAAAACAGGCTCAAGGGTGTTCCGCTATTAGATTAATATGTACCTTAAAATATGTTTCTTTATTAGATTAATGCCTTTACCGTGATCTTGATTACCGATTATATTGGGCAGCAAGTTAAATTATCCACTCACTCAACAATCAATCCGCTAAACAAGGTCAAGGGTGTTCCGCTATTGTCATGGCAATCAAATCTTTTTTGTATAAATTTGTGTACTAAGAATTTATTTTACTATCGACATAATTATTTTGATTCAAGCAAGAATTTATATGCTATCATTGCAATCATAAAAGTATGATCATATTAAAAAGAAGTATATATTTATAATCGAGGACGGGACGAGTTTCGAGTTAGCGGGTGAATTATCACATGCCATTTAATTGTAGGAGTAAAACTGTGACAATCGAGTGAGCCATCAAACAAGAATAGTTTATGTTAACGTAAAATATACATGAGCTACAAAGACAAGAACAGCTTGTAGTGTGCTGTGTTTTTCCAAGAACCAACACAGCTCTGAAACTTCTATGAAATCTCCCAACTCTTTCTTACATCCTTCAATTTTTCCCGCATTTTTGTCAGTTGGAAGTTTTCTTCAACTGTAATATAACTCCTACTTGATGACTCATTCATGTTATTACAATATATTACTATCAGATCAGATCTTGAAAACCCAAGTAAATTAATTGTTTAATAAAAGAGTTTACTTTTTAGTGTAAGAATTTAAAGTAGTTAAAGGTGGTATTTTTGAAGGAAGATGCAGACAAGGTACATGGAAAGATCAAACAGCATGAAACGTAGTTTGGATCAAATTGGTAATAACTCAGAAAGTCAACCTGATAAAAAACGTCCTGCTCTTGCTAGGTAACTTACCTCCTCATTCAATATATATATATATATATATAGAAGATCAAATGATTTTTTTTTTTCTTGAAATGTCAATTTAGTATGATGGTTTCAGCTGTTAAGTAAATCAAGATTTCTTGCTGAAATGAATCATGCATGCCTTTGATTAATAGAGAGTGATGATTGATTGATTAAGTAGTCTGTTTGTATATCATGGAGTTAATTAGTGATAATTACTGATCATTGTGGTCTGTGGATTAGATTTGGTGGTGTTTGAGGATTGATTAGCTTGGTTCTTTTTCATATATGATTGACTTGAAAGGATATTAATGGGATTATTGGTAAAGTGTGGAATCATGGTTAACCATATAAGTTTGGAGGTGTCTATCGACTATCTTCAAGATAGATGGTATCCTGAGATCGATTTGTACGCCTCGATAATCTGGGATTTGTTCATTCTATATGAATAATCAAATTGAATGTAGTGTATCTTCTTAATGTAATAAACAAAAGGGGGTCAATATGCTTAAGGTAGGTTCGATATGTACTGAAAAAGTTAATGAGAAAGCATTGGGAGATCCTTGCTTCGTTGCATTTGTTTTGGTGGAAAATATGCAAAAGAATAACTTCTTAATCGATTCTGTTGCAAACAAAAAACTCGAACTAATTTTGAGGTAGTCTTAACAATGGAACGAAGAACCTCAACCAAATCTGATTGTGTTTTCTATGGGAATTTATATTCAATGCCAACTTTGGTTATATATATGGAGAAGTTCAATTTAACCCTCTACCTTTATCTATTCCTGAAAGAGGGTGAACTGAAAACAGCTTCTATGTTGCAATCTGCAATTTTACGGGCATTCCCCAAAGTAGACAATCAGGGCATTCAAACCAAAGTAACAAGCAAGTCGAAAGCTAATAGTGAGAATAAGAAGTAAAGTTCATGGAGTTGGGGATGTCATATTGCGAGGAACTAAAAAATTTATGCGCATTATTCTGCATTGATTTGGTTAAGCCACACAATATGTATCGGCTGGGATCATAACCAATAATATCTGCCAGAGGGTGAATAAAATGGATAATTCTGCTATCAGAGGTGTATAGTGAGGCACAAGCATGATATAGAAGTAGTCTGAATTTTTTCTGTTCAATAAACACGCATCATGAATCAATTTTGAGATGTTTAGCTATTCGGTGAACTTTCACATCTTCAGCCTCCTTCCAGGCATCAAAAGAGCCTCAATAAGTTATGATTGACAAGTCTCTCTGTTTCTCTTAAAACCTCATTAGCTATCTTATGTGACTAATCATGCCAAATATTATTGAAAGTTTGATTGGTCAGTCTATAATGTAATTAGAGCTAGCTACCTTCCTTTCCCACATTATCTGTAAACGTATATCGTTTTTCCACAAAACATGACCTTTTCTCTTTTCAGTTATGATAGCTGTACTTCTAAGAGTTGCTGGTTCTGCAATATGTGCTACTTGAAGTAACCATCTAAATAAGATTATATGGTTGCAGTGTTATAGTGGAAGCTCTGAAGGTGGATAGTCTCCAAAAACTGTGTTCGTCATTGGAACCGATTCTACGAAGAGTTGTGAGTATATCATACTTCTCGTGAACTTTTATATAACAGATACGGAGTATTTTATTTGAATTGTAATTTCATTTGTTGCTCTCCTATATTTATGTGTATGTATCGTTTTCATTCGTAACATACAAAACCTTATATAAACTCGCAAGACAAAGTACAAAATGAAAGATTCCGTGTCTGTACTAAAACTGTACTTGGATACTAACTTTCCACTCCTAGAACTTTATAACAATATAAGCTTTTAGGCTTTTAGACTGAATATGTATTTTTGTGATTATTTATTTTTTTATTAAAAAGCTATCAAAAGTGTCCTATATTTTATGAAAATATGGAATTCATTATGTTTTCTATGTAAAATAATGGTGTTGTTTCTAGTATGGTTCTATGCTTCTTATGACTTTTGCTGATCAGGTAAGTGAAGAAGTGGAGCGCGCATTGGCAAAACTAGGGACTGCACAATTTTCTGGAAAGTATGTAACAACTTGTTGATAATTCCATACTAATTTGCTCCTCTAATTTAGAGGCTTAAATATTTCAGAAATATGCACAACTTAGTCCATGTAGGAGACCTTCTTCTGGTGTTAGTTCCTAAAATTACTGGTATACAATCTATATTAAGTGTTTACGATAATGTGGTGATCAGTTATATGATTCCATTTGTTACTGGTATTGAGCTTACATTGGACATATAAGATGTGCTAGAGTTGTTAATGCTCTTCTTTCTCTTCTATGAAGAATTTGTATAATTGTTCTTGAGTATATGATGCTCAACTATTGTTTTATTTATATCTTTCTGAACTCTCTGAATAACATTGAACTTGATTCTAAACACGCAGAGTTTCTCCTAAAAGAATAGAAGGGCCAGATGGAAGAAATTTAAAGCTGCATTTCAGGTCCAAGTTGTCTCTGCCCCTTTTTACTGGGGGCAAAGTGGAGGGGGAACAGGGTGCAGCAATTCACATTGTTTTGATTGATGGAAATACAGGCCATGTTGTGACATCTGGTCCAGAGTCCTCCACGAAACTCGACATTGTTGTGCTTGAAGGTGATTTCAACAACGATGATGATGAGGGTTGGACTCAAGATGAATTTGAGTCTCACATAGTGAAAGAACGTGAAGGAAAGAGGCCACTTCTAAACGGGGACTTGCAAATTACATTGAAAGAAGGTGTAGGAACACTAGGAGAGTTGACGTTTACAGACAACTCTAGCTGGATAAGGAGCAGGAAGTTCAGACTCGGGTTGAAGGTTGTATCAGGTTTTTGTGAGGGCGTGCGAATCCGTGAGGCTAAAACTGACGCCTTCACTGTCAAGGATCATAGAGGAGAATGTGAGTCTGTCTTTTACAATAATTGTTTATGTTCTTAGACGTTTCCTTCTATCTGGACATTGTTCTGTGGGCTCTCAATTTTGCCTTACATAAAGCTTTATTGTGCAGTGTACAAGAAACATTATCCACCTGCGCTCAATGATGAAGTCTGGAGATTGGAGAAGATAGGGAAAGATGGATCTTTTCATAAGAGGCTTAACAAAGCTGGGATATGCTCAGTCGAAGACTTTCTACGACTTGTTGTAAGGGACCCACAGAGGCTTAGGAATGTAAGCATGTTTCAGATATGCCTGATGATGATACAGCTTCTAAATTTGCAAGTCTCTCTTTATTCTTTATATTTACTTTCTTTCTACTAATATTGTAGATTCTTGGGAGTGGAATGTCCAACAAAATGTGGGAGGTCCTAGTAGAGCATGCAAAGACCTGTGTTCTAAGTGCAAAACTTCACGTTTATTATCCTGACGATATGAGGAACGTTGGTGTTGTGTTCAACCATATCTATGAATTAAGTGGTTTGATTGCTAGTGGTCAATATCACTCGGCTGATTCTCTTTCAGACAGTCAGAAGGTACATAATCCTGAAGCCTTTTTCATTGATTGAAGTGATGTTTTGTTTATGATTCCCTTCCTGTCTTACTTTCGCATTAACTCACTTATAGTTGCTTGTGTGAATTTTCCTCTTTTTGAGCTGTGCTCACTGCTCACTATTTGTAAAATTATGCGAAGTATGTGGAAAAGCTTTATACCAGTTTTCTATCGTAAAACTAGTAGTTATGTTCATACATATAAATGAAAAGTACCCATAAATTAGTGGTTTGATTCTCTAAAGGATTATTGAATATTGCACTAATTTCGTCCTCATAGAATGAATTACAATTTTCTATATACAAGCCTGTGTAATGCGATTTTCTGTTTCGTCAGATATTTGTGGACACTTTGGTAAAGAAGGCCTATGAGAACTGGATGCATGTTGTAGAATATGATGGGAAATCGCTTCTAGGCTTCTCTCAGAACAAAAGCTCTGATGGATCTCGAAACGATTATGCTGTGTCCCCGAATCAATCGAACACTTTCAATGATCAAATCAACCAACCAATCCCTATAGAGCAACCTTCTATTAGTCCAGAATTAGCGATTGGAGGTATATATCTAAGAAAAAGACGTCTCTTGTTACTTGATTTTGCATATTTCACTGTTCAATGCAATAGCTCAATGGTTCCTTAGTATTTACATCAAATCCAGAAAAAGTAATGTGTAATGCGTAGGTATCTGAATGAGAACTGCTCTTCAGTTTGAATAAATATATGAAACGGTCCATGGAAAACATTAAATTGAGAAGTGAAAGTATTCTCGGGTTTTAGGCATAAAATGAGTTATCTGATAGGCTTATAAACTTCAGTTTAAATTCATCTTTAGTAGCGTTATCATCCAATATATAATGTGGTTTATTTCGTTTCTCCAGGATATGTTAATAACATGAGTAGCAGATACTTGATGCAACCCCACAGCATGAATCTCAATGCTGCCGCACAGTCGGAAAACTCTTCTTTTCCCACAAATCATCAGTTGATTAATACATTAGCACAAGCTCAGTCCTCCAAAAATGATGATTTGCTAGCCCTGGGACCGGCTCAGTCTTCCATGCCAAGCTTCCAAGCAGGTGGTTCTACAAATCCAACTTCATATCGTGGTTACGAGGAGTATTTCACAGAGGAAGAGATTCGCTTAAGAAGTCATGAGATGCTTGAAAATGAAGATATGCAGCATCTTCTCAAGATATTTAATATGAATGGTCACTCGAATCTTACAAACAACAGCTACCCATATACTTCAGTTTATACGCCAAATGTTGCTACAAACTTTGTATACAATGAAGAACAAAGCCGTTCATCAGGAAAAGCTGTTGTCGGATGGCTAAAACTTAAGGCAGCCCTGAGATGGGGTATATTCATCAGGAAGAAAGCTGCTGAGAGAAGAGCTCAGATCGTCGAATTGGATGAGGATGACTCATAGAAGATGCTTCTGCCAGAGGCAACCGTTGTGGGCACATTTGAGTTCCTTCCTTGGTCCTTTACCCTTTGCTTTCGGTTATTTTGTGCTCATTTTCCGGCTCGAGTTATAGTCCACCAGCTCACTCTAAAATGTGGAAGCCTTTTTTCATTGTGTACTTCTGCAGTGTACAGTTGAATCTTCTTACTATGTGGCAAAACAATAATCATTTTCCAAACATATTCTGCAAGAAAATAGACTTCAGAAGTCCCGGCAAGACTTAGGTGACGACTTTCGTCGGCTACAAAAGCACCAGGAACTCTCTTCAGCATAAGCTATACGTTTAGGTGTAACTTAAGAACCAGAACAAGTTATAATGCCTGGTTCGTCTATTAAGTTGTTTGGTGTTGTTTTTTCTCTTACAGGTTTTATTAGCAGTTGTCAAGTTGTATCTTAAATTTTCTATTGTAAACCTGAAACCTTTATTACTGAAAGAATATTGTTTTAAAGCCTGGGATAAAATGTGAGTGTGGAAATAAGTTTTGCTATAGCAAGAGTACCTTGTTTTTGAACGTGGTCAAGAACTTCCCATTGTCTGAGTTCTAAACTCATCTCATCGCTAATTAACAAATCGCAAATGCTATATACGGTACCTAAATACAGTACCCAATATTTTAGAAGATGAATCCAACTATATCAATTTAAAAAAAAAATATCAATTATTTTGGATGAGAGAATTAATTATGATGCTATTTTCATAAATTTCTAGATGTTCCACTTAACAAACACAACAAACATTGACCAGATTACTAGATATTGGCATCCAAAAAACTCACCCTAAAAAACCTAAACTAAGACTAAACGAGTGATTACTACTTTTACACATTCATCATTTCATTCATATAATCACTCTAATTTAATTCGTTCCATTATTTTTGCTCACATATCTTATTTTGCATAAGCTCCTGAACAATTTAATTTGGTTGCTTATATATCTTATGTTTTATTATAGTCGAGATTCTCAATCTTAATTCAATGGTTAGAATTTCTGCCTTCACCCAGAGGTAAATAATTATCTTAATTACAAATTATTTACAGATTATAGAATTTGTGATATGCAGCAGATTATGGTTGTCTGGAGTTGTTTATTGAATCTGGATATATTTTTCCTTAATTTTGTTATTAGTTTCTTTAAAATGATTTGTGTTCATGAAAACAACTTGCATTTTGTATACTTTCTCTATACCAAAAAGATTGTCCAGTTCTGTTTGTAGCTTAATTGGCACACATAACTTTGATGTGAATCAACATTACCGTGTTAATAATGAAGTATATGTTATTATAATGCCATTCTTTGGAAGGCGAGGAGTATGCTATTAGATTTGATGGACTGAACTCACAAACTACCACGGTACTTGCGAGCACAATTTGTCCTAAGTCATGGGCTCACTGGGCACCATACTAGAATTGCTCTAGGTCAATCATTAACCTTGAAGTTCTTATGATGTGGGCTTCCAGAAATAAGATGTATCTTGGTGGTATGAGTAATTCAAATTGGTTTGATAGAGGGCGTGTGTTTTATATTATCGTTTTAAGATTTGGATTCTTGTTTTAGCTTTGATCAATATAGTTGGAGCTCACTGTTTCAAACACCAAAATTGGGAGCTGTGATCAGCCATAGGAGATCTTATTTATGTTGATAAGAGGACTAGTTTGGCTGCACGAACAAATAAGGATTTTCTTCAATGGGAGATTAGGCATATAAGTTTCAAAATCTTTTGGACCCCTGGTATAATAAGAATAGAAGAGGTTTTAGATGTGTACAAGCCTCGAGATTTCAGTAATAATCACTAAAGGAATGTCTATTATTGTAAAATTTCTGGTCTGTCATTATGCAGTTGGTTTCACTTAATAGTTTTCATATTTTTATTTTTCTAGGTACATGAATAAACTCTGATTATTCACAGCGATCTTGTTTGGATGTTTTGGAACTCAATTTATTTTCTACGATATTGTTACTTGGTGAAGTGTTTATCTTATGGTAAAGGAAATTACGAAAGCCTTGAAGGTTGGTAGCACTTTTTTCTGACCCTTGCAACTCCAGAACCTGATATGAAGGATGGACCTAATTGAACAGGTTTCATGATATCGTGCAAATAGAACAATGATTTCGTGAATATACTAGTGTTTGAGAGCACAACTCCCCTCCTGAAACTAAGGATCCAAAATAAAACGTCAGATGGGGATGACTTTATGGATGACATTGTTCTACCTGGCATTGTTTCTGTCTTCATTTTCATTTCCTATAATACATAGCACATCACATATAATAGAATCTAAGGGAGGACCTCAAGATGTGGTATGGATTGTGCAACTCTCTGATCTACATTTCAGTGTCCACCATCCCGATAGAGCTATTGACTTCAGAGACATCGTCGGTCCCATGCTTTCAATGGTCAACCCTTCTTTGGTTCTCATCACTGGTGATCTCACAGGTTTTGTTCACATTTCCCCTTGTTAGATTTTTCTTCTCTTTCTTTTTTAGAAGCTCTCTTTTTTTCGGTTAAGATTTTGAGTTTTAATTTTCTGATTGCTTATTGATTAAGTATATTTATCATGTTTTTTTTATATGGTTTTACTGGTTCTTTTAACAATTTGTCTGATGATTAGATTGTTTTATTGAAGCTACTTGGATTATAATGTTAGGACTTCATTCCAACTATTCCAAAATGGTATCTTAATAATTTTTACTTGCCGAGTAATTGCATATGTATGTGCTTGATTGTTCTGATATTTAATCATATCTATTAGAATCCTTTCAATTTCTTTTTGTTGAATCCAAAATATTCGTCATCGATCTCGAACTTGGCCTCTTTACTTAATTCTAATTTCAATTTATATCAGATGGTAAAAGCAAGGATTTGTTAACTATGAAGCAAAATGAACTAGAGTGGTTGGAATACAAAAATGTCATGGAAGATGTGATAACCAGAAGTGGACTCGATAAAAGAATATTTTATGATCTCAGAGGAAATCATGATAGTTTTGATGTACCTTCCGTGGGTGGCTCAAATGATTTCTTCTCAACATATAGCCTCAATGGTCAACTGAAAAGAAGTGGACCAGTAAATAGCATCACCATTGAGGTTAGTAAGTATCTGAATTGCATACCTTTGTGTAGTAATGTTATATCTCTTTCCACTCATTATTTCACGGCTGAGGGCTAATCAAAACTTATCACACTGCATCCATGGCTATATGAAGTAGCATTACCTTTTATAGGAATACTTCTGATAGTAACTTGTTACCATCCATACTTTTCCCCCAGGTAATCTAATTGTAGGTAGCAAGATACTAGAACAAACATTGTTCCCATGCTCATTATGTTGACATAATTACAGGAATTTAGTTTTTTAGGTTACAATAGTAAAGAGTAAAAAATCCAGTGTGTCTTATGATTCTACACGATACAATGTTACAAATGCATTTCATTCATTGAATTAGTTACTGCTTCAAATAATTTCTTACCATTCTAAAGTTTTCAGTAATCCATCTCCTTATTCGATTCTGAACTAAAGTAAGTATACTAGTTTACTGCTTTTGATAATTTGAGTTTTGTAGACTGTTCTTAATTTATTTGCATCTGATTCAGACAGGTAAACGCAAGATTCTTTTTGTTGGGTTTGACAGTGCTATGTCACCTGGTTTACGAGGCCCAACTAACTTATTTGGCCATCCAACTGATTCATTATTAGATGAGATAAGTGCGGAACTATCACAATGGGATTCGCAAACTGAAAATATGATTACTAAAGTATCCTTTGGGCATTTTCCTCTTTCTTTTTCTGCTCCCTCGTCCTCTGGGAGGACGTTAAGAGATACTTTTCTTGCACACTCCTTATCTGCTTACTTGTGTGGGCATTTGCATACGAGGTTTGGTAAGAATTTGAAGAGGCACCATGACCCAAGTAACAATCAGTTTGTCCAATTAAATGGTCACTACTTACCTGCAACCCCTATAAATTGTTCAGCTTCAGGAAAAACAGTTGAAGGGTTCTGGGAGTGGGAGATGGGTGATTGGAGGAAAAGTAGAGCTATGCGCATTTTGGCCATTGATAGAGGACGGATGTCATTTCTTGATATTGATCTTAAATTAGGGAGAAAAGAGCCTATCATATTGCCGACTTTTCCTCTAGACTCGCGCTTTGCGTCGAGTATGCTGGAGTATGATTGTTCATCTGTGGATTTAGATCCATCAAATTATGACAGTATCAGAGCCCTCGTCTTTTCAACTTCAACCATTGTTAAAGTTGTGGCGAGAGTTTTTGACTCAAAACCTGGGAAGTTGCTTGAGGTATTGGAGGCACCAATGACGAAGTTAGGAAATGCCTTGTCCAGAGCAGATCTCTATGCTGCCCAGTGGCACTTTAAGGCCTTTGAGGATCCGTCTCCTCTAAGGTTTTGGTTGCAAATAGAGGCAACTGATGAGAGGGGTAGAACAAGTTTGACAGATCTAAGGCCATTTTCTCTTAATGGTATTCATGCTAAGCTACCATGGAACTGGAAAGAGCTTTTTGTTATGGGCTGTCAGTGGGCTAATTTATACTACCCAATACTTTGGTCCTTTTTTCTCGTCGTCTTATCTACTCTTCTAGTTCCAAAAGCAGTTTTAGTCATAACAAGGAGGCAATATACTTACAAATATTTCACAAGAAACAGAAGTTTCTCAAACTTTATGTCATGGGTGTTAACTTCTGTTTACCAAGTTCCTCTATTATGGTTCTTTATGGTTGGTTACATATGCTATCTCATGTTCTGTCCATGGCTCTTTGGACAAATCTTTACTGAAGACGAAGGATGGGGGTACATGACCTACAAAGGCTGGGTGTTTAAATTCGATCAGAACAAAACACCTGAAATTCTTGGATTTCCAGACATAATGGTGGTGGTTCTTCCTCATCTCTTGTTTGTTGTTTTGCCTTCGATAGCAGTAATTCATGCATTAGCTGCAGAGAGAGACATCTATCAGGAATTCCTTCTCTCATCATCAGGAAAGAAGGAAGATGATCTTATACTTAAAAATGGAGGATTGGGTGACATAAGCGATGGCATGTTAAATTTGATGCTGCGAAGGAGGTTGATCAAACACTTCCTCCTATTTCTTTCCTTGTTAGTTTGTTGGAAGCATTTTAAGGTAATTCTCACTAATTTCTTAAATGCTTTTCTTAAGGTTCATTCTTATTTGTTGGTTATGATCATAATAAGTTCATATATATGTCATATAATTGCAGACTTCTAGAAAATAATTAAAATTGGGAACATTTTCCATCTCTAGAACTAACATTAAGATAGATGCAACTATCTTGAGGCTTAGCGTAGAAGTTAGTGTTCTTCATGATAGTCTGTTGTTGTCCAGTTCTCAAGTTTAAATAACGTTCTCTGATCGTGTTTCTCCTTTTGTCCATCTCAAATGCAGAATTGCCGAGCTCTTATGAAAGCATATGAGATTAATCCGGTTATCCACTTCCCGATCTATAGCCTGCTGATCCCTCTAATGTTGAGTTATACACACTACAAAACTAGAGGAGTACATAAACCGTTCAGATGCCTACCAATAAGAAGTGGAAGGAGCAAGGGTTTAAGTTAGAAGCACACGTGAATTGGTAAATGATGTATCATCTTTGAAAAGTACCTCAGTTTCGTTTTGTTTATTACTGGAAACTAAATTATTACAATCCTCCATTCCTCCTTATCAAATGGGGTATGAGGACATCATGAAGATCTAAAATATCCAAAATTAGCAGTGTGCCACAAAAAAGTTGCAAGCTTCATGATTCCTTAACTAATGATCTTCTTCCAGTCATCAACATTAACAATTTAACGAGTAATCGAATAGCCTAGTGGAAAAGGCTCTCGCTAGTGACCAGAAGGTCCTAGGTTCGAATCTCACCTCATCGCTAATTTACAAAAAGAAAAAAAAAACATTAACAATTTAACAAAAAGAGAAACCAAATATGTGAGAAAAATGGTAATGATATAAGCTCTATGAAAATAATAATTGTTTATTGCAACCAACCCATTGGTTTTTGAAGTATCATCTTTAACGATTTGTAAGATAATAATAAGCTTCTACCCTAAATGAAAGACATTTTTGGAGGATAAATTGATAAGATAGATGCAATTATTAAGGGGCAAATTGACAAAATGAAAGTATTAGGGAATTAATTGAAAATCAATCTACAGTTGACGGGGCAACAAGAACTTGAGCAAATAAATAAGTAGTGATTTTTTTTTTCATAACTCTATTAGGTCAGTTTTTCCTACTTTTTTTTGTTTGTATGAAGTCTTGATGATATATCAAATATCTTCATTTATCTTTTAAATAGCTCCACACTTTATAATGGATATTGAAAAAATTATTTTATTTTCTCTTTCTTGCATGTCATTTTCTCTCGAGTAAATAGATCAAAAGAAAATAAATTGAAATTTTCGTTTGTTTAAAATTAGACAAACCTAATGATACTTACTTATTGATTTTGAAATAATATGACAAAAATGTTGAATATAAATGTGGAATAAAATTAAAATTGGATTGCTACATCATAATTCCAATTGGAACTGAAAGTACATACATATTACTAAGTTATGAGGTGAATTTTGCGAGAGACTTTTTCATTAGGTTATTCGATCAACTCATTAACTAAAAAAATTAGTGAATAATTTTTTTCAAAATTAATTTAAAAGAAAAAGAAAAAAGATGTCCACTCTAAATAGTGCTTTACTATAGCTTTAAATGATTATTTTGCCCCCTCATTTAACTTCCTCAATTACTACATTTTCAAATAGGAGGTACAGAATTGTCATTTCAAGCTACACTAAACAATTATTTGGGCGTGTGTATACTCCTCCAATTATTTTTCTTGATTCGCGCTAATCTTTCATCAAATTCATTCCCGCCAATTTGTCCCCTTGATTCTCTAATATCTACTTACCCAAATTCCCCAAACCCTAATCCTAACAAATCCTTAAACCATTTGAATTTTTATACCCTAATTCTCTGAATCATCAGCTCTTTATCTATATTCTTCACCTTCTGGTATGAAAAATCTTACTTCTCTCTCAATTAGCTTTGTTTTCATTTGCTTTTTGTTATTTGTTACTGTTACTTTTTGTTTCTCTTCCCTTAAAATGGTTTTTTCTGGAAAGGCCAATTGATATTATGTTCATCCATAACCATAGTCTAGTTCATTTTTGACACATATTTTGTGGTATTAATTGACATATACATATGTTATTGATTTAAGTCAAAATTATCATGTTATCGATAAAATAAGTTCAACTCTTGAAATTACGTCAAAATTGATTTCTCGGTTAGCCTCTTGTAGAACTGTTTCTTGTCCGCTTGTTATGTTTTTTGATGTGTAATTGGCATAATAATAAAAGCTTAGCTTTGTGCTAGAGTTTAACTCCACTTGTTTTGGTTGACGTCCGCAGAGTTTGGAGATTCAATTTTGTATGTGTTTAGACGAAGTGAGAAGTGAGAAATGGACGACTACGAGACTTTAAGCGCCACCACTGACCCTGAACTCCTGAAGACTGCGTGGCGCAATGAGAAAGCTGCCCCTGAGATTCTTCCTTTTCAAGCCGATTTGGTTCAACGTTCCCGACAACTAGTCCAATTTATGGTAGATCATCCAAAACCTTTACCCTCTATTCAACTATATTATTCCTTTAATTTTTCATTTGGTTGTACACTCATGGTTTGTGGAGATATCATTGGGAAAATAAAAATAAAATGATTGGGGAAATATGGTTTCTTTTAGCTATATACTTTTGATATAATATATTTGATTGTTTGGGGTGAACGAGATTATGTTAATTCGTGATAATAAATGTACGAAGGTACATGATATAGAAGATTTCAAATTAGTGTTTCAATATATACTTGTGTCTTCTTCATATGGTACCCGAGTGGCTTCTTGTTAGTTTGAATAGATGATTGCACAACAAATAGTACTATTTGTAGCAAATTAATTAATGAACTAAAGCTAGAGTCTGTTAAACCTTCGTCTAATTTTATCATCAATTTTCCTCAAACATTTAACTGGAACAAATTGGTTAAACTTGTTATTTGTTACTGCTTAATTTACAACTAAATTTCTAACTCTTAGTATAATGTTAAATGTTATTTCTGCTTATGCGTTTTAAGATACTGTGGTATTTGTTAAATTTAGGAAGAGACAGTTGAACAATACACAAGAAATGGCGTTGATCCTCTGACGGTTTCACTTTATCAGATGGATTTGGACAGAACAATGTTTCTTTTGAGGTCTTATTTGCGGACTCGTCTACAAAAGGTACCTGCATGAACTGAGCTTCTTGTTAATACGATTCTCAGGTTCCCTGTGGTTATTGTGATTGAATTTAATCAATTGTAAACTTTGTAAGACTGATTTTATTAACTATAGTTTTATTTATCTTGCTATAAGGATCCAATCATCCAACCCCTATCTGTTTCATCTCATATTCTTGTGTTTTGCCGGTTTTATTTTACTTTATCAACTTATGTTAATTTGATTGGTAGATTGAAAAGTACATGCTTCACATTAAAAGAACTCCAGACTTATGGAAACGGCTGTCTAGTCAAGAAATGGAATTTGCGGAAGAGTAAGACTCGATTTTTATCTGTCTTGTTTAGATAAATCTTTCCAAGTACTTATATTGGTGTTCTGCTATGGACAACCATTGCAGGTCTATAAAGCACATGCAAATGCATTTGGAAACTACAGTGCTCTCAAAATTGCCTGAAATCTACCAGTCCCTTCTACAACAATCGCCAATCAGTGGACAAGATGTTGACATGGGTAAAGATAGACTTGTGGTTGTTATTTGACAGGGCTATGCAGTTGCGCTTGTATCTTTTCGTTTTTGTGCGAAGTAGTGCTTATGAGCTCAGAATAGTTAGAAGTAAAAAAGTTTAGTTTTTTGGACTATCCAATTTTCAGATAATTATTCGTATCTTATCATGTATACAACTAATTGATTTGGCACATCATCTTTTGAAGCCTCTTAATTGCCATTTTAGGTATAGAAATTATGACGTAGTTCGACTGAAGCATGAACTTTTTCCTATGATTTGTAGCAACATTACCCCCTAATTTTTATATCATTTTATTTAAGAAGATTACACTTTATGATATTGCCAAAGCATATTCAGTGAACTAATATATATTTTTGTGATAAATACTGATTAGACTAAAAAGCTCTCATTTGTTTGTTCTCCCAGTCCCTGAGCCACAACTGGATGCCTATGTTATTTGCAGAAGCAAGACATTTTTGGGATCCTTTCAGCTTGATGACAGGTAATTTTCATAAATTTAAGAACTTTAACTAAACAACTTCAATTTGCTTACATGCACGCAATGATTTGACAGGGGGGAGGAAACTGTCAACATTGAAGCTGATGATTTATATGCTCTGCCTTACAAGTCGATAAAGCCTCTTGTGGAGAGTGGGCAAATTGATCTTGTCTGAGTATACTAGTTCATGAACTACAGTTGCTCGACATCATGCAGAGCTACCATACGGTTTGTAATCCAAACCATACACCCACTGTAATTGTGTAAGATGTTTAGAGATCTGTATTTGTTAGTCTCATCAGTGTTCAGCAGAAACACTTCTGTCGAGCCTCCTCACTAATAAAGAGTAAATTATTTCAGGATATATGATATATGCCAACCATTTTGCATTTGTGTAATCTCTGATTCTCTTCCTCCCTCTCCTCCAACAACCATCTCATTTTTCCTAGAGCACTAATTAAACAAGACAGATTCAACTGTTAGTGGAGAAAAGTTTATGCAATAGAAGTCATCATGTTTTAGCACATTTTGCCTGTATATTTGCTTCAATCAAGCAGTTTGCGGAAACTTTTCTAATATATACGCTGATAAAGATCAGTTCGCCTACTGTGGTTCTTTCTGGTAAAATATATCGTTTACAACCTCTTCAGCTGATTTGTAGGCTCATTGCTCTTGATCCAATCTCAATCTTCATTAATTCATTTAACACAACTTTCATACCCCCCCTGCCATTATTGTGTATCCTACGAGAATTACCTCATAGAAGAATTGAATGTCCCAGAGGCTACTGTTTCCATCGTGGTCCACGTCTAGAACTTTGAAAGTATAAACTGCGCTATGTTTGGTATCATTTTAAATTGTAATGATTATCTTTTCAAGACAATGTTTGCAACATCTGAAACAAACATCCTTTTGAACAAATGTATCAAACAAACGATTAGATTCTTTAAGGCGTAATAGATGGATTCAAGGCATAATTAACAATCATGCTTCTAGTAGTATAATTGATCACTGATAACCTTTGAGTTAATTCTGTTTTAGCGGTTTTTTGCATGCATTTAGAACTGAATTAGATTGTGTCAATCTATTATTGCTATAAATAACAAAATGAAACAAGTCATGTGACGAGCACATTGGCTTCCGCTTCTGTGCTCACTTTAAGTTTAGCCAAATGCAGGTTTCTAGTAGAGCTAGGATTTTCAAGTACATTCAACATATGGTGGGGTGCTTCCATTGAACACTAATGGGGATACGTGGTTTCATCAGCAATCATTTGAGAGATGCACTTCAGAGTTTCTGCGAGCATTATCCTGACCGTAGTCGTTAAGGTAACTATTCGACCAGACTAGTTTATTTTCCGGTTCATTAAGACAGTGTAGAAAGTTTTATTTTTGAACACTAACGAAATCCAAAAACATTGATAACAAGGTGAAACATTGATTAAAAAAAATTCAAACCTTAATTATTGATAGTCACCTTTGACACATATACACTATTAAACATCATTAATCTATTTGATAATTTGTTAAAAGATTAAGTATCGAGCTAGTCGAGTACTTTAAACTAGCACAATCTTATAATTATTGTACCCTACTCTTTAACTATAAGGTCAATCTATTGAAGCACTCGAGTAGAATCTTGGAAGCTGTAACCAATTACGCTTCTCCATGCGAGCACTAGTCGTAGTGGTGCAAAGTTTGATGTATGCTTGAAGTTATGGGTTGTTGCTAAAGCCTAAAAGTAACAAATATAAAAATCGGTTGCTTGAACAAAAGGGCATCAAACAGAGTACAACTTGGCGAAAATTAATGTGTCAAATAATTACATTAATCATCGATGTACTTTAGTTGTATGATGGTCAAATAAGCAACGAAATCATCATACTCAAAATCAATTAATTTGGTGATTACTATTATCATACTTTGCTCTTACCCTACTTAACCAAAATCTCCCCAAACTAAAGCACCCCCTGTCTCCTTCTGCTACGTTTCCCTATCTCCTTTTCAAACCGAATGGAATCCTCACAAAGAATTCGGTTTGTTTACATACTTTTATCATAATATTTTCTAATTTTTAGTAAATTAGTTTTTCGTCAAATGATCAAATAATACGAATCAAATATATGAATCGAATGTATAAGTATATATATGGGGTACACACCCCCCTACCCCTGTCCCTGTAGTGCAAAGACTGCATGGGAAGCATAAATACCATGTTGAGTGATCATTACCTTTATCTCTGTATTTCCACTCAATTCTTGACATTTCAGAAACCATGATCCTTTTTCTTCAATACACCAATTCAATTCACTTCAAATAATCCAATTCAATTTTGAAATGATTCAACCATCAATTTATTCTTTCTCCACAAATCCTTTATTCACTTCCATTATTACATTTTACACTATTGTGTTACTTTATTTCCCATCATTTTTCATACAAATCATCTTTTCCCCTGTCTTCATCTTCACATTTATCATCTTACTTTACCTCCTCCGCCTTGGCGTTTCGCAAAGATCCGCAGTACAAATCCAACAGGGGAAGGCTCAAAGTTTAAATTCGACCGAACCCATCTTCGAGTTTTTGGGTTCTGAAGGAAATGTGGCAACGGAATGGGATTCCGCTCAACCTATCCCAAAAGAGTTGGGTTCTGCGGAATCAGAAAAGGATCTGGATTTTGCAGAACCCGTTTTCGGTTACTTGAAGTCAGCGGAAATGGTTGTAAATCAACTCAATTCCGCTGACTTCCTACACGAATATCAAGGTTCTGCAGAACCAACTTACTCTGCAGAACCAAATTCAGAAAATTTTAAATCCTCCGAGGATTTGAATTTTGTGGAGTGGGACGTAAGAGCGCCATTGGAGGTGATTTACGAAGCCAACGAAGGCGAGGAGGAAGGACCAAACGCCGACGTTTTGGTTGGAGTTAGAGATACCCAAATGTCTATTATCGAAAAATACGCTTCATTGTCAATGTATTACCCTGAGACGGACTCCGATAGTTCTTCGTCGGAGATGGACTTCCCGGTGACCGGAGAATTAAAGTCGCCGGAAAATGTGGGGTTCCAGTGGGATGAAGAGGATGTTGAAGGGTTGATAGAGATTGAATTGGATGGGAAGATGATGAAAACTGATGTTGAAGAAGATAATTTGATCGAAATTGATTTGTCTCCGATGAGATGACGTCATTTTTCGGTCGACGGACTTTGTTTACCGATGAGGGTTGGATTGTCTTTTACGAGCTCCTAAAATTGCGAACTTTTTGGGGTTTTGGAACAAGCATATATAGTGGGTTATGCTTCTTTCTAGTACAGAACTACAGATCACATTTTAGTGTTAGACTTTTAGATCAAAATTTTAATTTTTTTTATTCTAATAACAAAAATAAAAAGAATATTAATGGCCTTGTTGTAAAAAAGAATTTCATCATACTATTTCCACTCAAATTTCATATTTTGTGAATCGAATATTTAATTAGGAAGAATTCGAAAATTTGTTCAATCAATTTTCGATTAGTTTGAAAGATTGACTATACACTATTATGATAGCTTGATCTAGGGTTGTATGTAAGAAGACTTGAATTGTATGTGAGGAGAGTCGAATCCAAGCTGACGTGCCAAAAAATTACATCAAAATTTACTATGAGAGAGCCGCTTGATTTAACTCTATTCATGCACATCTCTCTGTCCTAACACATTAATATCATATGGATTGAGTTACCCTTTTTTGCTAAGATATCTTTGACTTCATTGCTAAGTCTATTATACTTGTGAGTTATATAAGGTAAATTTTACTATTTCTCAACTAATTTTGTTTACGTAAAGGATATTCAAACGACTTTGTTCTTATCGAACCCACGTAATACGAATGGATTGATTCATTTAACGCAGTGAATTAGTTGATACATCTAACGCAGGACGCATGTATCAAATTGATTATTAAACACTTTTCAAACATGGTCTTCATGTCTATGTTTTTTTGTAAATAGGCATGTCCATACCTGGCTTAATTTCTTAATTAATGTAGAAATAAAACTCTTGATGTCAATCTATTTCTTAGTTTGCCCAAGAAGAGCCCACGTGAAGAAATTGAGTGGGATGTAGGTTGTATATTAATATGGACTTGCACCATTGCAAGAAAGGTGCATGTGATTTGTTCAAGCAAGTAAAGGAGTTGACATATAGATGATGAAATTGAAAGGGATTATATAAAAAAGGGAGGGAAAAAACCCATGCCTTTATCCCCTTTTAATTATTTATTCTTCTTTCCACATTAAATACCCTTAGCTTGGATGGCTTTCTTGCTAGTACCTTTCTTTTCTTTTATGTTACTTGCTTTATCTTTTACAAATAGGGATACATTTTCTAACGTTGACCAATTTTGTAGATTGGAAAATAGACCAAAACGAAGTAGTTTTAGTTTATTACACCCAAGTAGATGTGCCATTATGCAAGGCTCAAAGTCTAGTGGTATTGGCGTGAATTTCTTTTTAAGAGATTTTAATTTTTTAGGGTTCGATTCTTGCTTGCCGATTTTTAGGATCTAATGCCATTTTTTAGTATTTCAAGACAATTTCGAACATATGAGATATTTATTTATGACTTTCTACTCATTTTAATAGACTGTCTCATTTTCCAAAAAAATAACTTTGATAATCAATTACTTCTTGTATACATTATGAAGAATTATAAAGATATGATATTATCAAATATTTATAGAAATTAATCCAATAGTTTCAATTTTATATGTTTAGATTAATAAATAAAAATGAATTGATGATTAAAATTGAGTCTTGAAAAAAATTAGTATTAAAAATGAATTGGAGGTAATACTTATTATCTAACCATGCATTACGTACTTTGTGACCTTTAGTTTGAGAAATATTACTAACTACATTTCATTTAATAGATTTCACGATTTTCGAAGCATAATTGTAATCATCAATTAATTTATATATAATATAAAAAATATATAACAAGACTATATTATGACTTTTTTTCTTCTAAATCTCAACGACATTAGTTCTAACTTTTTTGAATTAATGAATAAAAAATACTTTTTTTGTTCAAATTTGACATGAAATCCTAACTTTTGATTGATTGGGATACATATACAAGGAGAGTTGGAATACATTTTCTAAAAGACTTTTGGTAAGATAAAACGGAGATTTAATTCTATCCAATATAATTCAGATTAAATTAGAAGCATTAAATGTTTATCATGTCTTTGGTTGTCTTCTACTGTACTTGATGTTCTTCCTTATCTATTTATTTATTCACTTTATATGTTACTATATTTGTAATTAACCAATGATTTTTACATTTCAACGAGTGATAACGACATTCTAAATCACCAATCTTGTAATTATAGCCCACATTTTTCATAATTGTATTTTTGTATTCAAATTATAGCTTATGCGGTTATACCCTAGTTAGAGAGGCCATACAGTCTAGGTCGAATCCTAATTTACTCTAATTATATGTTTGTACAGAATTATATATATATGTGCGAACTTGTTCATCATTTTATAATATATATATGAGTTATTAATATTTAATATTATTAAATTCATCTTAACAAAGTTTAAATTTAACTAAAATAATTATAATGTTTTCAAAGCCATTATTTTCTAATAATAAAAGTAAAATATATATGATAATATTTATGGATAATTATTTTACAAATTTTTTATAAAAAATAATAATTTTTATTATTGGTCTCATATGTTGTAGGAGAACACGAGGCTCAAATGACTTAAAATAATAACTTTCAACTCCCCCTTCCTCAATCATATATTTTAAAAATTATATATTACTCTAACCCAAATGATTATCTACATTTAAATTTTAATGATTAATCTTTTAGATTTAAAATCTAAATTATCACATGTTTGTATATATTATTTGGTATAATATATAACCATATAGTATTTCAAAGTACTTTACAATTAGAACGATTTTTTTTCAAAATTATAATGTTTTTGAAAAATAATAAAAATTAAAATATTTTCAGTTTTGAAGATTAAAATTAAATTTCTTTTTTAAAATATTCAATTGACTAATATATGGAGATATCGCGAAAAATATACCAACACTTATCATCTTTAAAAACATGACTTCAATCATTAATTAATCACCTTTTATTAGATTACAAAAACAAATAATATTATGAAAATATTTTCATATTTTCAGATTAACTTGGAAAGCTTTCACATAAAAATCAAAATTCCAACTAACTTGATTTGAAGGGAGTAATTTTTACGACCTCGAATTCTATTTGTGTAAATACCATAACTAACGGTCAAAATCTGCTTTAATAAATCAGAAAATTATACTTATTCAGTATTACAGTAAAAGAACTGCGTGCTAATTGGATATACATAAATATAGTAAATGCGATTATTTGAATAATGACGTGGGGCAATCAATGCAATTAATTACAAATGATCCACTTTATTATTCCACAATCCCGAAACTTTATCCAGTTTGACAGACATATATAATCACATATAGTACTCCGCTTTTTTAACATTTCAACATACTTTCTCACCATCTTTTTTATTTTATCGTTAATAAAATATTAATAGAAGACTTTTATCAAATTGTTGCTAAATAATTTTAAATAAAATACATTGTTGCTAAATAATACACTAAGAAAATGGAAGGGGAAAACATAAATTTCATTTAATTAAAAAGTTATCTAGTAAAACACATTAGACAATTCTAATTATTTGATATATGTTCATATAATAGTCATTCAATATTCATGAACCGAAAAATGTTGCCAGAATAAGTAACAATTTAATGTCGACCATATCCACAATTTTATTTATCTATAAAAGATGATATATTCATCTCCCTACTTGTATCGATTCTTGTACATTTTATTTATTCGTTGATTATTTTTGTTGAATTTGTAAAGACTCTGAAACGAAAAGAAAAATGGCTGGTGGAGTTGGCCCCGGCAATGGAAAAGCATATCCTGGAGAACTTACCCTTTATGTTACCTTCACTTGCATTCTTGCTGCTATGGGAGGTCTCATTTTCGGTTACGATATTGGAATTTCAGGTACGCACTAAACTATCATATAGTAGTGCATGAGCGTTCAGAACATCGAATTGATTTAGTCGTTAAGTCTATCATATCATATAGATATGTTGAATTCTTGGTTCGATATGAAGGATTTTAAGCTACAAAAAAGTTAGAATGACATTTGAAATGTAGTGCATAAATGTTGTTACTAGTTAAGATGTTATAAGTACAATTTTCTTCATAGTATATCGCACTACTATTATTATATTATATATGGTTTTCTAATGTATTGATTAGTATGCAAAAACGCTAGAACGACAACTAATAAAATATGCAGGAAATACTAGTGTTATTTCATTGAAAGTTGTGTTAGAAGTTAGCATAACCAATTATTTTTCCTTATGATAAATATAAGAAAGGTTCGAACAATGTTTTGATTATGATATCGTACGTAAAAATGTCACGATGGGACAAATGCTTGATTTAGTTTTTTGATTGTTTTGGTTTGATGGGATTGCTTTGTTATAAATGAAGGTGGTGTGACATCTATGGATCCATTCTTGAAGAAATTCTTCTCATCTGTGTTTGAGAAACAGAATGCTGATACTTCCATAAATCAATACTGCAAATTCGACAGCCCAACGCTTACAATGTTCACCTCATCGTTGTACTTGGCTGCCCTTTTGTCGTCTCTTGTGGCCTCAACTGTAACAAGAAGATTTGGTAGGAAACTTTCCATGCTTTTTGGCGGTGTGCTCTTCTGTGCCGGGGCTCTTCTCAATGGCTTCGCTAGTGGTGTTTGGATGCTGATAGTTGGTCGTGTTTTGCTTGGTTTCGGTATTGGATTTGCTAATCAGGTAATTCTTTCCTTGAAATGATTATATATATGTACGTTCGTATAACTGCAAATTCTGGTTCCGCCAATGTTTACACATTTTGCTGATTTTCATGTTTTCGTTTCAGTCTGTGCCGTTATATCTATCTGAGATGGCTCCTTACAAGTACAGAGGAGCATTGAATGTTGTATTTCAATTATCTATCACTATTGGTATCCTGGTTGCCAATGTGCTGAATTATTTCTTTGCTATGATCTCTGGCGGATGGGGATGGCGACTAAGCTTAGGAGGAGCAGTTATCCCAGGGGTGATAATGTCGATTGGTTCTCTGATCCTGCCTGAGACACCAAATTCAATGATTGAGCGTGGAAGGCACGAGGAGGCGAAAGCAAAACTGAAACAGATCAGGGGTGTACCTAACGTTGATGATGAGTTCAATGATTTAGTTGCTGCTAGTGAAGCATCCAAGCAAGTGACTCACCCATGGAAAAATATTTTGCAAAGAAAATATAGGCCTCAGCTTACTATGGCAGTACTTATCCCATTCTTTCAACAACTTTCTGGAATCAATGTGATCATGTTCTACGCTCCTGTTTTATTCAAAACGATTGGCTTCAAATCGGATGCTTCCTTAGTCTCTGCTGTCATTACTGGCGGTGTAAATGTTGTCGCGACTGGTATTTCCATCTATGGTGTAGACAAATGGGGCAGGAGATTTCTTTTTCTTGAGGGCGGTTCTCAAATGCTCATTAGTCAGGTAACTTTCTTTAGTCACGCGCAACTAAAATAAATATTTCTGTTCAGAGCTCAGCCACACATTAGTTGATTTAAGACCCTCCGGCTGTGTTAATAAGGTTTCGATTTTCCATTTTGGCTTTACGTGCAGATTGCTGTTGCAATATGCATTGGTTTAAAATTTGGAGTAGATGGGGTTGCTGTTATTCCACGGGCGTATGCTGCAATGATCGTGTTGTTCATATGCATATACGTTGCTGGATTCGCCTGGTCTTGGGGTCCTCTGGGTTGGTTAGTTCCAAGTGAGATATTCCCACTCGAAATTCGATCTGCTGCTCAAAGTATCAATGTATCCGTCAACATGTTGTTCACGTTCTTAATCGCGCAGATCTTCCTTATAATGCTCTGCCACTTGAAGTTCGGATTGTTCCTCTTCTTCGCGTTCTTTGTGCTGGTTATGACAACGTTCATATATTTCTTCTTGCCTGAGACAAAGAATATCCCAATTGAGGAGATGACTGTGGTATGGAAATCACACTGGTTTTGGTCTAGGTATGTCGAGGATGACGACGATGATGGGAATGGTGGATCGGTTCAAATGGGCAAAACTGGTGATGCTTTCAAACACATATAGATATGTATATGTATGGTTTAGCTGATGCATACGATACGAATGTAACTATTTTTGGGACGATAATGTCACAAATGAATTCAATTTCGATCAACTATAATTTTAGAATGAATTTTAATACGAGTCCGAATGTAGTTTGTGAGTTGTATTGATGATGTTTCAATATATATTTTTATTAATTTGACAACTAACGAAGTTCTAGTTTTATTAAGGTTCCAATATTGCATATGTTCTCTCTAGTTTCAACACAAAAGAACCATGATTTAGGTGATTAGGTAACACACAACACACATAGGACTTTTGGATAAATATTCACATAGTAATATTTAACTTTACAGACTTGATAGGTAATGAGGATTTTCACTCTTCAGGAGAATCGAACTCACGTTGAGGCAAGGTTAGAGTTCATAACGCTCCAATTTTTTTATCAGATGAGCTATGTTCAGAGATGATACTACATATTTTGTACTTGTTTCGATGTCAAATATGGGTCTGCCAACCAATTCACTCCTCGTTCAATTCTTTCGAATTCATTGGATATTTTCTGCATTCAAGAAACCCCGCCTCTTTCAACCTTTCCGCTAGTTTAACGCCCAACAATTTAAGAACATTATTTTTCGAAGAGATTCGTCAACCTTGTTCCTCTTTCCTTCTCCTCCTCCTCCTCCAGTTCCGGGACTAGGAGCACATGTTCTCATGTTCTCATAGTCGCAATTGCTCCTCGCATTGTTCGGGGAACTAATCGAATGAGAGATGGAGTTTTGGGCACCTTGGGCAACATCAGTTGCCACATAAAACTGGGTGAAATTGCTCATTTTTGGAATTAAGCTAAGGTATTGATAGAAATGTGGATGAGTGAAGAAGTATGAAATGTGGAGAGTAGATATGGATAATGTTATAATCAGATGACATTGCATAAATATATAAAGGGGTCATTCGGAGATTATCAGTTGGCGGAGGAACGTGGTTTCGCAATTCTGGTGGCGTTGAGGACTTATTCAATGGTTTATATATATATATATATATTTTGTAAATTAACAATGAGTTGAATTTTTAACCGAAGATCTTCTGGTCACGAGTAATAGATTTTTCCAACTAGACTAAACTAGGCTAAATTATTGAGTGTAACAAAATACAAGGATGCAGAGCAAGACTTAGGTGAGCTTGTTAAAGCTCGTAAATACTCACATAACGAGCATACTCAATTACACATATATGATTATGAAACACTCCATAATTATGATAACCAATTTCAATACATCCTATCATGCTTATTCATCTTTATAAACCTTCACATAATCCTCACGGTTTAATAATTTCAAATAATTTGATAATATCAAATAGTATTAGTAGTGTATTTACCACCGTCTCTATGTATTGTACCGGGCCAAGCCCGCGAGTGATATTAGATTATATTATATTGTATAAATAGAGGTCAAACGTTATTGTATGATACAACGATTATTATAATCTTACATGGTAATCAGAGCCTAAAGATTCTTAACTTATTTTCTCCTCTTTTCTTCCGTAAGTCCCCACACACATTCTGCCTCCTTCACCATGGCCGAAGGAACTCCATCTCACACCACTCAACAAACACCTAACCTTCCTCATACCCCAAACAACCCTGTTCCTCCAAGAAATTCAAGAATTCACCCGACAATGACTATCTCCAATATTCAGTCCCATATCACCGTCACTCTCGACATGAACAGTGCCCTCTATGGTACATGGGCAGAACTCTTTCACATCCATTGCCGTTCAATGAAAGTTCTCCATCATATTTTGCCTCACGAACTACCTGATTCAGCCGACAATTATGACGAGACTTGGACAACTCTCGACGCAACGGTCCTAAAATGGATATATGCCACAATCTCATCGGACCTTCTCCATACTATTATTGAACCCGGCCTCACCGCTGCTAATGTATGGGCCCGGTAAAGTAATATTTTTCAGGATAATCAAAACTCCGGTGCCGTCTCTCTGGAATAGGAATTTTCTAGCACCAATATGGCAAATTTTTCATCGGCATCGGCTTATTGTCAACAGTTAAAAAATTTAGCCGATCAACTTCGTAATGTTGGTGCCCCTGTTACAAATAATCGTCTAGTTCTTCAGTTAGTTTCGGGTCTTACGGATGCATACAATGGCGTCGCTACAGTGATTCGGCAATCTAACCCCACGCCAGAATTTTACCAAGCCCGATCAGGGCCAAGCCCGCGAGTGATATTAGGTTATATTATATTGTATAAATCCTCTTCATATTCTTTGGTTTCATATACAGATGCAGATTGGGCGGGGTGTCCTGACACACGAAGGTCTACCTCCGGATACTGCGTATTCTTGGGTGATAACCTTATTTCTTGGTCCTCCAAACGACAGGCTACTGTTTCCCGGTCTAGTGCTGAAGCTGAGTATTGAGGTGTTTCAAATGTAGTCGCAGAGGCTTGTTGGCTGCGCAATCTGCTCTTGGAACTACACCACCCCCTCACGTCCGCAACCATTGTTTACTGTGACAATATCAGTGCCATTTATCTATCTGAGAATCCCGTTCAGCATCAGCGGACCAAACATATTGAGATTGATATCCATTTTGTTCGCCAGAAAGTTGCCCGTGGTAAAGTTCGAGTCCTTCATATGCCATCTCGCTATCAAATAGCAGACATCTTTACCAAGGGGCTTCCTCATGTCTTATTCACTGATTTTTGGGACAGTCTTAGCGTTCATCCTCCTCCTGCCAAGCCCGCGAGTGATATTAGGTTATATTATATTGTATAAATAGAGGTCAAACTTTATTGTATGATACAACGATTATTATAATCTTACAAATAGTTTAAATATATCATAAAGAGATACACTAAGATAATAAATTTGTTCGATCCCGATTTGGGCTAGTTAAAAAAAATCAACAAAGTCGACAAAATAATAAGATGATACTTTTTTAAAAAAATTCTTTATAATATTAGGTCCCACAAAACTATAAATCTAAGAAATTGAAATAATATTATTCCAATTTATTTAAAAGATTACTCTATATTAGTTTATTTTTTCTTAAAGTTCAAATCATTTTGGAGTTCATATCTAATTTTTCATATTGCATCCATTAGTTCCGGTTTGTGTTTTTGAGTTGTAACATAAAACTGTGAAGAGTTTCAAAGACACGGTATCATGTTCATCTTCAATTTCAACTTTGTTCTCAATGATAGAAGGCACCAATTTTTCTATATTCAGCACCTCTGAACATGTTTCATTTTCACCCGGATATACCCTGTAATTTTACTCTTCACACCGTGTGTTATTCCAGTTGTTATGACAATAGGTTTAAAAGATATATAACAAGTATTTAAATCACACACCAGAAATGGTAACCCAGTTCAGTGCCAATGCACCTACCTCTGGGGGGCAGCCTGCCCAAGGGAAAACTCCACTATATAAAAGGTTGCTTACAAGGAGGGACTTACTAGTATGCCCACATACTCTCTCTCGCCCTGACTATGCCTTTTCAATATAGGCTTCCCTATACGTCTATAAGATGGTTTTTCAAACTAAAACTCCTCAATGTTGTTATAAAATAACAACTGTACATTCAGTATAGAAGCTAGATAATGCTTCTATACAAAGACGCCTAGAACACTAATACAAACCTTCGCTTAAAAGCTCTTGGGTATGTATATGAATACAATCGAATAAAAGGTGTGAGAACAAGTGTGATACACTGTCTCCTTTTATACTAGGCTCGGGCTCCTCAAATGTTTAATGCAGCCAATCGTCAATGAATGCTTGATTGTCAAAGATCCGCCTATTAAATGCTTAATTGCTTGACTTTGTCCGCAAAAGATCCGCCTCTTAAATGCTTGATTGCTTGACTTTGTCCGCACCTTGATTGACAAAGATCCTCCCATTTAATGCTTAATTGCTTGCCTTTGTCCGCACCTTGTCCGCATTTAATTACGAATTAACTTGGCCTTCGGTGATAGTCCGTATCATTAACTTCTCTGATTTAGCATTAATCACTTACGGATCTTCTTAGAGGAGCTGGTTCTTGATTAATCTTTTGTCCAATGCATGTTTGAATATAGCCTCATTAAATGCATTGTTGTTAACACTTGGCTTAGTGAAAAACTTCATCCAACACGTACATGCTATGTACCATCATTGTTGTTAACACATGGTCTAACTCGTACATGCTATGTACCAACAAGCTCCCCCTTTGGGTAAGTTTTTCATGACAAGTACCTCCTGTTGTTTTGTAGGATAGGATGATCCAAGCTTAGTGATTAATCAACAGTCTTCTTACGAGATATCAACTCCACTGATTAGATAGTGAGCACAACAGATATTCATGTTCAAGATACATGAAACATAGAAACACACACACATAAAGTGTTCAACACAAACAACATAACAATAAAAGATAGAGTTTTTAGTGTTCCCAATTTACTCCCCCTATTTGGCATAAAAACATAACCAAAGCCAACATAGAGGGTCTTCATCACATTCTTCACTCCTCATCTGACTGGTCATTAACTGGTTCAGTGTCAGCAACATTGGTAGCAACATTTGGTCTGCCAGTCCTCTCCAACTCCTTGATCTTCCTGTCCACATTTGCAAGCTGCTGCTTCTTGGCCTGGATTTCTTCTGTTAGTCTTTGCTTATCAGCCAAGTAGACAGCCATGAGAATTTGTGATGTGGGATCATTGGAGGTGAAAGGTGGTGGTTGATCAACCTTCTACACTGGAATATCAGCCCTGTGAGTATGCAGCAGCTTGTCACTGATGATGACTGCCTTGGATTCTGTTCCAGGTCCATCCTCTTCACTCAGCAAATCAGGCCTCTGCTCCAACAGTATGCCACAGATCAAGTTGGTGAACCCAATTGGCTTGTTCTTTGCAAAAGACAGGGCATGGTCCACAATTTGATCAAATATGACCTGGCCAAAGTTGAGTTGTCCAGTACCCAACACAAACAGTTGCTTTCCCATGAATTCACTGATATTTGTGCTGTTTGTTGATGGGACCAAGCTGCATATGGCTGCCTTGTGAAGAATGGAGTACTTAAGGCTCAAAGCAGAAGCTGGCAGATGTAAGCCCTTAGATGGCCATTGAGTTACTCCCCCTGCTGTGATTTCAGTCACAATGTCATTCAACCTCAACAACTGTCCAGTTTCTCCCTTATCCTCCCTTTTCAGAAAGTCATTGATAATAGTGGAACTGAAAATAAACTCATAGTTTCTGAGATGGACTCTATAGAACATTTCATGAGTAGGATCCCTGATTTCAACAGTCATAGCACTGATAAATTCCTTCACCAGTTTAGCCCAGTGCTTCCTCCTCACCAGCATACAAGTTATACCACTTGCTTCTAACACTTTCATGTAAGTGAAGTTGTTCAAAGTGGTGTCAGATAGGTGCTTTTCTGGCCAGATGATCCTTGCACACACAAATTTCCATTTTGTTCTCTGGTCAGCACTTCCAAAGTCCACACCATCACAGGGGGCATCATCAACATGTGCCACTCTTCTCTTATTTATTCTCCTCCTACTCACATCAAATTGAGATTTCCCTTTCTCATTCTCCTCATCACTTGAATCAACAAGTTTTCTTTTCTTTGATGAGGCAGGGGCATCAGTTTTCCCTTTTTCAGGCCTTTTCCCTTTATCAGTGGCCTTAGGGGCTGAAACAGTAGCCTTACCAGATGTTGAAGCAGATGGTTTGGCATGAGGGGTTTCCTTCTTCTTGCCTGAGATAGGTTCCTTCCCCTTAGCAGTTTGCTTCTTTTTCTTAGTCTTATCAGCCCTCTTCTCTATCTCCTCCAGAGTATCATTCAACTCATCTAAATCAGAGAGTTCTACTCCCTTCATACTAGACCTGGTTCTTCTTCTAACCACACCAGGTTTAGAGGACACAACCTCCACATCATCACCTTTCTCTACATCCACATTCTGCTCAACCTCCACATTTGTTTCAACAGTTGGAGGCATATCATCAACCCTGGTTTTTCCTTTAGAGGACATTCCAGGTTCCTTATCAGCCCTCTTAATTCTAACAGGTTTCCCCTTTTTCATCAAAATCCTCTTCTTCCTAGTGAAGACCTGTTGAGTTTTAAGAGTCTCCAACACACTAGCCATAGTGGCATCCTCAGAGTTCACACCCAAATTATCCCCAACATTTTTATCAGAATTTTCAACATTCTCAGAATCAATAGGGACAGATCTAGTTGATTGCTTATTGGAACTACTAGAAACAGGTATAGATGAACATGCATCAACATTAGGGTTCATGGGCATACCGTCATTTTTCCAAGTCAGTCGCAAAATTTGTTCTTTTACAGGCACCTTTGTCTTTGCTTTTTCGGCCTTTTCTGCTTCTGCCCGTTTCCGTTTCTCAGCCTCTTCCATAGCAACCCTTACAGCCTCTGCTTCTTCCCTTCTGGTTGCCCTGAGAGCCTCGGCTTCTTCTTCCCTGGCAGCCCTAATTTCATCCTCGGGTGTGACCATTTGCAGCGGAACAGCTTCGAAGAAGGTCTTTGCACAAAAAGGAGTGGAAGGTCGTCTTTTTGGTGCCATTGCAATTGCTAGGGCTGTTGGTTTCTTCTGATCAGAGAGATTTTGATTTTTGGAAGAGATGAAATTAGGAAGGAAGTTGTTTTTGGTAATAATGGTGAATGGTGTTTGAGAATCCAACCGCCTTCCTTTTTGAATCATAAAGCTGTCCAATAACTGACACGCAATTAATTCCTTCAAAATAAAACCGCCAATTTTGTAACTTTTGTACCCTCGTGGTCTCCGTACCAGTTGTTATAACAAATGACCACTAACAGTTATAACAACTTTTGATCTTGAGATTATTCCTCCATGACACACAACCCAAGGGCTGTTCTTAGATACTCAAATTGATTTATATCTAGCCCTTTGGTAAATATGTCAGCTAATTGTTTGTTAGTAGCAACATGCTCTAAGTGCACAATCTTATCTTCAACCAATTCTCTAATAAAATGATGCCTTATATCAATGTGCTTTGTCCTGCTATGTTGCACTGGATTTTTGGAGATGCTTATAGCACTCATGTTGTCACAATAGAGAGTCATGGTGTCCTGGTCAATTCCATACTCTTTTAACATTTGTTTCATCCATAGCAATTGTGTACAACTACTTCCAGCAGATATATACTCAGCTTCAGCTGTGGACAAGGACACTGAGTTCTGTTTCTTGCTGAACCAAGAGATTAGGTTATTTCCCATAAAGAAACAGCCTCCTGAGGTGCTTTTCCTATCCTCGAGATTTCCTGCCCAGTCAGCATCACAATAACCAATCAGGCTATTTCCAGTGTCATTTGTATAGAACAGTCCATACATGTAGGTCCCTTTGACATACTTGATGATCCTTTTAACCAAGGACAAGTGACTTTCTTTAGGATCTGATTGATATCTAGCACAGACTCCTACAGATTGAGTGATGTCAGGCCTACTGGCAGTGAGGTACAATAAGCTACCAATCATACTCCTATACAAACTTGAGTCAACACTTTTCCCTTTTTCATCCTTGGTGACTTTTATGTGAGTAGCCATAGGAGACCTTTTCTCTTTAGCAGAGTCCATTCCAAACTTTGAAATGATATTCTTGGCATAGTTTGCTTGGTTCAGGTATATACCTTCTTTCTTTTGATAGATTTGAAACCCAAGAAAGTGTTTCAGTTCTCCTACCATGCTCATTTCAAATTCTGACTCCATTTGTTGAATGAACTGGTGTACCAACTGGTTTGACATTCCTCCAAAGATGATGTCATCAACATATATTTGTGCCACAAGTAGCTCTTCTTTCTCTTTATGTATGAACAGTGTATTGTCTGCTCCTCCTCTAGTATACCCTTGTTTCAAAAGATACTCAGTGAGTCTCTCATACCAGGCACGTGGGGCTTGCTTTAATCCATACAAGGCTTTCTTCAACTTGTACACATAGTCAGGATTGTTAGGACACACAAATCCTTTGGGTTGCTCTACATACACTTCTTCTTGAACAACTCCATTTAGAAATGCTGTTTTTACATCCATTTGATACAATTTAATCTTTAAATGGCAAGCAACAGCAAGCATGAGTCTAATAGCTTCAAGTCTGGCTACAGGGGCAAATGTTTCTTCAAAGTCAAGCCCTTCAACCTGAGTATACCCTTGGGCAACAAGTCTTGCCTTGTTTCTAACAATGTTGCCTTGTTCATCTTTCTTGTTTTTGTAAATCCATTTTGTTCCTATAACATTCAACCCAGGAGTTCTAGGGACCAATTGCCATACCTCTTGTCTTTCAAACTGGGCTAACTCTTCTTGCATAGCTAGTATCCAGTGTTCATCTAGAAGAGCTGCTTTTATGTTTTGTGGTTCATTCTTGGACATAAAGCATGTTTCACCTAACATTCCAGCCATCTTCTTATAATCCACTCTATCCTTCTTTCTTGTGATCCTTCCTTCATTAATGACCCCAATAATTGCTTCCTTTGGGTGATACCTTTGGATACGAGCAGGAGGTTCAACACTGGCTGATTCAGTATCTTCAGTATCATCTGAGACTGAGGAATTATCTTCTTCAGTATCTTCTGAGAAAGATCCTCTTTCTTTATTAGGTGTATCCCTAGTTTCAATAGGTATGGCATCAACCACTTCATCTTGTATTGCTTCATCCATTATCTTCACATTTATGGATTCCATAATAGTGTTGGTTCGAATATTAAATACTCGAAAAGCTTTACTATTTGAGGAGTATCCAAGGAAGATGCCTTTCTCTCCTTTTGCATCAAACTTCTGTCTATGTTCTCGGTCAGTCAGAATGTAACATTCACTGCCAAAAATATGAAAATATTGTACATTCGGCTTTCTCCCCCTCCATATTTCATATTGTGTTTGCAGTGTGCCTGGCCGAAGAGTGATGCGATTGTGAATATGACAGGCAGTGTTGATAGCTTCAGCCCAAAATTTCAAAGGAACATTCTTCGCATGTAGTAATACTCTTGCCATTTCTTGAAGAGTTCGATTTTTCCTTTCCACAATACCATTTTGTTGTGGAGTGATTGGAGCAGAAAATTCATGGTGAATTCCTTGAGAGGTACAATAGTCATCGAATTTGCTGTTCTTGAATTCTTTACCATGATCGCTCCTGATGCGAATGATCTTGACCTCTTGTTCATTTTGAACCTGGGTTGCCAGCTTGTAAAATGCATCAAAACACTCAGATTTTTCACGTAGAAACACCACCCATGTGTATCTGGAATAGTCATCGACTAACACATAGGCATACCTTTTTCTTCCAATACTTTCCACCTGCATGGGTCCCATCAGATCCATATGCATCAGTTCAAGTAGTCGATCAGACACCACTTGTTGTAACTGTTGGTGAGACACTTTCACTTGCTTGCCAACTTGACATTCAGAACATTGAATTGTTTGAATGTTTAGCTTAGGAAGTCCTCTGACCAGTTCTTTTTGAACTAGTTTCTGGAGGTTTCTATAGTGAGTGTGCCCCAATTTTTTGTGCCATAACTCTGCTTCATGAGTAGTATGACAACTTAAGGCCTTCTGTGTTGGCCATTGATAACAATTGTCACTGGATCTTTCAGCTTTCATAAGCAGATGGTTATCTATGTCTCTTACTTCACAAGCACTCTTGCTAAATTGTACATCCATGCCATCATCGCACAGCTGGCTGATACTGATGAGGTTGGCTGTTAGACCTTTTACTAGCAACACATTGCTTAACTGTGGTAGGCCGGGGACATCTAGTACACCTTTTCCTACAATTGTTCCTTTGGCCCCTCCACCAAATGTGACATGTGATTGCTTCACAGGCTTTATTTTTGATAGATAACTACTGTTACCAGTCATGTGTCGAGAGCAACCGCTATCAAAATACCAACCTTCCCAAGTTGTAGCTTTCAGAGAGGTAAGGACAACATTTCCAATAGTCTGTTTCTTGGGAACCCACATAGTTTTTATTTTAGGTTTCCAAGTCTTTTTGGTATCCTGTGTATACCTGTTTCTTCCCTTACCATACAATTTGTAGCAATAAGGAGCTATATGTCCCTTTTTCCCACAGTGATAACATCTCCACTTGGGTTTAGAGTTTCTCTGGTTGTGATGATATCCTTGATCTTCCCAATAACCTATCCCACTGGTACTCTTATGGGGTCTTCCTTTTTCCAGTATTTCATCGAGAAGATTTGTGCTTGAGTTCATCATCTTAATACCTCTTTCCATAGTCTGGACCTGCCCATCGAGGACTCCAATCTTATCTTTAAGATACTTGTTTTCTTGAAGCAATTCCTTATTCCTTTCATCACTTTTGCCTTTCTCTGTTGTGATAGCAAGATAGGCCTCAGTTAGTTTAGTCCAGCTATGAAACAGTTTCTCATAGTCAGCCACCAGTTCTTCATGAGTGATTTCAGCCTCTTCATCGCTGTCGTTCCCATTGTTATCAACAACCGGTTTCTCCTGATCAGGTACATTTGCTATTGTGATGAAAGCAATTACCTCATCATCATCTTCTTCATCATCTGAGTCATCAGAGAAGGTGGTGCAATAGTTCTTGTGTTGCCTTCTCAAAAATGTAGGACATTCTGATTGAATATGTCCAAAACCTTCACATGCTCGACATTGGATGCTTTTTCATTTGTTCCCATTTTTGTATGTCGAGCTACTTCCCTTTGAGAATTTGTTCTCACCTCCTTTGGAGAACTTATCTTCTCTTTTTTCTCGGGACCCTTGGTATTCTTGAGAATCATTCCCTTTCTTGTTGATACGTTTAAACGTTTTATTAAAATTTTTGACCAGCATTCCAATCTGCTCAGTAAGGCCAGGGCTTTTCTCCATTGAGGACTCTGGTTTTGAGGTAACATCCTTACAATCAATCTTGAGAGCTAGACTCTTGTTCCCTTCATTTTCAATGTTGAGCTCCTTCTCATAGGTATCCAAATTCCCAAGGAGAACATCTAGCCGATACGTGGTCAAGTCTTGAGCTTCCCCTATTTCCAGAACTTTTCCAGCAAATCTAGCTGGCAGAGATCTAAGTACTTTTCTGACCATCTTTTCCCTACTTATTGGCTCTCCAAGTGAGGCGCACTCAGTGGCAATTTTGGTCACCCGAAATCCATATTCCTTGATGGTTTCATCGTCTTTCATTTTCATGGATTCCCATGTTGATGCCAATTGTTGTAGACGAGCTATCTTTACTTGGGTTGTTCCTTCATAGGTATTCTGTAGAATGTCCCATGCGTTTTTTGCCACTGTTTCCATGGTAATCAGCTCGTAAACATTCTCGTCAACACATGAACCTAATGCATTCATGGCTCGATTATTTGCCAGTGCCAGATCCGACTCGTGATCGGTCCATTCCTCTTCGTCTTTAAGCACAATTTGACCGTTAACTATCTTGGTGGGTGGTTCCCATCCTTTTACAACTACCATCCATGTCTTTTTCTCAAGTGACTTGAGAAAGATTGTCATCTTGTTTTTCCAAAAAGTATAGTTACTACCATTTAGATCTGGTGGTCTGAGTGATTGATTCGAGTGTGTCATCTCGTTGTGTGAACAGTATGGATCTTTATGAACTCTGTATATCGAGCTTTGGCTCTGATACCAATTGTAATTTTACTCTTCACACCGTGTGTTATTCCAGTTGTTATGACAATAGGTTTAACAGATATATAACAAGTATTTAAATCACACACCAGAAATGGTAACCCAGTTCAGTGCCAATGCACCTACCTCTGGGGGGCAGCCTGCCCAAGGGAAAACTCCACTATATAAAAGGTTGCTTACAAGGAGGGACTTACTAGTATGCCCACATACTCTCTCTCGCCCTGACTATGCCTTTTCAATATAGGCTTCCCTATACGTCTATAAGATGGTTTTTCAAACTAAAACTCCTCAATGTTGTTATAAAATAACAACTGTACATTCAGTATAGAAGCTAGATAATGCTTCTATACAAAGACGCCTAGAACACTAATACAAACCTTCGCTTAAAAGCTCTTGGGTATGTATATGAATACAATCGAATAAAAGGTGTGAGAACAAGTGTGATACACTGTCTCCTTTTATACTAGGCTCGGGCTCCTCAAATGTTTAATGCAGCCAATCGTCAATGAATGCTTGATTGTCAAAGATCCGCCTATTAAATGCTTAATTGCTTGACTTTGTCCGCAAAAGATCCGCCTCTTAAATGCTTGATTGCTTGACTTTGTCCGCACCTTGATTGACAAAGATCCTCCCATTTAATGCTTAATTGCTTGCCTTTGTCCGCACCTTGTCCGCATTTAATTACGAATTAACTTGGCCTTCGGTGATAGTCCGTATCATTAACTTCTCTGATTTAGCATTAATCACTTACGGATCTTCTTAGAGGAGCTGGTTCTTGATTAATCTTTTGTCCAATGCATGTTTGAATATAGCCTCATTAAATGCATTGTTGTTAACACTTGGCTTAGTGAAAAACTTCATCCAACACGTACATGCTATGTACCATCATTGTTGTTAACACATGGTCTAACTCGTACATGCTATGTACCAACATACCCAAATATACTTATTTGAATTCAATGTCTCGATAACTTATGTATAGTACGTTGAATATATACTAGTAATATCATTGAACTCTTTATATCGTTGAACTCTACATATACTTATGAAAAAACTCTTCATCTCATGTAAGAACTCTTTAAATTAATAAATTACTAATTTATCGATAAGTTAATAACTCTCTAACATAATAAATATTGCCGGTTCCGACATTATTAATGTATAGAGATTTTACTGTATATATTTAATCACCAAGATCTCAAATCAATATATAAGCAAGCAACAACTCAATCCATCTTGAAATCAATTTTAAATCATTT